>CM053574.1:126679926-126855146 GCA_028646485.1 Cryptoprocta ferox | reverse complement strand
TTAAATGTCTGGTAGAATTCCCCTGGAAAGCCATCTGGCCCTGGGCTCTTATTCATTGGGAGATTTTTGATCACTGATTCGATTTCTTCACTGGTTATGGGTCTGTTCATATTTTCTATCTCTTCCTGTTTGAATTTTGGGAGTGCATGTGTGTTTAGGAATGTGTCCATTTCTTCTAGATTGTCCAGTTTGTTTGCATTCTTTTCTATTTTTAAGCTTTCCATTATTTACTTTTTTCCAGATTCATTATCTGAAATTTTATGTCATTAAATTTTTGTGACTAAGTACACTATTGAATTTAATTAATGAATAGGAAGTTGCAATCTGGTCCTTACGGATCCTCAGTAATCCAGTATCAACAATTTTAGGTGGAATTATAATATTTGCTGACTGTCAAGGATGAAAAATTCTGCTCTGTTTTAATTGTCAAGTCTTAATTTTACAAGGAGCAGAACCATTTCTGGGGGCAGTAGAGGGAAAGTGGCCAAAGAATGAGACATCGTTGATGGGTACCCTGGATTCTTTTATGCGTGGTTTCAAGTCTTCTTACATTTCTTTACAATGACTCTTAAAAAATTCAGAAGAGCCTTGAAACTTATTTTTCATAATGATTTTCAGTGTTTCTTCCGCAAAGTGATCGAACATGGTGCTTTCTTGTGTAGTGTGATTATCTAGTCATGGAGACATAATGCTTTCACTCCCAACATAGAATACAGATACATATCATTTTCTCATGTGACCCCATCGTTCAAGAATCATTTGATATATTTATTATGCTCACATGGAACCTCTACAACCTCTCTATGTTTCCTTATTTTCCAGTGTTATCTTAACATTACAATAGTGTTTAGATAAAATAGTATAATGCACTATTTGGGACCAGCCTCTGCCGTATCTCACACTGCCATAAAGATAAGTTTCTCTGCCTAAGATTACATAGTCACAAAAATATTCATTAAAATTCAAAGCATTAAAAATAGAAATATGACTTAGCTGTGTAAGCTGATGGCTATTCGCTTTTTAATTTTTTTTAACTCCATAGGGTAGGGGGTAATTTACAATCATGATTTCTATAAGTGCATAATTGACGAAAGGCCGTGATTCAACAATGACTGCCAAGTTCTGCGTCTCAGATTTTCCTTAGAGAAACATTGTTTATTTGTGTGGCGTGCAGCATGCCTTAACTAAAGTGTGTCTGCTGATGGTTTTATTTCCAAGCACTTACATTCATAAATTCCTGGCATATGATTGCATTTTACAGTATAATATGAGTGTATTCATAATGATTTCATTTGAATCTATTCATAGTTTATAAAAATGCTCAGTGAAACTGCTGTAATTTTAATATCAATTACATGAAAATCTCAAAATACCATTGATTATTCTGGTCAGTTGTTGAGAGATGTTCCTCACTTTCAAATATCAATTTCCATATTTTGTCCATAATAACAATAGATATTTAGAGAGCAACCCATTGTATTATGATGCATATTATCTTATTTAAGTCATGTAACAAACCCATGGTTTAAGTATTACTACTCATATTTTATAAATGAGAGCTGTGAGACTCTGAGAGGTTAAGTCATTTATTTAAAATTTCCTAACTAATAAGTGACCAAGACAGGAATTAAATCTTCTGTTTAAAATCCAATATAATTTTCATATATATTTAATGTCAGCCAAGATGAAGTTTTATTTTATGGACTAGGATAGCTGTAAGATGTCAGCTTTAAGGAATCTGATCTATTCTTACTTATTTTAATTCCAGAGATATTAATTAACTCCAGAATTATTTAATTCCAAAGATGAAATAAATGAATGTCTTTCTCATGTTATTTCACAAATGATATAACTTTTTACTTCGGGATATTATAATGAGAAGATGTGGGCTTTGGCTAAAGTGGAAAGGCTCTGGATTATATGTAAAACTGTATTCTGATATCAGATCGTGTCCAAGGGGTCCCCTCCTTTAAAGTCTTTACAGGATGACCTTACCAGTAATTATGAAAGATTCATCTTCTGTACTTAATGATGGAAAATTAACTGAATGATTTTCAGTACTGAGGCCATCAGCTTCTCTAAGGAACTGGAGAATGAATGTGCAAACACACAATTTGACTACAAAGACTAATCTTTGATGGCCTCCTAATCAGTTTGAATTTAAACATATTCATGAACATCATTTCTATTTTACGTAGAGTGGAGGAGAAGCAGATGGAAAGTTGCCCATTCAACCAAGCCTTGGATCCCAGTCATTTTATCCACTCACAGGAATCAGCTGAAAGGAACACTTGGAGATTTCATACCCTGACTCAGATAGGCTTTTGATTAAAATCATATGGTTATTAGTTTTTATTTTCCAGATGGAAAAAATGAAGACCAAAGAGTGTTTATGTGGAAACTAGTTTCCCTGATCCTGTGTAGTGTTTTTTTTCACTTCTGAAATCTTAGATACTATAACACTACTATTATAGACTAACACATTCTTTATTCATCCACCTAATCTACCTGCTTTTATTCCTTTGAAGATTTTCTATATTTTATTTAAAAGCATACCAGAAAGAACAGAAGCATTAAAGAAAAAAAAACCAAAGAATGTTTATAGGTAACTTCTTTCTCTATTCATCAGTGAAGGGCATAGGTCAGTAAAGGGATTTCTCATCAGCACACCCACTTTCTCTGCACAAAGTAAGTTGGCCCGTGCAAAGCATGGCTTAACAGGACTGTATTTCACACTAGCCCATCCCGAGAACACTATCCAAGCCATTACAACCATTCCCCCAATAAAGAAGATAATTAGACTCATGCTAATGATAGATAGCAAGTCATAAAATATAACACAAGTGAAGAATGTTAGCTTATATGGAACTAAATTTTGGAAAGGCTCAGTGAATTGTCCAGCATTCCACAACAAAATTGTGCAAAGACTACCTGGAACTCAGTTATGCGTAAGTTGGTTGCTGGGAAACTGTGTGTATTTCCGCCATGTTGCCCACATGCTCTGTTAGCTGTGACGTAGTCCATGAAATACACTATTTATGTAAATATAACAAAGTAAAATGAAGCTCTTGGTACATTAATTATTACACCAGTTTGTGTCCTTTAGCTACTAACAAAAGTACCTGCCTGACATAAGCAAAAGAAGTTAACGTGTTAAGGATGAGGGGTAGCTCAGAGAATTAAAGAAACAGCTACAGATTCTACATCAGAAAGGACAGGAGAAAGACTAACCCAGACATCTGTCTCAGTTACCATCACGTTTAGGCCCCTCCCCAGGGATGAACCAGGTAAGGTTGTTTTCCTTCCTTGTATCTTTCCATTTAGGGGTCAGATACTGGGAAGGAGACTCCTAATGACCCTGCTTGTCCAGGGCAGGGTGAGTGTCCTGCTTGGCAGTCTCCCAAAACCATCCCAGGATAGAAGAGTGATTTCCCAAGGAAATGGAGGGTTCTTGCCAGAAAACAAAGTGGTTACTAGTCACCAAAGCAAGACCTTATATTTTGTCAAAGCTGAATTTAAATGTCACTTCCTCCAACAGGCCATTTTCTCATTCCCCTCAACCTTCCTGGGTAAATTCACTGTCTCTAGACAAGCCTGTGACAGGTACTCAAGAAAATGAGATGTACTGGAAGGTGAGAGAGTCCCAGTGCTTGCCTTTAGGGAGCATACATTCCAGCAGAAAACGGTATTTCCAAGTCACCTTATAGACTATAAGCTTTGGGGAAGGAAGAATTACTCAGTCATAGATTTCTTTGACTTCTAATGGGGTGGTACGCACAAAGTAAGAATTCAATTGTTAACTAAATTAAGGAAGATGTGGTTTTGTTCACATAAAATGTATTTCTACATATTATATGCCAAATTATGTTAGCCCTGTAGAAAGAGTTATATGCAATTTATTTGTCACTCTTAAGGATATCAGGGCATAAAATAATTGGAATAAACAATTAGGAAAGAAACATAGAGATATAATAGAGACATTAAGAAGGGAATGACTAGTTCTACATAGGTAGAGAAACAAGATATTATAAAAAAAGATGAATTGAATTTCAAAGGATAAATGGAGGTAGAATCCTTGCAGAGAAGAGGTTAGGCATTTTCCAGGACAAAAAGGCCACATAGCAAAATGAATAAATAAAGAAGGAAGGATGTGGGACATCCAATTCAATGAGCAAAATTAAGTGATCTGGAAGAAAGATTATATTTCTATACATCTACATTTATTTAAAAGAGTTTTTAAAATCTTTTTGTGGTGGTTGATGATGGAGACACATTGGAAAGTTTTGAGATGAACTATGTGTTTGAATATACATTTTAGTCAGCTCATCTTGACATCCTGTGGGGAAGAGATCATGGAGGAAGGTAGGAAGGCAAAGAACCTGAACTGATTTTGGCTGCAGCAGTGAATTAAAAAGGAAAATTAATGTTTATTTATTTTGAGCGAGAGAGAGAGAGCACAAGTGGGGAAGGGGCAGAGAGAGAGGGGAGAGAGAATCCCAAGCAGGTTCCCCACTGCCAGCACAGAGCCCAGCGTGGGGCTTGAACTCACAAACTGTGAGATCATGACCTGAGCCGAAACCAAGAGTCAGATACTTAACCAACTGAGCCACCCAGGTGCCCCGGCAGGACATTTTTTAAAAGGGAATGAGTACAAGAGATGGCGATGTGCCCATTAAACGGACTCCAAAGCATGTGGTAACTGACAACAAGAGGAAGCGTTGGGGGTGGGAAAGTCATCCAGGTTGACTCCAAGGTTTCACAAGAGAGTCAAGGCGTTGACAGGTGTTCCCTCACTGAGATTGAGGACGGAGGGGAAAGAAGCCATTTTAGAGAATGCTAACTCTGCCCCCAGGTCTGACTCTCCCCCCGCCCTTGCCTTCCCCTTGCAGAAAAATGGGCTTCCTCCCACTAGCCCCTTTCAATATTACCTTAAATAGGTACTTGCTCTTCTAACCAATCGATTGAATTATTTTCACTTGTGGTTCTTGCTTCAATAATCAATCCTATAAGGTTGGTTAAAATATTTTTTCTGAACTGTCCATCAAGGGATATTCAGATAGTACGTGTGGATTTGCTAAAACCCAAAGGTATCATAGATGTGAAAAAAAAAGAAAGTTTAATCTAGTGTCCATAATGATATATGATAATGAAAATGATACTATTTCATCTTAATATATTGAACTGAAAAAAAAACCCTCACGATTAAAAACACTTGAATATCATGGAATAGAGGGAAATACTCAAAGAAAGGAGACATCCTTTTCAGAGGGAGAGAGAAGTCTCTTTTCCTTTATAAAATTTCTTTAATTTTTTACTTACAGTGTAGAGCCCTTTACTTTTTCTTTTTAGCTTAATAACTTTTTTGAAAGACGACACATATTTCAATGTTTCAATACGATTAATCTTATTTTACCTTTAAGGAAGTATCATGAGTTAGGTAGGGCAGACATGTTGACATCTGTTTAACATGCGAATTAATTGTGGACTGCCAAATAATAAATGATGTTTCACTAGCCCTTAGATCCAGTGGCTCAAATAGATATTTAAATGTGGAGCAGCTGAACTGACATTTTGATGCAGACATTTTGCCTTCTTGGCAGACTGACTTCTCATTGTAACCAAACATATTTGCATTATTGTGTAAACACCATTCTCCTGTGAGCTTTGTTGGTGTGTGTCCACCAAGAAACCAGTATCTCTGTTTTCCAAAACAAGTAGAGTTTTCAACCTGAGAAGCGGGAAGTCATCTCCTGGAAAAGAAGCCACTGCACTCACATGTTTCCAAGGAGCCACATCCCAGTTGGTGGTGACCTGCGTCCTACTGTTCTCAGGCTGTCGCTTTGTTTTAGCGAGGGCATGGCTTCTCCCATGGACCAGAGCTAAAAGTGGTAGTCGATTTAAGGTGAGTTCACAGTTCATAGGTATGTATTCTGTGTGTATTTATGTATGTATTTTTTACTTATTTATTCTGAGAGAGAGACAGAGACAGAGAGACAGAGACAGAGACAGAGAGCACACACATAAAAACAGGAAAGGGGAAGAGAGAGAGAGACACAAAGACAGAAAGAATCCTAAGCAAGAGCCCCATATGGGGCTTGATCCCACGAACCTTGAGATCATGACCTGAGCTGAGATCAAGAGTCAGACTCTTAACCAACTGAGCCACCCAGGCGCCCCTCATATGTATTTAAATACACAAAATGATTTGGCAAAAATTAATAGAATGTTTCAGTCTATTTGCAATCTATAAAAATGCAATTCTCTCAAATTAAAAATGTGTCAAGATTCGTGTGACTTCATAGCTTGTGGACCAGGTGAATTACAAAATGGGTGTACTGTTGATGCTCTGTGACATCATTTCAGCAGTTAAATGTTTATGTTGGCCATCCTTTGTCAGAATTAGTCTTAGCTTATGAATTTAGAATAATTCTGGGGGTGCCTGGGTGGCTCAGTTGGTTAAGCATCTGACTCTTGATTTCGGCCCAGGTCATGATCTCACAGTTTATGAGATCGAGCCCTGCATCAGGCTCTGCCCTGACAGCTTGGAGCCTACTTGGGATTCTCTCTCTCCCTCTCTCTCTCTGCCCCTCCCTGCTCACATGCATGGGCGCACACTCTCTCTCAAAATAAATAAACTTTTTTTTTAAAAAAGAAGAATTCTGGGTATGCAGGCTTCATGTAAAATGTGACCATTCTATATACCATTAATTTTAGAAAGATAGTCTGCATATCTGGAACTGTGATTCAATATCACTGTAAGTTCTAAGCTCTGTTGCTTCTTTAAGCAAAATTATGTAATCTATTTAAAAAATATACTGATTGGGCGTTTTCATTAGCAACAGAGAGCAATGTCATGAGTATAAAAGGATGTCTGTTTTATTATGAATTATCTTTAAAATGATATTTTTCATAGTTTTCTTTTAATTAACCATAGGTTAATGACCCAAAAAACCTATTCATTGTATATGTCATATATCTTATACTCATGACAATGGACATTACCCTCACTGGTTTTTGCTTGGCTTTACTAAACTGAATGCCTGTTTCCCTCATTATAAAATATTATAAAAATATAAATATGCTCAGATTTTAAGCTTCTCATAAACATTTTTTGAATGAATAAATGTGACCAACTGCTTTTGTAAAAGCTAAGGAATTGGGGTATAGAGATTTGATTCCATTCCCTTTAATTTTTTGAAATATTACATGATACAAAAATCATATGCACAATTTAGACTCATAGCCATTTTTAGAAACTATAATTTTTGATTCAAAAGAAATCTGCAATCTTGCAAAAATGAGACTCAGTTTAACAGTGTGTTTCCAAAGAAATTGTAGCTGCTTTTCTTGCCTTTCTTCTTAGACAAGAGACTTGTGATAAGGAGAAAAAAAATCTGAAACCCTACAGGGACTGTAAATATCGCAGTTTTATATTGGAAAGCATTTCATCGGGAAGTGAGAACAAAACAGATTCTCCGTCTTCCCAACTCACTGTTGACATGTCAATGTCACTCACGAGCCACGCGCCCTTGGACAAGTCACGTAGTTTCCCTGGGCTTTACTTTCTTCATGGGCACTTAGATGAGCTCAAAGACTACTACGTTGGCTTAGAATTCACTTGCTCTTTCCTGATGAAAATTTAAGCAGATGTGGTATCCGATCTATTTTTTTCCAAATAATAAAAGTGAAAGACTTGTTAACAGCCAGATTGTATCTGTTTTTTTCCATATAATGTTCCTAATGCACACTGGATTTTTGTGTACACCTCAAGTGTAAAGCAAAATGTAAGGCCATATAGTACTGCAGGACACATCTGTTGCTTTACTATGGCACTCTTACTTTTTAAAAAAATATATAATATGATCCATTTTTAAAAGGTCTGGTTCTTCAAGTTTTTACAAGTTCCATGAATACCTTACAAGTTTCTTTGGATCTCATTATCGGTCTGGTTGGCTGTAGGAGCCAAGCAGTAGAATTGCGAAGCTGAAGCCTGGGCCGGATGGATACCCTTCTTCTGATGGCCTGAAAGCTGGAAGATGTTCAGGTCACACTGATCACAGCCAGTTACTATATAATGTCATGTTAGTCCTCTAAAGCCAGTGTCTTAACAAATGCTATGCCTCATTTTAGTGATGGAAGATATAAGTTTTAACAACGTGTCATTCCTTTTGTATAGGCTGTCCCAGTAGGATCCCGACCATAGGAGCCCAACAGAGTTTCCTGGGGGACAGGCTGGGAAAGAGGGACAGAGTCTAATAGAGGGAAAAAGCAAAAGGGAAGTATGCCTAGCAGACTTACAGAGGGCTTTTCTGAGATCATGCATCCCATCACAAGATAACAATAATGATTAAACATTAAAATTAAAACGCCGCTGAGGAAACTGGATATACACATATAAAATAATCATTCAGGATCCCTATCTCAGTTCATACCATATGGATCAAAGACTTGAATGGAAAAGAGGAAACATAAAACTCTCAGAAGAAAACATAGGTGAAAATCTGTGTGTCTTTCCGATCAGGGCATATACGACACCAAAAGCACAAGCCACAAAAGGAAACTAGATAAATTAGTTTTTATCAGAATAATAATAATAATTATAACACTTTGTGCATCAAAGAATACTAAATGGAAGGCACCAAAATGGAGACATGATCTGTAAATATATATTTTGTAAGGATCTAGTATCCAGAATATATAATATAAAGAACTCTTAGAACTCAGCAATAAAGAGATAATCCAATTAGAAACTGGGCAAAGTATCTGAATAGGCAGTTCTCCAGAGAAGACATACAAATGGCCACAAGCACATGAAAAGATGCTCAACATCATTAGCCATTAGGGAATGCAGATTAAAACCACAAAGACAAACCACTTTGGACCTACTAGGATGGCTGTAAGAGAACAAATGTAACAGGGTTTGGTGGATATTGGGAGAAATTGGAACCTTCATACATTTCTAGCGGGAATGTAACATGGCATAGTAACTATGGAAAACATTTTGTGACTTCCTCAAAAGGCTACACATATGTAACTGGCAATTCCAGTCCTACATTCATGTCTGAGAGAAGTAAAAACAGGTTCAAACAAAAATGTGTACATGAATATTCATAGTGGTGTACTCATAATAGTCAAAAGGTAGAAAAAAACAAGATGTCTACCAGTTGATGAATGGACAGACAAATGTAGTCTACCCATGCATTGGGATGTTACTCAGTAATAAGGAATGAAGCACTGTTACCTATTACACTATGAACTTTGAAAAAATTATGTTAAGTGAAAGAAATCAAACACAAAACGTCACAAAGTGTCCTATTTCCTTCATATGGAATGTCTGCAATAGGCCTGTCCACGGGAACAGAAGAAGAGTGGTTGCCAGACGCTGGAGGAAGAGAGACATTTGGCCTGCTAATGGGTACTGGGTATTTTGGGGGGATGGGGGTGGGGTGGTGATGAAAATGTTCTAGATTTGGTTAGTAGTAATGGTTGCACAACACAATGACTATGCTAAAATAACATTCCAGAGTACACTATAAAATGATGAATTTTATGTTGTGTGACATATGTCTCACTAAGTGTTAAAAAGCCTCACTGGATTAAATGAACAGCCCACTATAAGTATTTACAGGTATATACGAGTGTGCGATTAGTTATTATCAACCATCTATTCTTGTTAGAAGATTGCTAACAGTTGTCTAATAAGATGAAACTGAACATGTGTTTAATTCCTTAGTTTCTTAAATATTTATTTATTATTAATTATTTTTAATGTTTTTATTTATTTTTGAGAGAAGGGAGAGAGAGAGAGTGTGAGTGGGAGAGAGGCAGAGAGAGAGAGGGAGACATACAATCCAAAGCAGGCTCTAGGCTCTGAACTGTCAGCACAGAGCCTGACGTGGGACTCGAACTCATGAGCCGTGAGATCATGACCTGAGCCGAAGTCAGACTCTTAACCAACTGAGCCACCCAGGCACCCCAGGTTTATTAAATATTTATTGAGTGCCTACTATGTGCTAGGCACTGTCCTGGGTTCAAAGAAAGATAGATCCTAGAATACATCAGTCGTTCACATTTTTATTTTAGGATCCTTTATACTCCCAAACATTATTAAAGACCTTGATAAGGTCTTATATGAGTCCCACATAAGGTCAGTAAAATCCTATATCAGCAAAAGCAATTGTCTCTTGGATTTTTAACATTGTAGTTTCTATCAGGGCTTCAGTAGATACGCACACCCCTAGTTACATATTTTCTTTCTAGAATCTTCTCTAGCACACCATACACCCTCTATACATCACAACAGTCTGCTCCTCAAATGTTCCTCTGAGCTCTTGCTACTGTTGCTCTGGGGAGCTTTCTCTCCCTGGAGTACAGACCTTGTGAGCCTAGGCAGTTCACACTGGGCTCTCGAGCAACCCACCTTCGGGCTCGCATCTGCCTTCATTGTCTTGATGAACTACCTTCAGCTTGCACAGTCATTTCCTCTAAAAGCTATTCCCTGCTATGTGGAGGAGGTCTGGTGGCCTCTTAGGTTGTCTTCTTAAGTAACTGAATGGTGGGAGGGATAATTTATTTGCTCATAAGAACATACTACCTTTTAAATAGGAAGGCGTTGGCTTGCTGACAAAGTGCCATTAGAGTTCCCCCTGTCCTCCAGCGAGTATATAATGTTCATCAGTTTCTCACCTTTACAGTCCTAAGTGCCTCCTGCCACCGTTAGGACCCAATCCCAGGAGGGGTCTGTCCTTCCCAGAAATTTCAAAAGAAATTATGCTTGAAAGTAAAAGCCTGCGATTGAATTGCAGGATATAAACCACTGGTACCAGTTGGGACTGTCGGCTCGTGTGCTCTGCTTTGGTGACAGTTAATATAAAAAAATGGAAAGATAACTATATCTTAATATGTATTATCTCAATTTGGTTGAATTGGAATAGAATTCTAATGATATCATGTCTCTCATAATTAAGGTGGTGGTTCCTAACCTGCAGTTCCTGCTGGCCTGGAAGATAAACTCCCTGACAATGGGTGCAAGACCTTGTGTGGAATTTGTGTCCCAACTATCTGTGACTTTCTGGACAAAGGTGTCATAACATCTTCAAGCCAATGATGGTCCAAACGATGGTAAGAATCAGTACTGATTTTAAGTTTCTAAATAATACATAGATGGGTAGATAGGTAGAAATGGTATCATAATAATTTAATGTGTTCCGCATTACTTTGGTACAATGTAGAATTTGTGGTTAATCTGTCTCTTTTCCTTTTTTTACTTTCAAAAGTACATGAAAACTATAACTGAAAGATCATAATTCCTCAATAGATACTCATCAATTGAGTTATTTGAAGCCCAAAAAGAATTTACTTACTTGATATACACTTTGCGGGTCAAAATTGACCCTAGGAATTATTTTTTAGAGCTATTCTTCTGTTATTCTACTTCATAAACTTACCTTACTATTGACAGTGGTTTTGGTTTTAACTGAAAAACTATGATTAGAAGCATTGTAGGACTTAAAAATAAAATACAAGTGTACTTACTTTGCATTTTAAACACGTGCTTTCATGCCATAGGGGATCCCCAAATACCATAGGTATTAGGGAAAGTAAGCTCTTGTTGCCTTAAAATTTGTATTCCCTTGTTGAGTTCACACTGCTAACCCTTTAGGGGATTGACAACCTATTATTTTTCTATATGTGCCATCTTTATCCAGGAAACTGAAAGAACAACTAATTACATCCTTTTGTGAATGAATGCAGCAGGAGGGCTTTTGTTCAAGACAGTTTTAATCTGTGGAACAGGACGGCTGAATGACTTAAAGGTTTACCAGGGAGCGTGTGTGCACACATGCACGTGCACGTGTTAACGTACAACCACCGCAGTGTAAGGAGACAGGGTTGCACACAAGGCTTTGTTAAGAGACTGAGGCAGTTTCTTGGGACCTTAATAGAGGGTGTGTCCCTCTATAGCTCTCACTTAGCTTGTATATTTTTGGTGTGACGGGACATGGTGATTACTCTTCCTAAACTTTGCGCTGGGAAAGGGCAAAGGAGAGAAAAATTAAAGTGCAGGTCATGAAGGTAAAGCTATTCACAAAAGCATAATGATTTCTGGAATAATCCCTTCATCTCTCCCCTATATCATAATACTTTCTCATAAATCATTGTATAAGCAAGTCCAGATAGCGGGCAGTTTTGTGGAATTGCACCGCAAAATGCATTTAGCTGCCGTCAGTACCAACAGGGGTCTTAAGTTTCCAAAACTTCTTAAAGTGAAATTCCCAGGAGGAGAATCAAGCTAACGTGCACTTTCACTGTTAGCAGACTTAAGGAAGCCCGTGCAAGAAGGCGGTGGTGATTGGAATGGAGGAGGTGTCTGTTAAAGACTGTGAAGATAGGTATTAGAGGCAACCCCTCTCCTCTCACTGCTTCAGTCCTCCTTTTTAACCCCAAATCACCACATTGTATTTGTAGCGACCGCAGGAAGACATGCTGTGCAAACAAGCATCATCTTTCTCCTCCAATTTTATAAGAGCTGAAGTCTCTAAAATTAGCGCCATTATCCACAAAAGCCTCCTGATGCCTCTCATGGTATCAGGTCAGTTTGCGGGGGACAGACGACTTCTTAGACTTTGTCAGAGCCAAGGGTGGGGGGCTTTACAGGGCGAGTGATGAGGCAGCTACATACCCAACGTGCGTCCTTTGTCATACCTCAAGGCGGAACTGATATTAGAACCCGTTGTAGTATCATTGTGCTAAAGAAGACGTTTGATGGTACAGTTACTATTTGTTCTCTTTACCCTACGGGGATTTTATTGCTCATGACGCTATTCAACATAGCTGTTTTCCCCTGGGCAAGGTGTGCATCAATATTCTAATGACAATAATGTTTATGTTTTAATAACGATAATGTTCAAGCTATTTTATGGTTTTACAGTTCGCTAGAGTTCTAGGAGTTTAGATCTCTTGGTTATATAATTGAATTTACACTAATAATATTTGGATCTGTTTCAATCATGAGCCACGAATATTATGTTTAATTAGGAATACGCTTCCTGCTGTGAAATAAAGGGACTGTTTTGGTGCTGATGTCGTTTTTCCACTCAGATGGCATTTCAGGGGTTATATTGATTCACATCCTGAATTACTCTTTTCCACCCTGAACTCCTTGAAGGCAGGGGCTAGGCTGTTGTTTTTTTTTCTTTTTAATGAATTTGTATCTTAGTCCCAACTTATTGTTTTTATCTGTATTATAGCAGTTGATCAAAAACTATTTGTTGAATGAATACATAATATATGATACCTAGGCAGTTTTGACGTCAGATATGAATGATCGTTTTTTAGTGAAAAAATGTATTCTGGCATTGTAAAATTTTCAAAACATGACCCTGTGTAAAATGGTAGGTAAGATTTTTCTAGAATAGAATATGAAGTTTGTCTTTAAAACTTTCCACATCCAGTAGCTCCTGCAGGGTGTTTTTCATCACCTGGATAATTTTAGAAACATTATTGAAATAAAATATTCATCATCGGACTTTTAAATAAATATAATATAGGGGCACCTGGGTGACTCAGTTAAGATTCGACTTCAGCTCAGGTCATGGTCACATAGTTCATGGGTTCGATCCCCACGTCGGGCTCTGTGCTGACAGCTCAGAGCCAGGAGCCTGCTTCCGATTCTGTCTCCCTCTCTCTCTGCACCTCCCCCATTCGTGTGAGCACGCGTGTGCGTGCTCTCTCAAATATAAATTAAAATGTTAAAACTTAAAATAAATATAATATATACTATATAAAATTTATAGAGAACGTTTATATAGGTGAATGGAGTTACACAAAGTATGAATGATGAAGGTAGCATTTTAAAAATACTCATAAAACTAACATTTATTTATTGAGTCCACCTGTGCCAATCATTTTGGAATTGTGTAAGGCAGGTAATGAATCACCCATTGGTACAGAACCCTGAAGCCTCAGGACAGAAAGTACCCAACTCTTCAAAGTCATACAGCTAATAAGTGGAAAAGGGGGGATTTTAGCAAAAGCAATCTTGAATCAGAATGGTTTTGCTTCTTTTTAAAAAGGAACAATACTTGCTCATGACAAGAATTCAAACAGTATAGAATTATAAAAATCACAGAATAAACAGCCCCCTTCTCCAACCCTCCAGTTCCTTCTACCAAGGCAACCAATATTTATAGCTTTTTAAATGTTTTCTTTAATAGAAAAACAGTCAACAGTATTGTATCCCTTGTGTGTGTGAGTATATATATATATTATATACATATATATACAATATGTGTATTATAAATAATATATACAGTAGGTATGCTACATATATATAATATGCATATTATAGGTATATATAAGTATAGATAGATGGTAGATACAGATGGATAAATACAAATATAGTTATATAGAGAGAATATATATACCTATAATATACTTATTATATACTTATATATACATATATATTATATACCTAATATATTTATAGCATACCCTCTGTATATAATATATAAAATATTTATATTTTATTTTATTTCTATTTATTTTATGTTTAATTATATATTTTTTATATTTATATTTCTTTGGTAATATGGCTGCATGCGCATATCTGTCACATTTATTTAATAGCTATATAGAATTCTGATCTATGGATGGACCTGAATTTCCTCGTTCTTCTCTCATTAATTACTTTCTAGTTTGTTTCTATTACTCTTTTTACATTTTGCTATTCCTGAAAATGGTGGAGTAAACAGGAATTAATTTCATGTTTTCCATGAAATGTGTCACTATAACTGAAGTACAAGGGCCGAGATGACAAAAAGGTAGATGAAGGAGGTGCGTAAAATCCAGATAATTGACTTACCTGGGTGATGAGTATATGGAGGTTTACTGTTATCGCTTTTCCTGTGTTTCTGAGTGCTTAAAACTTCTACAATGATTTAATGTAAATTCCTTAATTATGCATATATGCTGTATATATAACTGTATTTGTTTTATCCATTTGTATCTATGTTCATATCCACATCTATAACCATATATGTCTCTACGTATATCTATATCATCTATATCTATACCTATATCTGTATATCTATATATCTATATATCTATATCTACATGTGTATCTATATATCTATATCTATATACATATCTGTATATATCTATGTGTATATCTATATATGCTGGTCTTGGTCTACTTGTGGTAACGTATATCTTATTTATGTAAAGCTGCTATCAGTTCACAAAGCTTAATACGGATTTTTGCTCTGCCACCATAGTGTGCCCTCAGGACTCTGAGAATTGGGCTCGGTAGGGACCCCTAGTTTTGAGTCTGTGGGTTGTGGTAACAATGGCGCCATCATCACGTCCCAACCCCTACGGCAGTCTCACATGTGTGGTTGAACAGATTATTAGCTCTGCGGTGAGAGCTTCACACTCAGTGGCCAAAAGAAACTTGCAGCTGTGAACAGAGAGCATTCGTCATTCTGATTGCAGTTTCTCAAACATTTTAGCCTGGAAATGTGATTGAAATTTACCTGCCATACTCTACTGCCCTGTGTGTGTGTGTGTGTGTGTGTGTGTGTGTGTGTTTGTAATTACACAACAACGGGAATGTATAAAATATCTGTAGATAACAAATTACTGATAACATACAATCCTATATGGGAAAATAACTATGAATGCCACTAATGCGTAGCCGAGCCCCATCGGTTTCAATTCAGTTTGGATTTTCTTCTTCTCCAATGAGACATTATATTATCCTCATCTTTCCAGATTCCCTTCACACAGCCTTCAGGACAGAAGTTCACTCTGTATGGCCTCTATCTGCTCTTTATGTTTTAAATAAAGTCTTAAGTAAGTGTTCCCTTTTGGTATAGAGTTGATGAGCTGAGATGCTGACTTTAGTCACTGAACTGTGAGGGATGGTAGAATGTATTAATTTCATAATAGAATTAATTATACATCATGGCCCAAGTTTCTGTACTTTAATTACTTTTTCCCACTGAAAAAGGAACTGATAGTGTACAAAATCCCCCAGAACCTTAGGCTGCCTATAGTTCTGTCGCTGAAGTGGGCTTCAAGTGCCTAAGGATTATCTCTATTCATTCGAAGGTTTTCTGGCTAGAATGTTAGCAGCTGAGTGTATTTTGAGAAAAATACTAAAGGAAATGGCTGATAAAAATATCAATGTCAAATATCTGCTTAACGGAGATACAGATCTGTTCTTTCTCAGAGCACTCTTAAGCTGCCATCCATATGCTTATCATAGAAACAATTATCTCCCAGTGGTTTTATCTCCAGACATTTTCCTGACCAGACCAGAAAGAATCTGTGGAAGGAGTCATGCCCTTCGTTTGTTTTAATGGGGACCGTGTTGGTTCTCATATGCGGAATCCACTTACACACGATGTTAAGATCTACAAACACAGTCACTGAATGTACTTGCTGTATAGACTCCAGCCTCTACACACAGTGAGTTATAGTTCCAAATTGCTGAAGCCAAATAAACAAAATGGTAAGGAAGTGATGATAAACTTTCCCTTGAATATTGGCTCTTTTTCTTGTTTATGAACCTGTCAACTGATAAACTTCTGGTAAAGTAATTTTTTAAAAAATATCTTCTAATTACTCAGAGTTTCCCTTAAGGAACTTAGTAGCCAAGTGGTGGGAGGGGCACCTTTGGTTGGGGATGAGGGAAGAATGTGTTAAGTGAGCTGGGTGTTGAAAAAGACTGGCCTGAATGGGGTGTAGAAAAGCAATTTTAAGATAAGGGAGCAAATGCAGTGTAAATGGGGGGGGGGAGGAATTGTTATACAAATATAAAGTAAAAAATGTGATTTGTGGATTGTGTTTTGTGAATTACACACTTTTTGTGTATTGAGCTTCCCAGGCCTAGTGAATAATGTCAATCTTTTTTTTTTTTTTTTTTGTATATCATTTGGCTACAAAATTTTAGATATTTTATGGAAATCAAATGAATATTTAAAGTCACAGAGAGGCTTAGGAATTTTTAATATCCTGCTGACTATTTTCCCGTTACATTATGGCTTAAATCACTATCCAATTAATTTTCCTTCTTGTTAACAGGGGAAAAAAAAAGAATTCAGAAGAAATATAATTATAAATAAAGGCACTTGCATTTTTATAAAGAATCTGTATGAAAGATCCTAGATATTTATGAAATGTATATGTACTTTACTGCATGTAATTTCCTTTACAAAATAAAGTGAAATGTAATTAAGGATTCAGAGTAATCCCTTTAGACCCTTGGTTTTCCATAAATACAATTGTATTCCATAAATACAAGGAGAGATGCCACTTTATGTAATCTAAATGTCCATTCTCTGACCCAACAGGAAGACTTTCATAGAATATTTTACCTTTATTTAACTCCGTCACCAACACTAGCAATTTAGAATATTCTCACGTAGAAAAATATTATTGACGTGTGTGTATCATTATCAAGAACACCGATTTAAGATCCATGTGATGGAGAATCTCTTTGCTCAATAAGGTGAAACACTTCCACACCCTGTCTCATGAGAAACTGATGTTCATCTGTCAGTAAAAGGACGTATCCTAACACATACTGAACTGTTAAGGTTAGGTACTGGGCGAGTAAAACATTGAATGCTACGTCGGATAATGTTGGCTTTCTATTCTCCGTGTGCTTGAAACAGTTAAGGTAGAGTCTTGTTCTCCAGTATAAAGGTGAGTTTTCCACTTTTCCGACCTCTCTTAACTAAAATTCCCAAATGGGTATGTCCATATCATATCCAGTGCTGCCCAAGGAAAGATGTGTTTATCAGCTTGAGATTCTGTTTCTGAAGACTGTCTTGCTTCCAGAAACAAAAGGCATGGAGGAACCAGCCCTGAGTTCCTGCATCATTGTTAAGGAGTAAATGAAGTGATCTCTTTGTCAGTTATTCCCCTCACTCACTGATAGGATAGGTCTTTCCAGAATCAATGCCTTGTTGATTCTCTTCTAAACCTCAGAACAGTTCTCCCCAAAACTTTGAGAGGTGGTGCCTTGACCACACGAAAAGGCATTAATGTTCCAAACCAACCCATACTACTATGATTTGCGTAATGCAATTCTCTTGGATTCCCACTGTCCTCCGTATCTTCCAGATGGAACTTCTAAAGACATTATCCCTGGAGAGTTCATTGCAAGTCTAGCACAATTCTTTTTTTTTTTTTTTAGCACAATTCTTTATACAAGTGCTAGTCAAAGGATGGCTCATTAACTGCTTGCGTCATTATTATCTAAGATTAAAAAGAAAAAAGTTCAGAGAACGAAACTGTAGGAGGATATCTCTACTCATGTAGAATTCCTGGCACTATACTGTCCATGTCTGCTTTTTGCTCACCATTGTTACCTAGGAACTGAACACAGTGTGTGGCAATAAATATTCCTTGATTAAATGAACTATTTTACCACCTCCCACCACATCACACCCCAAGCACCATCAGACCCCAAAGAAAATTGGCCAAAGAAAGACTCAAGGAGAGAAAGGTACATAAGATGGGTATCAAAGTATCTCAGTAATTCTGAGTATTACTCAGATATTACAGTATCTCAGAAAAGTGAGATATTACTGAGATATTATAGTATCTCAGAAAAGTGGCTTGATGATATTTTTATTCATTGAGAATATACTAAATTTGCTGAGATACTTCCTGTGGTTCTAGAAATTCTACTGAGGCATTTATATATAAAATAACTTAGAAGATCTTTAGCGCAGAGGTGAATCAGATAATAATATATAACAACAATATTATGCCAACATTCTTAATGTTCTAGAATGGTCTAGGTGTATTTGATAAAGAACCGTATTCTGAGCAAGTAAAATTGAAGTTGCCAAGCATGTAGTAGATACAAAGATATATTTTTGATATGTTATCTTAATTTAAAAAGGATACAGAATTTGAAAAAAAAAAAACCCTCTCAGTCCGCTAAAATGAAAAATCATTATATTTAGAAATATCTATTAATCTCAAGATTTAAAATTAAAAAATAAGCCATGGTTATAGTATACTGGTATCATCCACTCATAAAATATATTGCAAAATGTAGCAGCTTAGCATAACACGTTTTGGTTTTTTTCCCCTCTGAACAAAGACTATTTCTTTGTGGAACTAAGTAAGTAATGGGCAGATTAAGTAAAAACTTTAGAAATGGGCTGACGGACGTAACATTATCACGGGTTTTCCTAACTCTGTCCTTCGAGAAGCGAAGTGCATTTCAGTTGAGATTGCCTGGCTGCAACCTTGACATTTCACTGCGACTTTGCTGTAGGGAGCTCAAGAAACTGTACAAGACTATTCTATTTAATTTGGCTTTAAAAATCTCATTGTGTCTGGCAATTTAAGACACAGAATAGTAACTTTTCGCCAGTTAAAAGAAACTTTTGGTGTTTGGTTAGCAAGATAATGAATACCCAGACAGGCAGTGTGTTATCATGGGTAGTGCACAAGCTTTGGAATTAATAGACCTTGGCTTAGATTTCAGATCTTCCAATTATTAGCTATGTCAGCTAGGGCAAATTACCTTAATTCCCTCAGCTCAATTTATTGATCTGGAAAAAGGGGGCAATAAATCCTATCGTTCATGGTTGTAATGAGTGGGAAAGTATCTAATATGAGTGAAAATGACTAGGCTAGTACCTGACTGTGGGTGCGACATGCCATTTACTTTCATGTGCACTTGGTGCTAGAGACTGTAACAGTCATTTTATAGCCTATCACATTGCAAATATGAGTATGAACACAAATATACATATTTGCCATTTATAGAGTACATATCCATGTGTGCTCACACACGCGCACACACACATACACATACGTACACCTCTGGAATTACAATAGTGGGAGCCAATATAACATAATAAGAACCAAGACTTTACAGACAGACACAAGTGAGAGACTTCTGGTTCTACTATTTCCTGCATGATTTTGGGCAAACTATTCGACTTTTTCAGTCTCATTTTCTTCCTAGAAGAGTCCATACCTACATCATAGAATTATTTCGTGGAATAAAGAAGATAGTACATGAAAGCACCATCACAATGACCAATACAAAGAAAGTATTCAGTAAGTGGACATGATTATTTTACAGATCTCTTGAAAAAGATACTTAGGCTTAGAAAATCGGCTCAGAACCCCTTATTTGATGAAATGATAGTAACTGGACACAGTGGGAAAGATCAGTGATGGACTTTCAGCTTCAGTTTCTTGACCTTGAGGTTGAAATTTAAACTTCCTCCCCAAGTTTTTTCAAAAAGAAGAATAATCCTCTGAGTAGCAGGATTCCTCAATCCCAATGCAACCTATCTCAAACTTTATTTGTGTGAACTTTGGGAAAAATAAGCTCTAAATGAAGTTTAAAGTCTTTGAATAAATAGAAGATATTACCATTTAATTTATCTTAATGGCTTTTATCTTAGTTTTTAAAAAAAGAATTTAATGTTTATTTATTTTTGAGAGACAGAGAGACAGAGTGTGACCAGGGGAAGGTCAGAGAGAGAAGGAGACAGACTCTGAAGCAGGCTCCAGGCTCTCAGCTGTCAGCACAGAGCCCCACGCGGGGCTCGAACTCACGAACTGTGAGACCGTGACCTGAGCTAAAGTCGGCCTCTTAACGGACTGAGCCAGAAAGGCACCCCCTTAGTTTTTAAGATTAAAAAAAAAAAAAACTTTTCAGATTTTTGAATTGAATAATGCTGGCTAAATTAATGAAATCACCAAAAGTGACTTCAGCAGAGGAGAATTTTAATAATTAAGTGGATAGAATGACCCATTCTTTAATTACCAGTCAGCCTCTTTGAGCAGCCATTTTGTCATAGACCAGTGGATTCATGAACAGAGTGGCCATGGCAGCAGGGAGTTAGGTTGCGCACGGGCTTAGTAACATAGACTTCCGGTTATCAAGGCTGACCTGGCTCTTTCCGGTGCCACGTGCCCAATCTGTCCATGGCAGACATCAACACTGAGTGCTCAAAATGGCACTGTTCCCAGGGGTAATCAGTCAGCTCCCTGGTGGCAGGTGAATTACATTGGACTTCCTCTGTCATGGAAGCGACAGCATTTTGGTTTTACTGGAATTGACATTCTCGATACGGATTTGCCTTCCCTCCAAATATATTTCTGCCAAAATGGCAACCCATAAACTTAAAGGATTCCTACGCACTGTCATGACAGTCCACCAAGCACTGCTTCTAACCAAAGAACTTACTCCGTAGTAGAAGTGTGACAATGGACCCTTGCCAATGGAATGCACTGGTCTTTCCAGGGCACCGCTCCCCTGAAGGAGCTGGCTTGGTAGAATGGTCGAATGACCCTTAGAATCCTCTGTACAGGTTCTGTGGAAATACCTTGCAGGCCTGGTGCAAGGTTATTTAGAACTCTGTGTATGCTCTCAGTCAGCATCCAACAGATATTGCTAATTACTTTGTCAAAAATTGAGCTTATTCACGTATGTGTGGTTAATAGAAACTAGTAAACTTGTCATTTTTTCCTCACTCAGAATTGAACACTGAACCCTTTTTTAGGGGGATAATCAGTTACTAATACATACACACATGTATGTATAATTGAAGTATAAGTAACATAGGGCTATATTAATTACAGATGTGTAATATAATGATTCAACAAGTTTATACACTGTCAGTGCTCATCACAGTAAGTATACTCTTAATCCCCTCTACCTATTTCACCCATTCCCCCCATCCACCTCCCCTCTGGCTTTTTATTTGTCCTTTGTTTGTTTGTTTGTTTTGTTCTTTTTTTTTAATTTTTTAGGTTTATTTATTTTTGAGAGACAGAGAGAGACAGAGCACAAGTGGGGGAGGGGCAGAGAGAGAATGAGACACAGAATCTGAATCAGACTCCAGGCTCTGAGCTGTCAGCCCAGCGCCCGCCGCAGGGCTCAAACCCACAAACCGTTAGATCATGACCGGAGCCAAAGTCCGAGGCTCAACCAACTAAGCCAGCCAGGCACGCCATTGTTTGTTTTGTTCTTAACTTCCACAATCACATGGCATTTATCTCTCGGTCTGACTTATTTCACACATTATTTTATGTTCTAGGTTGATCTATGTTACTGCAAATGGCAAGATCTCATTCTTTTTTATAGCTGAGTAGTATTACATTGTATGTAGACACCACATCTGATTAATCCATCCATCTGTGGATGGATACTTGGATTGCTTCCATATTTTGGCTATTGTAAATAATGCTCCCGTAAACATAGGGATGCATATCTTTTTGAGTTAGTGTTTTTGTTTTCTTTTCATAAATACTCAGTAGTAGAATTACTGGATTGTATAATAATTCTATTTTTTAATTTTCTTGAGCAAACTCCATGCTCTTTTCTAAAGTGGCTGAACCAATTTTCCTCCCCACCAGTAGTGCCTGAGGGTTTCTCTTTCTTCACATACTCTCCAACACTTGTTGTTTCTTGTCTTTTTGATTCTAGCCATCCCGATACATTTAAGGTGATATCTCATTGTGGTTTTGATTTGCATTTCCCTGATGTTTAGTGATGTTAGGCATCTTTTCATGTGTCTGTTGACCATTTGTCTGTCTTCTTTGGGGAAAAAAAACTCTATTCAGTTCCTCTGCCCATATTTATTGGATTATTTATTCTTTATTTGTTTTTGGTGTTGAGTTATAGAACTTCTTTATATAATTTGGATATTAACTGCTTACTAGATATATTCTTTGCAAATATTTTCTCCCATTCAGTAGGTTTCCTTGTCATTTTTGTTGATAGTTTATCAAACCCTTTTTATTAATTATGATATCATATATATATATATATATATATATATATATAGTAAGGAATATCTTAAACAGATAGCTGTTTGTACAGTGTCACAAAAATTAAATCACACAATAAATTCCAGAAACTTCAGTACTGGCAATATTTTTGTTTCTTTGAAGTTGATTCTTCTGGTTTCCAAAGGTCCCTTCAGTTAAAACAATTTTAATAGAAAAAAATTTAAATGGTCATATAGAATGACTGAATTAATGTTACTCAAATCATGTTCCTTCCTCTTTATAATTATTGTGATATAATTGTTTATTTCATATCAGCTGTTCAAACACATGGAGATAGGGACCGTGCTGAAATCAAATCTAAATGATACCCAATCACTATAAACTTTTTCTTGAAATGAGTCACTAGGTTAGTGAAATGTTTTTCAAGTACACTTCTAAGACTGAAGGTTCTCTAATTTAGCATCTATGAAGAATATAGTATTTACTAAATATCAAGTATGCTAATTTGATATTTAAACAAACATTATTAAATTGAAGAGAAACAATATAATTGTTTAGAACTTAGACCAATAAAATATTTTGTGGAGGAGGACTTTTTACTCATGAACCGGGGAAATATCGATGGCGTACTGGGACGCTGAATCATTGTCCATTGAAGTCAGTGCAATTCCTCTTTAATTGTAGATTGGCAGAGAACTGTGCGTGTCTCAAAATGAAAATAAAGCTGGTATCTAATGTATTTTCATGTCACAAGTGCACAGTTAGTCTTATATATGAATAAGACACCTTTGCTAAATGCTAGAAAAATTGATAGAACTTTTGGTCTTCTCACAATATCTTTACTACCTTCCCTTTATTTAAAGGACTTTGGATCTATAATTTGACTCAAATTTGAGAACTGAGTGAGGATAAAAAACTCTATTTTTGTGGTTTCAATCAGGCCTCTATGCATTAGAGCTAGAATACTTTTCAATATTGGAAATATAATAATACCTTAGTGAGCAGACATTAATTATGATCCTTGGAAATCCATGGTCAGTTTATAGCTACAGTAATCCATGAATCCTATAATTCTGATGACTCCAATGGCCCTAATGTTCATTAGGGCCACAATAATCCTTTGCCTCTTATAAATAAATCCCATGTCTTTGGTTTCTGACCACACGAATACTGCCAATCCCAGTGTTTTGGGAGAGACCTGTGTTACTTTGGCATCGCTCACCTGTAATCTCTTTTGATAAAAGTTATCCAATCTCTTGATAAAAAGAATGGCCTGGGAGAATCATAGTGAATGGGTAAGCAGGCCACAATCTTGACAGACATTCTAGCATTTCATATTCCAAAGTTCTTATATCCTTCTTACCTTAAATACAATGGATTTCTGCCATTGTACTCCTCATGGGTTTCCATTGGGACTAATTTTTAGCCAACATGCTTATTAAACAACTAGAAATAAGTCCAACTACTCAAAGCAAACTAGTCTAGGCAGAGGCTTTGGGTAAGGATCCGATTTGAAAAAGTTTTTTTTTTTTTTTTTTGATTGAGCACCTTCAGAACCCATTCCTTTGAAAATTCTCACAAATATTATAAGTCTGGCAAATTTTTTGCCATGCCATCTTTGTTTCCTGTGTATACTTGGGTTCTATTCCAAGCTTAGCTCTAGCTAACTTCTATGTTTAGATACAGTGAAGATTGGGTAGGCAGGAAGGGAGATGAGAATTGTCTTCTCAGTCTGAGGTAATTCCCTCATTTGTCATTGCTGTTTAAATGGGCTGGGAAATGGACACATTTATACCTTTCTTATTATTATCCTAATAAATTGCTTTTTCTGCTTATGCTAATAAAAATTCATTACTTGTTCTTCCATTCAAGGACCCTAAGAGATAAAGGTCATTTACAGGTTAAGACATTGAACAGGAAAGAATGAGAAACTGATTCTGTGAAATGAGAATATATGGGAAGATTCGGAGAATGGGGCCACCAGATTCAGCCTTCTTACTACATCGCTTACCGGACCATTAAACCTCAGATGCCAACCTTAAACTTTCATTTTTATGCCATCTACTCAAGTTTCAAAATACTTGATGGTAAAATACATTCAACTGCCTGTGAGATTTTCTGATTTCATTTAGACTTCAAAGGGAATAGGAAGGAATATTCTGCACACTGTTTTTGTTTGTTTAAGAGTGAGATGGGACTCCGTGTAGCACAAAGTCTTGCACAAAGTAGGAAGCAGGCTGGGAGGACTCACACATACACATACACACACACATACACACAAACACACACCAAAAAAAAAAAAAGAAAAAGAAGGAAAAAGTGACAAGTATCTACATATAGCCAGAGACTTTTATGATAAGTCAATATTAGTATGTCATGTTCTTCATCTCCAGTGTCCAAAGCAATCTGAACATTAAAAATTATATTATAAAATTACCTTTATTTAAAAAATATAAGTGAATTATTACTTGTAGGTTTTCCTGCAGGTAATAACAGTTTCAAGCAGGACAGATGAACCAAAACTGTTTTGAGAATAGCATGTGTGAAATTTATCCTATGACTGACTTTTAGGACTAATTTCATTTAATAATTTTCCACATAAATTTCTATTAATGTAAGTCTTTGTATAGACGTAAGGTCAAAAATAGATTTAGTACCATTCTGCCTTGAGCTTAGATGGACCAAGTTCTTTGGAGGAAAATAAAATTTATCATTGTGAAAATAAATCCATCTTTGTTATGATGTACTTTCTACAATAACTATGAGTTATAACTTCCCACTATTAAAGATATTCAGGGCAAAACAAAATATTCATTCTAAACTATAACATATTGATTTAATGTTTTTGATTGTTTTGTGGTTTTCTCATGCCCTAGAGGTATTAACTTATAGTTACATAAGACTTATTCACTTTTATGGTACTTTTGGATGATCTTAAAAATAATTAATATATACATTTGCATATGATCATTGGTGAATTAAACTATTTATTTTGTTAATATTTTCAGATATATATTTTAAAGACTGTGTGTACAGATTTTATAATATTGGATAGAAGGTTTATTCTTTCTTCTCATCTTTTTTAGTTATAGTTTTATAGATATGGCCTAGTCCTAAAATACACAAAAGTTTTCCTTTACACTAGTAGGTTTCTAAGTCAATGTAAAATTTTGCAATATGGTGTCACAAAAAATTTTGTTTTGAAAATAGACATTCTCATGTTTCTTTTTTCAAACCAGTGTTTAAAGTAATCTCATGTTTTATTTCAGTCGTATACCTTGAAATTGGTACACTGATTTGTCAGTCTTGAAAAATTACAGAATGAATATTTTAACATAATTATAACTTAGATGAATAGTCTTAGAATATAAATCAACTGTATGTTTGCTCAAAGAAATTTCAAATATTCTTTAACCATACCATAAACTAAACGTTTGTTACCAATTTCCAACTGTTACTTTCTTTGTCTTATTCCTCAATATTTAATCTCTAACAGACTTTTTAGTAATGAATTGTTGGGGAAATAGAATCTTGGGAAAAATAAATTTTTATGACTGTTTTGTATAGTTATTCAAAGGATTTCTAAAGAAATAGGATGGAAGTAAAATTATTTTAAAAATTCCCAAAGTTAACACAAAACAAAAATATCTTTTGATTTTTAACGTCTTGCTAAATGTCTAATCTTGCATTTCAATCACTTTTGATTAAGCACTGCCAGACTTAAATTAGATATTAAATCATAGGGTAACTTTACATTATGTACATGTTATACTCTTTATTTCCGTGTATCCATTTTAAGAAAATATGAAAATCCTGAGTTCCACCAAGCTTTAGTAACTTTAACACTTTCATTTTAATGCGTTTCAGTAAGTTGCAGAGTCATAATAATCGACACGTATCTAACACCCACTCATAATACTTTGGAATTAAACCTACAGATCGTTTTGAAGGAAAATAATACATAAGGGATACTGCTCTTATTACTAATGCCAAACACCTTTCAGGGAAAGAAAGAGAAAACTAAGAAAACAAACTTGTCTCTGAAGAGGTGGAAATGATAGGTACATTAGACCATTAAAGCCTTTCTGTTGTCTCTGCCTTACTCATTTACCAAGGCATTGCTCTTGTTCTGTTGTTATCTATTATTTATGCATCTTTTTCATGCTGCTGCAAAGAGCGCCAGTGGTATGCATTCTTTGTTACCGTGTTATTTCAGACAGTGTAAACCCATAAGAAGAATTTCAGATCATATATAATCTTACTACTTTCCATTCCTCCTGTTCATTTATGTTGACTCTTCCCAGGTTGCACACCTTCTAATATCCCTTTCCTGTTTTTCATTATTTAATTCATGCTACCTCTGGCCTATTAATAAATAAATATCTTGATGTCTTGTCCTGATTTTCTGAAATACTCAAGGGAGCACACAGATTAGAATTTTTCCCACATTACTAGTTTGGTACAAGTGAATTACATATGTAAACACAAATATTGACGTTCATGTATTTATAATTGATGCACATTAACATACAAGCAATATACGAAAGTGATTAACCTGACAGATGCCAGAAGACAAAGTGAACATATCACATTTCTACTTTAAGTCAATCTGGATATAAGCTTGACCCACACTTTCATGCAATATTGAAAGAGCCAAATGGAATTTCATAATCATCATTTATGCTTCCCATTTTCCCAGATGACAGAAGTGGTTCCAGTAGGGATGCGTTGGTTGATCTGACTTAATAATACCAGTGAAAAAATGGCCAGGGTGCCCCATGCAGTGTCATGATTCAAATTTAGTTCAAAGAGAGAATCTGGTGTTCAGGACACAGGCGGATTTGTTTCTGCTTCTTAAAACCCAGAAAACACATAGCATTGCTATCCCTTTGTAACTGCATTCCTTTATTTGCCCCCTTACATGTTATTTTGTCCCTGGGACACTCATTCCTTGGCATGACTATTTTTCCTTTTTCTCTACCCCCATTGCAAAGAAGGATTTCAGATGAGAACTCAATCATTTCTAAAATAATTTACAAATAGAAAACCATCTCTTTGACTTTTTCATACACATAGATTTCTGGTGGTTGTGGTATATGAAAGACCATAAGATAAGGAAGCACTGATTTGACTTTAACACAACTAATAATCATGAGGCACCTACTCTGTGTTAATTGATATTTATATTCAAAATGAGAATGAAACAAACATAGTTTTCAAGAATCTTATAGGTTGGGAGTTGAGGTATAACATGAAAGGAGAAAAATCATAAAAACCAATTTCACGATAAGTCAGAGTACAACCTTTGCATAAAGGAAATAAAATATCAATAATTTGAGATGTGATAAACCCTTTTTTAAATTAAAGTATAATAACATACAGTGTTATATTAGTTTCAGATATACAATATAGTAATTCAACAATTCTTTACATTCTCAGTGCTCATTAGGATAAGAGTACTCTTAATCTTCTTTACCTATTTCACCCATCCCTTCACTCAACCTCCCCTCTGGCAATCACTAGTTTGTTTTCTATATATGCCTTTTTTAATCTCTTTTTTCCTTGTTCATTTGCTGTTTCTTAACTTCCACATATCTGTGAAATCATATAGTATTTGTCCTTCTCTGTCTGACATTTCACTAAGCATTATACCTTCCAGATCCTTCCATATTGTTGCATTGGCAAGATTTTGTTGTTTTTAAAAAAATTTCATCTTATTTATTTTTGAGAGAGAAAGAGAGAGAGCAAACAGGGGAGCAACAGAGATAAGGAGACACAGGATCCGCAGCAGGCTCCAGGCTCTGAGCTGTCAGCACAGAGCCTGACGCAGGGCTCAAACTCACAATCCGTGAGTCCATGACCTGAGCCAAAGTCGGATGACCTGAGCTGAAGTCACCCAGGGGCCCCAATTTCATTCCTTTTCATGGCTGAGTAATATTCGTGTGTGTGTGTGTGTGTGTGTGTGTGTCCAGCACATCTTTATTCCTTCATCTATAGATGGACACTTGGGTTACTTCCATATCTTGGCTATTATAAGTAATGCTGTAGTAAGTATAGGGGTGCATTTATCTTTTCAAAATAGTGTTTTCATTTTCTTTCAATAGATATCCAATAGTAAAATTAATGGATCATATGATAATTCTATTTTTAATATTTTGAGGAAAATCCATACTGTTTTCCACAGTGGCTGCACCAATTTACCTCTTCACAGTGTGTGAGGATGCTCTTTTCTCCACATCTTTGCCCATAATTTTTTATTTCTTTTCTTGATTCTAGCCATTCTGACAGGTGTAAAGTGATAACGGCATTGTGGTTTCAATTTGCATTTCCTTGATGATTAGTAACATCGAGCATCTTTTCTTTTTTTTTAATTTTTTAATGTTTTATTTATATTTGAGAGAGAGAGAGAGAGAGAGAGAATGAGCAGGGGAGGGTCAGAGAGAGGGGGAGACATAGACTCTAAAGACAGGCTCCAGGCTCTGAGCTAGCTGTCAGCACAGAGCCTGACGCAGGGCTCAAACCCATGAACTGCGAGATCATGACCTGAGCCAAAGACAGACGCTCAACCGATTGAGTCACCCAGGCGCCCCAAGCATCTTTTCATATATCTGTTGGCTATTTGTCTGTCTTTTTTGGGAAAAAAAAAATCTATTCATGTCCTCTGCCCATTTTTAATCAGATTTTTTGGGTATTTTTGGTGTTGAATTATTTAAGTTCTTTATATACTTTGGATATTAACCCCTTATTATATATGTCAGTTGAAAAGATCTTGTACTTTATTCTAATGAATAAATTCACTAGGTTGCCTTCCCCTTTTGTCGATGGTTTCCTTTGCTGTACAAATGCTTTTATTTTGGTGTAGTTCCAGTAGTTTAATTTTAATCTTGTTTCCCTTGCCCAAAGAGACACACCTAGAAAAAATGTTTCTATGGCCAATGTCAAAGATATTATTGCCTATGTTTTCTTCTAAGAGTTTTATGGTTTCAGGTCTCACATTTAGGTCTTTGAGTTTATTTTTGTGTATGGTGTAAGAAAGTGGTCCAACTTCATTCTTTTGCATGTGGCTGTCCAGTTTTCCCAGCACCATTTGTTGAAGAGACTGTCTTTTCCCAATTGCATATTCCTGCCTCCTTTGTTGTAGACTAACTGAGCATATAAGCATGTGTTTATTTCTGAGATATGATAAACACTTTAAATATAGTGCTAATTAATAGTATATGTCCTAAATTAAAAACGCTGAGAAACATCTTACAGGAAGCAGATCACTTTCCTGGAAAGACAGTTAACTTATAATTGCTTAAGCTTAAAATTTTCAAAAAGCTTCTGCAAATACTACCACCGTTGACCCTCGTACCAATTCTGAAGCTTTCCTAGTAGATAATGTGGTCTCTGGTTCACGACAAGAAAATGTGACTTAGGGGAGCCTGAGTGACTCAGTCGGTTAAGTGTCTGCTTTTGGCTCAGGTCATGATCTCACGGCTTGTGGGTTCGAGACCCGTGTCGTGCTCTGACAGCTCAGAGCCTGGAGCTGCTTCAGATTCTGTGTCTCCCTTCCTCTCTGCCCCTCTCCCACTCAAGCTCTTTCTCTCTCTCTCAAAAATAAAATAAACATTAATTTTTGTTAAGTGACTTAGATTGTTTTCCTTTTCTGCAGTACCTAAAAAGAAGGTAGGATGGGGTCGTATCTCAGGACACAAAAGTACAATTCAGAACTCCAATATCTAGTCTGGAATTGAGTCTGGAAAAATCAGGTGAGGGAATTAAATGATAGCCTGAGAATATTTCCCCTAGTCAGGTAAAGTCTTAGGTATTTTTGAGAGTGTTTTGTTTTTGCTTTTGTTTTGTTTTGTTTTGTTTTGTTTTTTTTTTTGAGCAGTCATGAAATTATTAGACTCACATTAAAACATTTCGGAAATTGAGAAGATCTTGAAAAGATAGAGAATAGAATCCTGCTAAAGAAATGAAATATCCTATATTTAACACTCCACACTAAGTCCAGAAGATAAACTCTGGTGTTATAAATGGGTTAGATATAGATCAATACCAGCCTTTGTAAGAGAGATCTAAGTCTTTATTGACTGAAGGCTCAATATCAGACAACAGAGAGTGATGGAGGACAAAAATACCAATGTGAGTGAAGCCAACCTGATGAGGAACAGGGAGCCATGAGGAAGACTATTGTCACTCTTCCATGAACTTGACACACCCCACCTACAAGCTGCATTTGTTCTCGGGAGGGACATAAACAAACTAATTTAAACACATCCAGAGAAGAAGGATGATGATGGGCTAGGAGATCATCTCCTATGAGGATCATTTGAAAGAATGGAGGAGACTCATCTCTACAAGGAGATAAATTGGTTGAGACTGGGGTGGGGAAGGATTGACAGGTGTGGAAAGAGCTATTTTCAAAATAGTTCAGGGTGTTACATGAAAGAACATTTAAACTTTTCTGTGGCTCTCGAAGGCAGAACAGGCACAATCAGGTGGAGACATCAATGCAGCATCCTGACTACCTTTTGAGAATTATGTTATCCGTCCAGCAATTGAAAGCACTGCTTTTGATATGTTGCAAAAGAGTGCTTTCATCTGGATTACCTTGCGCGTCCATTCTGAGATTCTATTATTTCATTAATGATACATTGCATACACGCACAATAACATAGACATGGTGCAACAGATTGGTGAGCACATGTGTAAGCACTTAAGGCTTTGTTTGTTGTTCTACAATATACAAAATAGTAGAAGATATAGTTTAGGTGCCTAAAGAACTGATAACATGAAACATGGGATTGAACCAAGGGATGACATAGCTGGCCTCTCCTTAGTGTCACAAAACAGGTGCATGACGGTGTTTGGAGGAACAAAAGTTGTCTGAGGGAACAATAAAAACAACAAAAAAAAACATAGCGTTAGCATCAGAAGCAGGAAAAGAAGCTTAGGGTAACATTTTAATCCAAACATTTTGATTATATTTTCTCAATAGGTATTTGCTCAATGGATGAATGTATAAGTGAATTACGAAGCAGGCAGCTTGTTTTCATCACTTCAGTGAGATTTCTAAATGGACCACTCAGTTTAATGTAAGAAAATATCTAAAAGTACAGGAAAACATGGCCCTAGGTCTCAATTTTTTCTTGACACAGGCCCGAATCATGTTTTTAATGGTTTTACCTGGGCCCTGCGCCACTGTGAAATGTCACTGAACCCAGGTAGAGGGAGTTTGGATTTTTAATCTTGTGCTAAATCAGGCTCTCTGGGTGGCAGCTGGCCTATAATTGAGAAGAAAAGTCTGGCTGTTTTGGGTGTGGGCATTGCTTCTATAATCGCAGCAATGTGCTGGGTTGGCATATCATCAAATATTCTTTTTGAACCTGTCTGATCACTTCCAGAGAGAAGAGGTTCTATTTTGTTACGGTTTGTTGAACCATCATTTAGAAAGATGCTGCATTGCAGTGGGCGAGCTTCTAGTGCTGGGTGTTTTAGTCATGTCTCCAAGGGGCTACCAGATACTGACAATGCCAGAAGCTTGTTTTAATACTCTAGAAAGGTTAAGAAAAAGAAATGGAGACTTTGCAACAGAGGTTACATTCGAAATGACCCAGGGTAAGAATTACGTACAGAGGCAGATTAAGTCTTGAGAAAAATCAAAGGCACAAATCCTATTTGCTTGAATCCCGCAGATATTCCAGGGAGGAGCCATGTTCTGTGGTCAAAATTCTCTTTTCTCTTGACGGTATTTTATTCATGCCCCTACTTTGAAGTCTGAAAAATCTATTTGGGAATGTATAATGTTGCTTTTAAAGTCACATGACATAAAATGTCTCACTACATGAAAATTCCTATTTTCAGTCCTTGGAACAGAAAGAAAACATTTCCGATTGCATACCCTTTGACAGTCAGTTGGTAAGGAAGGGCCAACTCCTGAGGTTGACAATGAAAAGAACACTAATGCATGGTCATCAAGGATTTTTGGTACCCAAAGTTTTGAAATATGGTGAGGATGCTGGGAGAAACTCCCCAGTCTGGAAATCTTCTGGGATCCTTTCATCTTTTTTAACCCCTTGATTAGAGGTGTTCTACCATCATCATTTACAGCTCAGAGTTGAATGCAAATGAAAGTTTTTCTTCTCTTTCTTTGTGTCAGTTACAACTACTTTTGGTAACCTAGAAAGCAAATCAGTCCAGAGTACTTTACAAAGTAGAGACTTACAGTTTTTTCCCCCTCACAAACGTAGGTAATACAGTCTTGTGCAAAGGCTTGATGAAGTTATCAAGGACACAGATTTGTTTTAGTTTCTTGCTTAGCTTACAGCTTCTCATTCTCATGTTAGCAACATGGCTAGTATATCTCTGGCCATCTTGGGTGTATTCCTCACAGGACGAGAGTTAAGGAGAGCAAAGGACAAAATGCAAAAGCCTAAAAGACATATGTAAGCAGTTACTTATATTAACATATGGCTGTTCACACATTTTGGCAAACCTGATCTGCAAGAGATTCTGGGAAGATATATATTTTAAATTGGGTACATTGCAACTTTATACATAAAGTAGGAAACTGTTAGTAAGGAAGAAGTTGTGAATGAATAGCTATTGGACAGGGACCTGAAAGTGGTTTCCACAAAGTTATTAAATGTTAAAGGAGAAAAATATATATCTAATTATATAAAAAATTAAGTGGTCAGTACAGAGTATTGAGGAAACCCAGAAAAGTGAAAGAAAAGCTAGTAATTTTAAAAAGTTAACCGAAACCCTACTTCCTGTAAAGAAATAATGTTAATAACAGTTAAATGCTCTCTTCTTCTCTTTCTTATACTTGATCTCTTGTTCTCTGTATATATTTGTACTTCGTGTTGGTTTTGAAAAAAAAAATAATGCTAAGGAGTACATTACATCAGAGTTCGATTCTCTTCACCTTGACTAATAAATATTTCCAGTAGTAATAGCTACTATTTTACAACAGTCTTTAAAAGCTACCACTTTCTATCATATGCGTATACCTTTCCCCAGAAATCGCCTTCCTGTTTACACTTGAATTTCATTCCTAATTATAGAATGACAGCAGTGTTCCCTAAATGTGCCTTTACTTGGAATCACAAAACCTGGGTTTGGTCTTAGTTCTATTATTGAAGTTGGTGAAAGGGTTGGGAAGGCAGCCAGTCACTCATTTTCGTCTTTCCTCCGAAGATTATAGCCAATCAAGAGACAGACAGGGGAGATCAGAGATCTGGGATTAAAAGAGCTGAGCCATCTCTAATAAAAGTTATATCGGAGAATAAGCCTTGGCTCTGTGGCCCTATTGGCCTCCTAACACGTGTGCCTTCAAATCCTCACACTACTTCACTCCATTCCTGACAGCTCTGGACAACAGCCGACCCACTGAATTTATCACGTCGTAAAAAGCAAACTTGACTGTTACTTCATGGAGACGTGGTGGAGAGCCCAGCAGAGGCTAAGGCTCTGGGTCTGGTCCCGTCTCCCAGACTCTGCAGTGAGGGAGGGACGCCAGCCTTTGTGTAGCGGGAGTCCCTGTGCCTGAATATGGCCACAGGAGCTCAGGAAACCTGTGTCCTCCCTGATGTCTTCAGCAACCCTGCTGTGTGACCTTGGATGTTGACTTTGATTTTGACCTTGCACTTTGACTTCTTTTAGATTTCGTTTTATCGGGTTCAACTGAAAATACTACTATTTGCCATGCAGGAGATTTCTAAAGATTTACTAATGCAGTATTCAAAATGAATACTAAAATTTATGTCTAGGTTCTCTGAACTGTAGGTTTGATCCAACACACCATTCTTTCATTGTTATCGTTGTTAGTGTGTAAGGCAGAATTAAGGATTAAGGGACCAACATCAACCCATACAGCATTTAGGTACTTTGTCCTATATACACAATTAGAAATAAGTATTAGTGGTAGTAATAGCAATTTAAGATGATAAGATTTGATATGTAGACAAATAATTTGATAAATTTAGAGTTTTTTATTTTCTTGGCAGTTTTCCAGTGTCGCTTACAAAGTTGTATTTTTTTGGAAAACCAGTTTTTTGTTTGTTTTTAAGAAAAATCTATACTGTCGACATTTCTCCTTATTCTTCTTGGACATTGACCGTCACAGACCTCTCATGCCCTCTTTTTGCAGAAAAAGTAGATACATATTACTGTCATTCTGTGTCATCAGTGTGTGGGGGCGGACGAGGGGGTATTCCTTAGGGCCTTCATATTTGTGTCAGAGTACCTAAAACTGTTATTATTAGCCATTTATTTTGATACTTGTTTAGAGTATTTAGATGACACTGACTGAATTATTTCCTATGCAGTTTTGTGGGATTTCTCAGAGGAAAGTGTAAGTAGAACGTTAAGGGGATTCCACAGTGTCTTTCAGACCTCTAGAGATCACGTGTGCCGGGAAGCCCCACCTCGCCTGCATATGATCTCAGGGTTGTGGGATTGAGCCCTGCATGGAGCCCTGTGCCTACTTAAGATTCTCTTCTCTGTCCCTCTGCTCCTCCCCTGCGTTCTCTCTCACTCTCTCTTCTCTCTTTTTCTCAAAAAAAATAGTAATAAATAAAAGCCCTTGAAGCCCCCAAATGCTAATCTGAATAGTGAAAAAAATAAATGGGGGGGGGGGCTACGGAATTCATGACTTTAATGCAATTTTGGAGTGTTTTAAAACTAACACTAAGTACTATTTGTCCCGGCAGGCAGTACACTCCAGATATAGCTTGTAGAATGGAGAATCAACATTCAAATTAAAAATCTATGTCTTAATCCATCAGCATTGTGAACAGATTTGATAAAATCCCTTTTTCTTTTTTATCTCCTTACACTTTTTGGAAGCTAGGTTCATCACTGACACGGCAAATAGACAGTCTTTATGCCCAGGCATAGATGTAGTAACAAATATCATTCATCTTACTTTTTGTGTAATCCCCACAAGGGAGGCAGGCTGGAAAAAAAATTTTTTGAATGAACTACTATGGTTTTTATTTATTATTAAAATCTATGACAGTTTTTCCAAATGCAAATGGGGTTTAAATTTGATGCTTCTTATCTTAAATCTGTTATGGTCGTTCCAATTTCTGTTGTGTTAAATTACCTCTTTCTTTACTTTCTTATCCATAAAGTCCTTGTCTAGACCCTGGCTAACTAATATATTTAGATTAATGAAATGTCTTTCTTGTAGTGCTCTGACTTTCTGGCTTCAAGCCTTTTTGACTTTCAGCTAATCCCACTCTTATGCATGATCCAATCCAGAGGGATAAATGATCATAAAAGACTCCGTTTTATTCCTCACTACTTAACATTACTTGACTCCAAGTATATCCATGACCTTGCCTTATTTCTGGCCGAGATGTCTCATTTCTCAAACTCTCATTCGTTCATTACTCATTCTTTCTCCTCGATCCAACTTAATATGATCCCCACATTTAGAATTGTTCTCCACAGCTGGCTTGTATTTGTGTCCTTCCACACATAACACTTACCCCCAAACAGATACCTAGGGAATGAGTCCCTCATTGCAGGGACTTAATAAGTTATGTGGCATCATCTCCAGCCACTTGGCTGCACTGGCCTCTTCTTGCAGATTTTGTCTGCAAAGCCTCCTACGTCTTATGAGCTAATTTTTATATAGTGTGTGAAATCTACATGGCCATTCTATTCCTTCTTTGGATTCCTTAACCCGCATCTAACTTCTCACTCTACTAGGATCCTTGATGATATGAGCGCAAGAATATAAACCTCATAATGCCTGTCATTGCCATGTGCTTAGCAGTCAACAAAAACACGAACAAAAGGTTTCCTTGTATAACCTTCACTTTCAAGAATTTAGTAAATCATTTTCCATGAAGGCCCATGAAAAAAAAGTGTTTAAAACAAGTTCATGTAATTCTCCAACATCGTCACTACAGTGAACAGAATCTGGGGGCAGAGATACAAGGGTTTTATTCCCAAGTGCGGCATTTATTAGCTTTGCCATTTTGAGAAATTTCTTATCTGTAAGATGCCACAAATAAAGTTCATATTTCGCATTGTTGTGTTGTCTGTTAATTAAAATAATGAACGTAAACAGCACGGTACTGCCTAGCACGTCGTGAAATCTCTATAGTTCGTCTTTAAGAGTCATTTCAAATGTACTGTCACTTGGGGGTGAAAATAATGGTCCACAGAGGAGTGTGGTCCGGTAGGATTTGTGACCTGAAGATCTGGCTTGGCCCCTTGTCTCTGGTAATTTATAGAAGCAGTAGTTTGGGTAAGCCACTTAACCTCAGTTGTAAAATGAAGGTATTAATGAACGCATTACAGGGCTCTGGTGATAATGAACTGGTTTCTTGAGTGGGGGAAATGCTTCATAAATGGTAAGAGTTATGTCAATGTTATTGAAATCCAGAGTTATTGCCAACCTTATAAGAAAGAACAAGTATATGCATTTTATGTGTAACTTCTACTCAATCATATTTTGGGTTTAAGCATAGGAGTAGAAATTGCCACTAATAATAAAAGGAAAGATAGAAAAACATACACACTGACAAAGAATAAGAAGGAAGATTGATTTTAGAAAGAGGGCTTGCAATATCTGTTTGTTTTTAGACACTTTGCTGTGTTGCACTATGTGATAGGGATAATTATTTTTTAATTACTATATTTTAGTAAAGTGAGACTTGTCTATCTTGATTCATGATCCTGTGAGTCATTATAAGTAGCTTATTTTGAGCTTACTATGAAATAGTCTTAGAAGGTGTTTCTTTCCTGTTTCTATTCTGGTGACACTAAAAAAAAAAAATCTACCTAGTGTCTTTGCCATGTTGTGATATTCATAAAAAATAAAAATTAACTATGGTAAGATGCTGAGAGTCCCTCAGCATCACCAAATTACTTTTTTTTTTAAGTTTTTTTGTGTATGTTTTGTTTTGTTTTGTTTTGAGAGAGAGACAGTGTGTGAGCAGGGAGAGACACAGAGAGAGGGAGAGAGAGAATCCCAAGCAGACACCACATGGACAGCGAGGAGCCCAATGTGGGGCTCCATCTCACAAATCATGAGATCATGACCTGAGAAGAGACCAAGAGTCAGACGCTTACCCGACTGAGCCACCCAGGCGCCCCACCAAATTAGGTTTTTCTTAAATTGTGTACTGTTCTTTTCAGCCTGACAAACAGATGCAGAGTTGCTAAAAAGCATATAAGGTCCTACTGCCTGTTACTTCTCTTTATAGATAAAACAATGTAGAAATGGTCTAGTAATTTCAATGCCGAAAGCATATGTTGATTCTTCTTTACGTGGATGTCTTATGGTCCTTGATTCAGCATGTACAACTGTACAGCACTGAAGAGATTGGAAATGGTTTGCTAGAGTGGATGACACGAGCTGTTGGATGGGGCAGTGATGCCAGCCCCTTTCTCTACATACTCCAGGGACAAGCTGGTTTGTGATCGTCATAGGCGATCACGGTGAAATCACCTCAGACTTGCCGTTCACATACAACATGCGGCCATTTGTAGTAACTTACATGGATTGCAGGTTAATGTCTGTTTCAGTAAGTTGGAAAGGGAATTCTCTGCGTGTGTCTTCGTGTACGTGTGCTTGTACTGAAACGTCTTACCCAGATCATGAGAATTGATATTTATCTAAATTTCAGAATTATCATTAATTTAAAAGTGGGGGAAAATATTCTGTGATTGTTAGTACTGGATTTAGGCTCAGGATTGATATTTTCTGGGCTCCTTCCATCATCCTTGGTAATCAGAATAATGGCAATAGCATTGATGATAGCTAATGTTTATTGAGAACATTTTTATTCAGAACTCCTTGAGGTGACATACGTGCATAGTCTTGTTTAAGCTTCACGATTAGCCAAATAGGTAGACATGGTTATTTTTCCTATCCAGTGGAGGAGGAAGTTGAGGCACAGGTAGGTAAATTGAGAAATGTATAGGGGTTTGCTGTGAAATCACTTTGAACAAAATATCACCATTGTCAAGAGCCATGTGCCTCAAATTCTGTTAGTTTTATTGTTTACCTGACTTTTATGAGTATTCTTTTAAATAAAAGCAATTTTGGAAGGGCTGATTCATTAAGCCATTGGGTTAGTGCTCATTAATTAATACATTATAAAAGAAAGTCCCTTGAAGGGGTGCCTGGGTAGTTCAGTCGGTTCCTACTCTTGATCTCTGCTCAGGCTATGATCTCCCTGTTGGTGAGTTTGAGCCCCGCATCGGGCTCTACACTGACAGCATGGAACCAGCTTGGAATTCTCTCTCGCTCTCTCTCTGCCCCTACCCCAGTCATTTTCTCTCTTTCTCTCTCTCTCCCTCAAAATAAATAAACTAAAAAAAAGAAAAAGGAAGTCCCTTGAGATTCTCATTACACTGGGTGCCCAAAGAGGCAGACAGAACTGAAAGAAGAGAAATGGGTCCATTGTGAGCAAATGGACTCGTGTGCTATGTTTAGGTTTTTCACACATGTGATATGTTTATGATCTTTCTATAATGTTACAGGTCGTTCCATCTCAGTTGTTAAAAGTTATAGATTATGTCAAAAAGGAGAAATGAAAAACTCAAATTAGTGCAGATTCAAAAATCACCTGCTTATCAGACACCTGCACGAACAGCTCACCCACTCTGCATGACATGGAGACCGGTGCCCAGGACCAACGCTGTCCGGGGTCTTCAAGATGCTATTAGAAAGAATAGCCATCTTTAAGATGCTACTAGAAAGTGCAGAAGCTATTAGAAAGACACTATAGTTTCCCTATAGACAAAAGATGTACAACTAGCCGTGAACTTCTGATAGTTTGAGAGTTTGCTAGTAACGTTTTCAAGACAGTCAGTAGAAAGAATGCACAAATACGGATGTGTCTACCAGAACTGAAAAAAATGGAGTTGTGTTTGTGAGTGTTGTTGCTTTAATGGAAGAAGCATACACAGAGGACAATTTGGGTTTGAAAGTGGAATCTTTCATTCCAGCCTTTGAGTCTGTTTCTCAAAGGACTAATCCCGTTCAAGACTTACATTCTTGAAGTCGGCTCCTCATGGGTTACTTTTTAGGGTAATAATTCTTGTGGACATATGGAAAATGATTTTTTGAGTCATAGAAGTCAATATCTGATAAAATGGATTTAGCAGAAACTTTCCAAATATTCACCTTTTGGCTGAGGCTAAGCCTGGAGTGTTTAAAGCCCAAATGGAGAATTTTTTTGAGAAACTTATGAATGAATGGATACTAGTTTATTATGGAAATACAATTGTAACCAAGCACTATAATGTGTCTAGACATACTGGGCCCGCTTGCCAAAAATGAAGTGTTCTAGCTTTAAGAGAAATCCTCATGGAAAGTGCACAAGAAGTTACATGGTGAGAATTCTCCCGAAGACCCATCTGTGCTCCTTGCACCATTTGGAACTTGGTCCTTTTTTTAGGAAGGGATTCTTCTAGGTAGGTATGAAGCTGTGAAATGCTATTCCTCGGACATAAAGCATAGGTCTGGGAGAGAAAAAGTACTGTGTAAAGAAAAACAGTTTTAAGACGTTTGAAGATTCCTGTAGTTTTCTGTGTTTATTATTTTGTTTACGGGCATTGGACAAAGCTATTGCTGTGTGATGATTTTAGGAGGGCCTCGTCAATGACTAACGTAGCAGTTCGCTTCCCTTCCCTGACATTTGTAAAAAAGATTCTGTTGCAATTCCTTAGACTCTCAGAGGCCTTAGACAATCCAAGGCCACAAATATGACAAGGGTCATGAAGGAATCCCTTAAGAGTTAGAAAAGGAATAGGATATTTTCAAGGATTCTATCTTTGATGGATATTTTTAAGGATACCCCCTTCGATGGAAAAAGAAAAACAATACTAATGTGCACCTTAAAAATTCTCATGCCTGCAGTCAACCTCAGGCTGATTTTGAGATCCCCAACAAGACTGTATTTTGGAGAGTTTGATTTCCCGGCAGTCTGTTCTCTGTGGCTGTAGTTTTCAAGCGTGTGTGCCTGCGTGTGTGTGCACGCGCACGGGCGCGCGCAAGAGATATCCAGCAATCGAATTCACTTCCAAGCACTTATTTTTACAAATGACTTTGTAAGACCTTAAAGAAGAATTATTCTCTAGCGTTTTTAAAACCACTTTCAGCAGTGTGTCTCCAGAGTCAAATAGAGCTGTCTTCATCATTTTTACATATAGACTTCCTCAAACACTAAAAAGAATGATAATCGCCTAATTATAAATTCACTGTTAATATAGCCTTAGAGCTGAGAACATTTCACTCCAGTAGTTAATTTAGTCTGTGGTAAATTCTCACTGTTATTTAATGTCATTTATCACCTGCTGTTTTGTCTTACTGAGAACATCCTGCCCGCCTCACACTGTCTACAGTACATGGACCTTCTGTGACTTTAATGTGCTCAGAACAAAGGCTCCAAAGTGCTTGTATCACAAGGATTTTGGCAACTTGCCTTAGATATATTCAAGCCATTTTGCTGCCTGTCACTCAGTGCTGTACAAATTGAACTCAGAGGAGAGGTAAAAAGGGTCTATGAGGCATTTTTTTTTCTGGGAAGAATATGCTAATAAAGCATCATCAGCAGGAAGCAGGCTGTGTCTGAAAGAGTTTTGTCAACTCTGAATTAATTTTGTGTGTTAAGAAACACGGGGGTGCTTCTAGAGCTGGTCTGTGGTAATTAATCCTTCCTGTTTCTGGAAGAACAGAACTGTAATAAATGCAGCCCAGATTTAACAGATGTGTGCACACAATGTCTGCTTTATGAGGAGTAAAACAAAATGATGGGTACAGAACAAAAAAATATTGATTTAAAAAACTAAAACAGTATGGAAAGCACGAAGCTTGGAATTCCCAGAGTTTATGCAAATATCGTATTCCTTTAAATGTTCACAGACAACGTGTTTGGAAAACATCTGTCCATGGGATTGGTGCTAGGAAGAGACTCAACAAGACAGATGTTTCTTATTCCTTAGAAAATTGAGTAAAAAAAAATTGCACACAGGCATAAGATGAGGGGTGAAGTTCACTGGACCTAGGTGTGTTTGGAATTGGACCCAAGTAATCAAATGGCGACCTTACCTTGGCATGAATCTCTTATTATTCTCTTCCTCCCCCCTCCCCCAAATGTATTATGGAGGAAAAAATTCAAGTTATATTATCTGCAACTACGAACACAACGTTTGTGCGGCAGTTTGAATGATGTCACGAACAGGAGAGTTTGGCTTTCAAAATTGGACAGGCAAATTGTTCCGCTGATGGTGATATCTGATACGCTCAAACACAAGATTCGCAGAAAGGTGAATAAGGGTAGGTTGACACGGTATCCATTAAAACAAATCTATATAGAAAAAAGCATGTTCAGGTCAGGGCTACCAAAGCAATCTAGCTCATTAGCTCATTTCCCTTCTTTCTTCTTCCTTTCTTCCTTCGTTTTCTTTTTATCTCATTAAGCTAGCCCTGCCAATGTGGCTGGGAGGCATGAGTCTGACATGGTTAAGTTAAAATGGAATACCGGGGAAAATGCCCAGCCAGCAGCAATCATTTTGATAGGGCCTGCTTTAAACAGATTTTAATACGCCTTCCTCTTCTATCATAAAGATATCCTCAGTGTACATTTAAATCCTCTTGATTGAGAATCAAGATTTGAGGGCCTGATGTGAAGACCATATAATAAAATCCAGCTCTTTCCACATTGCCTATAGCTTGTCATATAGAGTAAATATCGAAAACACTTTAACTCACTTTCAATGAACTGTATTACTTACTTCATGCAAAATAGCAGTTCCTTTTGGTTTTGGCAATATTACCCAAGGAAAAGTGGTTTTTAAGTCAGTCTTGGTTAACCCTTTACATTTCACATCAGTTTCACGTGGGGGCCTTTTACTTCAAAGAATGTCAGCTTTCAACATGGTGGTTTTGCCGGAGTATTTGGTATGTTGTATAAAAGGTCTTTGATTAGCTGTCTTCACATTACTGAGTCAAAGTCATCAAAGTCAATCATTTAATTTTTGTTCAAAGTTGTTGATATATTTCAGTGCAATAAAAGACTAGAAAATACCTGTGATTCTCATGGAAAGAGCAATGCCACCAAGTAAACCTCCTCATTCCATGTATTCTTTTAAAGTCTAGTTAATTAGGGCATTCATGGAGAACACACATCGTGTACCGTGTGTTATCTGTAGCTTATCACAGTCTAAGTGACAGCTTAAGCCACCTGCAGAGTTAACTCATTAACTATTTTTTTCATTAGGTATTAGATCATTCAACTCTAATGAAACTCCATAGGCTGTATTTAAGTGTTACAAAAATAAAATCATTGCCTACCTTTGAGGAAGTCATACTCCAACCTGGTTCCTGTGGATATTTAACATTTCATTTATAAAATACAATAAGAAAATTCAAGACCCAGGAAAAATGGAGGCACCTGGGTGGCTCAATTAGTTAAGCGTCCAACTTTGGCTCAGGTTATGATCTCATGGTCCATGAGTTCAAGCCCCGCATCAGGCTCTGTGCTGACAGCTCAGAGCCTGGAGCCTGCTCCAGATTCTGTGTCTCCCTCTCTCTATCCCTCCCCTGCTCGTGCTCTGTCTCTCTCTGTCTCTCAAAAATAAATATACATTTAAAAAAATTTTTAAAAAAGGGCCCAGGAAAAATTATTTAGATTTTACCAGTTCACGGGGTTTTGACTGATGAAAAACTGTTCCAAATGGAAGGACCCGCATATGTGGAGGTCTATAAGATCAGTTTCTTAAAATAATTTTCAGAAGTGCTGTGCCAGGCACTTAGAGTCTACAGATCTTCATCCAAAATTTCCTCCTTAGTAGTGCAAAGAACTCCACAAGTCACATATGAACACCCTGGAATCTTCTAACGTAACAAGGATGCTAATCAGAAGGCCTGTTTTAGATCAATGTGGTGCCGGATGTAAACTTGGGGCAGTGTATCTTAAAAATTACCAAAGAATGTGGAAATACAGCATACATGGCAGAGAAGTGTGGGAGTCCAGAGTCACAGCAGGAAAGTCAAAATTAAAGCCTTCCAAAGAAATCCTGGAATCTCTTCTTTGACCTACTTAAAAGCTCCTGCGGATTTGAGGGAGGATGGGTCAGGTTTTCCTTGAGGCATCTTAAACCTTCTGTTCACCAAAGAGTACTCATCCTCAGGGTCTGGAACTTGGGGGGAGAGTAATGTCCCTTTTCACAGTGGTTTTCAAAGCACAGTTTAAATTGATATCATCTGGGCAGTCCCCGGGTCTCCCCTCCAGTGATTCTGATTTTCTAAAACGTTCATATCCTTGGAAGAGGGTATCCTTGAGAAGTGGTTAGCAAAGTACTAACCGGGTGCTCAGTAAATGCAGGTTTTAATGATCACAACTATGGTGGTTGTTAGGGCTAACAGTTCCCGAAGATGATTTTGATGCAACCCATGTTCAAAACTCACTGTCTCAAAATACAAGAACTCACCGCTGCATTCCTGCAATTCTCCTGGAGTTCTTATGTGGGGATGTGAGGAAGGAATACCAAAAGTCATGGCTGGATATGGCGTGTTTCTGTTTTGTCATGTGATTTTTTTAATGTTTGTTTATTTTTGAGAGAGAGCAAGAGACAGAGTGAGAGCAGGGAAGGAACAGAGAGAGAGGGAGACACAGAATCCGAAGCAGGCTCCAGGCTCTGAGCTGTCAGCACAGAGCCCGACGCGGGGCTGGAACCCACGAACCACGAGATCATGACCTGAGCCGAAGTCAGAGGCTTAACCGACTGAGCCACCCAGGCGTCGTCCCATGTGATTGTTAATTATATGTATATGGGAACCTCAGAGAGCCATTTCTGGGACTCCCAACGCAAACCCAATGACATTGCATGTTGCCATTTTCCGTAACACTACTCATGTGTTCAAATTTCAGGATTTTCTAAGGAGAGAAGTTATGGTCAATACATTCTTGCTTCACCTGTGATGTGCTATTTGGTGGTTGAGAATAAAGTGGGAGGGAGAAAAAAATCCAGAGCTGAACTATTCAAAAATGGACTAGACCTTTAAAGTTTGACACTAGAAACACCGTATTGTAATCCATGCTTACTTAACTTTAATTTGATTCGCACGCCTTCCGAGATTCTACCTAGCTCATAACATCTCCCTCTCTCTGTGCGTTCTTGGATCCAGTGTAGTCTACACCGTTTAGACTGATTGTGCCCGGAACATAAAATTGAAATTGCTGCATTTTTTTCAAAGTGGCTGGTAGAAATCGGTTTCTAAAACCTTGCCAATTCTTTCCCCATCCTCAGCTAGTGCTAATAAACAATGTCATCCGAAACCTCCGTGTTTAAAGATGGAGACAGAAGATGTCCCTTCCGAATTGCTATCAATAAAAGCAATAACAATATTGTCATTAAAACCTCACAGTGCAACAGGGAGTAAGAGTAAAGAGTTAGTAAATCTGTCAAATGTTCATTATTCTGGACTCCTGCTTAGGAATGTTCTCAGGTCCCAGCGTGGCACTGCTGTGTGTAATATCCCCGGGCGAGTGCGTAAAATAACAGTGGTAATGAGGTGTGCAGAAACATGCTTATCTCTTTTCACCCATCATCCTGCGGCCGGCCGGGGTAGCGTGGACTAAATGAAAAAGCAACCTTTAGCAGGTTAACATATGCCAGATACAAAATCAGGGAAGGCTTTGGAAGCGCTTGTCTGGAGAATTGGCCAAAATTTGGTTCCACTTAGGAAAGAACTTGCCATTCTCTCGTCTGCCTCCCCAGTCCCCAAGCACCACCTCCAGGCCACTCTCTTCAGGACAAATCAGTTTGTCAGAGCAATTGAGCACCTATGCAGGGGGTGGGGGGGATGTTCCTGGTAATTAAGGTTTGTAACTACAGCTGGTTTTGTATCTTGGCTTTTAACCTGATGTTGGTGGGGGAAGCCGTCCTTAAAACATCTGGGTGCCTTGCTGAAACAATAGCATAGCTTCTGCAATAATCTTGTATAATTTCTGGTGAATAGTAGGGTACATTTAAACAGTTCTAATGGAGTGAACAATACTGTTTTAAAGGGCTTTGATCATTACTTATCTTTCAGCTGATTATAGGAATCTTGCTGGAAGCGTTCAAAGGATTTTTAATTTTGAATCTCTTTATGTCTTCAACCTAGTGATGACACTAATTTCCCCCACTGCCTGTGAAAGGAAGCCTAGTTTTGTCCTCAGACGTTTTTGTTCCCTGTGTCATGTCTTTTGTGTATGCAGATGGGGCTGATTAATTCCAAGGCCTTTGCCACATTAAAAAATAATTTAAATAACTAGACATGGGAAAGACAACCGAAGTGTTTCTGTTTTAGGAGGAAGCCCCCGACAATACAAATACGTATATTCAATTTTTATTTCTTCCAAACAAAAACGAGGCCACTGTTTGTCCTTCGTGCACAAATGGTATTTCCGTATTGTGGAGATACGAGGATTTTCTGAATTAACCACCTTTCTTTTCTTTAAGTTTCCCTAGAAAGGGAAAAGGCAATGCTCACTTAACAGATTTGAAATAAGGAGAAATTACTATAAAAGGAGACAGTTGCATTCAGCATCCACACATCACCCAACAGGATAATTATGAAGGAGAAAAAGTCTCGTAAGAAAATGGGACATTTGTGTGTTCTGCGATTGTAACAAAATAAAAACAACTAATTAAAGGTCTTACATTAGGCAGTTTTCTTTAACCATGGAAACCTGCCTTCTGCAACATTTATGCAGGTGTCTACAATTGACTTTCTTTTTTTTTTAAGCATTGTATATTTTCTGAGGTATTTAATGACAATTGTGTGACAACATCGCATACTTTAATAGAACATTTGATTACCCGTGTATGGCAACATTTGTTACTTTTTTACCACTGGTGAGTATCCAAATGCACTCCTTTCATCTGGCAGCCCTTCTCCCTTTTGAGGGGAGGGGTCCCCTGTTTTGTGTTGTCTCATCAGGAAATCAGCTCCCTGGGTCCTCTGCCCACACCAAAGACACATTTCCTCTGATCTTGCTTGGGGAGGGGAGATAGGCACTTGACTTAAACCATGCCAATTAGAAGCTTGGTATTAGGACTCCGAGTCTTGAGCTAGTGCCACAAAGATTGAAAGATACTATGAAGCTCAGAGACCCCCGGTCGAAGCAGCCGCCCATCCGCCAGCCAGAGACCTCACCTGGGCTTCCTGCTACCTGGCCCCAAATCACACCATTTCTTTGATACTCCGACATCTTTCCAGTAAATTGATGAGTTTGGTTGAGATAGCCAGGTTTGATATTTGGTTTTTATTATGTCAAAGCAAAAACTCCAAATTGATACAGTCTGGTAGGAATATAATGAGAAACTAGGCTATGTTAATAGGATTTCTTTTCATTAGCGAGTTATGGTTGCATTTGAAAATATTATTTATGATACAAATTAGTAAAGTGGAACATAACAAACATATAGAAAAATAGTAAAAAAAAAAAAAACCCAAAAACAAACAAACAAACAAACAAACCCACCTTCAAATGTTCTATGAACTCCGGGCAAATTTGGACAATGGCATCACATCACTGAACTCCTTCAGCGATGATGAACTCAGAGCTGAGGAATCAAACCAGAGCTCCCAAGGAGCACTCAGTTCAGGTCTAAGGGTAGAAACGGAACTGATGTGGGCCTTTGTTTCTAGAAGTGTGACCTGGGGACCAACAGCATCAGCATCATCTGGGGACTTCTTAGAAATGCAGACTCTTGGGTCTGACTCCAGACCCATCGAACCCATAGCTGTAGTTTAACAAGACACCCAGTTAGTCAGTCATGTGGACATTACAGTCTGACATAATGATGTGGACCAGGTAGTGCACATGAGATGCGGCCTCTACCATGTGACAATGACAATGGCCAGATGAAACTGTAGCCCCCAAGCCAGACTGTACAAAAAAATTGTATAACTGGTTCTGAAAATAATTCTAAAATTAGAAGTTGAATTTGTGGTGTATAGTGGTGTGTGTGTGCGTGTGTGTGTGTGGCTTCTTAGGAGTGCTTCAAATTTCTTAATATCCAAATGCTGTATCATTGGCTAATTAAGAATTACAGAAGTAGAAAAGATAAGAAAAAAAGAAGTATTATGCAGCTTTAGATGAGGAAGTTGAGAAATTTCCTCCACAATCGATCAGATACTTCTTCTAAAGCATCAGCATATTCTGTTTACTGACTAGAGCCTCAAACAGAAAAACTCTTTTGTTTTGTGAAATTTGGAGAACTGAAAAGTCACTTTCAATATTTGTGGTACTCTCAGACGTCAGGTGTTTATTGATCACGACAGACTCCAGGAAGTTGGTGGATGTTTTTATCTTGCGGCAGAGACAAAAAAAATATGATTTTAAGGTTTCAGAAATGCAAATGCCTTTTTTGTTGTTGTTGCCTGCTAGAACACGTTGGGGAAAAAGTAATTTTCAAAGATGGGATCTGTATGTTGAATAAAATATAATCCTCTCCTGGGTTAAAATTAAAATTAAAAAGCCATTAACCAGGGGCACCTGGGTGATTCAGTCTATTAAGTGACCAACTCTTGGTTTTGGCTCAGGTCATGATCTCATGGTTTGTGGGTTCGAGTCTCACATCAGGCTCTGCACTGACAACATGGAGCCTGCTTGGGATTCTCTCTCCCTCTCTCTCTGCCCCTCCCCTTCTCTCTCTCTCTCTCTCTTTTTCTCTCTCTCTCTCAAAATAGATATTTTTTAAAGTCATTAACCACAAACCTACAATACACAAAAGTGAACACTTAAGAAATAATATGTTAAAGGTTCAGAACCTCCCTAGATAAAGAGAGAGAAAAATCTAAGATGGCGCTCCTTCCCAGTTCTTTATTGCTAGAGGATATTGCCTCTAACTTTGAAAGGAGTGATACAAACTTATTACATTCAATCTTTCAATTACTTATATTTTTCCAGTGTTTCTGACTTAAAAAATACATTCTCATTCTATAATACCTTCTTTGGTCCTAACACAGCCCCATGACAGGGGGCATGATTCAATTCTGTTTTCCATCACAGAGAAATGGGTAGGGTAGCTGTTTTCACTTTAGACTGGATGTAAACTGACCTGGATTTGAATACTGGTTCTGGAATTCACTGCTGGTTAAGAAGTGATGCAAACAAGCTTGTCCATTGAACCATTGAAAATATTTCCCAAGCCTCTAGCAGGTGGGCGCCCTTTGCTGGGCGTGAGGCCATACCAGAGATTCAGATATGGTCCTTGGGCTTTTGCATCCTAGACACACGTATATGGAGACCAGTTTGCCTCTCAACTCATAGTCTATCAGACGAAGTGTATTCTTTACCTTCAGTTATGACACCTGTGACACCTAGCATAATGTTAATATAGAACATTTTTAAAAAGTATTTTTAGGGGTTTATATTGTATTTCATATTTTAATTTGGTTTCTTTTTTTGAATGTTTTATTTATTTTTGAGACAGAGAGAGACAGTGTGAGAGTGGGGAAGGGGCAGAGAGAGAGGGAGACTCAGAATCCGAAGCAGGCTCCAGACTCTGCACTATCAGTACAGACCCTGATGCAGGTTTGAACTCACAAACTGTGAGATCATGACCTGAGCTGAAGTCAGACACTTAACTGACTGAGCCACCCAGTCGCCCCTGATTTGGTTTCTTTTTAAGGTACACGTAAGACCTTGGTTTGTGAGTGTAATTCGTTCTGGAAAAATGCTTGTAATCCAAAGTTCTTGTATATGAAAGTGAATTTCTCGGTAAGAAATAATGGAAACCCAGATTATTTGTTCCACAACCCAAAAATATTCATATAAAATACTGTAATGTAATATAAAATGTTAAAGAAAATACAAAATATGAAGAAAAATAAATTAACCTGCACTTCCCGTAGGAAACCATTGTGTCTGGTGTGAGGGAGACAAGAGAGGAGCATTACTGTGTAGGACGACTCTCACTATTACCAACAGAATCACTGATATCTATTGGCTCAATGAGATCTTTTTCATCTAGTGCAACCTTAACAAGGAAACTATCCAATGACATTTGCTTTTGCCTCCTTTTGCAGATTTCGTGGGAATGTGACATTGCATTGTCGTTAAACAGATTCATCGCTCACCCTGCTACAGCCTTATTCAGGTGATGGCTTTCTACAAAGTTTTGCACTGTTTCCCACAGTTTATACATCTCCCTAATCTCTTTTGAAGCGAGGGATTCCTCTGCTTTTTTCCTCCTCCTCCTCTGCAGACAAGATCTCCTCCATAACCTCTTGCTGTATGTAGCTCACGATGCAGAAACATCGGTTGGTCGGTGGTCGGCTCCTGGCCATGTCCCTCCAGCAGCTCCTGAATGTCGTCCTCATTCACCCCCCAGTCCTGGAGGACACAATTTCATCAACAACTAGCGGCTGCTCTTCATGAGCAAGCCCTTCTAAGTCATGTCCAAGATCGCAATCAGGCCACAGTTTTCTCCAAGCAGAATTGAGGGTTCTCTTGATGACCCCATCCCAGGCTTTCTCAATGATCTTCAGATAATTCACAACTTGGAAATGATTTTTCGAAAGCTCTTGGAGAGTAAGGTTTGTTCCTTGGGTCACTTCAAAGATTTGCTGAAATAGTGCTTTGGTGTAAAGCTTTTTAAAATTCGAAATGACCTGCTGCTCCATGAGCTGAAGGACTGGAGTGGTGTTAGGAGGAAGGAACTTGACCTTCTTATATGAATGTGAATTCCTCTAGTAAGCCATCCTCAAAGCCTGGAGGATGAGCAAAAGTATTACCCATAACCAGCAAGGCTTTGAGTGGTAGACTCTTTTCTAAAAGGTATTTCTTCACTGCAGGATTGAAGACCTTGTTGATCCACTCAACGGACAAGATATGAGTGACCCAAGCCTTGTTGTTGGACTTTCACAGAACGTTTAACTGGCCCTTCTACACCTTGCATTTCTTGAAAGCTCGTGGGTTCTTGGAATGATACATAGCTGGGGCTTGACTTTGAAATCCCCGCTTGCCTTAGCACAAAAGAAGAGGGGAAGACGACTTTTCATGGGCTTGCGACCTGGCATGCATTCTCTTCTTCTGTAATGTAGGTCCTCTTTGGCATCTTTTCCCAAAAAAAGCTTCATCTCATCACAGTTAAAAGCTTGCTCTAATGGGTAACACTCAGAAACCATGAGTTTCTGGAACTTGGTAGCAAACACCTCAGCTGCCTTAGTGTCCGAACGCGCAGCTGCTCCATGCCTCACAACACTGTGGATGCCACTTCTCCTCTTAAAGTTATCGAACCATCCCCTGCTTGCCTTGAAGCCTTTTTCATTTTCTGTTGACATACCTGGAAGTCTGTTTACAAGGTCAGTGTACAAGGCCTTGAGCTTCTCGCAGGTAAAGTTCTCAGTCGTATCACGTGCTAGTCCCTTCTCGTTTATCCAAACTGGAAGCAATTTTTCTCCATCTTCCAGAAGATGTTTTTATATTCTTGTGACTCCTTTTTGCTGCATCTAGCCCCCTTATTTCTTCTTTATTCTTTAATATTGTGCAAATGGTTGATGTAGACTTCTTATAAAATCTTGCAATTTTGGCCACTTGCATACCTCGTTTGTAACTTACCAGTGATTTCCTTCTTAATTTCCACCGTAATCATCTCCTTCTTCTCACCTCCTTTCTTTTCTACCTTTCTCTGCATGGGGACCATTGTATCCATTACAATAAAGTATTAATAAACTCTTGTCATAGACTGTATTGAATGTAATTGGCAATAGGCTGCAGAGGAAAGGGTCTCTATCTGCAGGCAGCCTGCCCTAGAAGGAAGCAAAGCATTCCTAAGCTCACTCTTGTCTGGAAAAGCAAAGGACTGTCCATAGGTGCTTTTAGGTGACAAAAAATACACTAGTGCCAGTTGTGGGCACCTTCCAATGTCCCAAAAAAATCACTGATTTCTGCCAAACACCATGGCCTGAGACCAAGCATCCGAGCATGGGAGACGATCACCCACAGTCCCACAGCAAGAGAGAGAAGAGAACCATTGGCTCAGTTGTGATCATGTGACATTTGGCATCACGTACTACTCGTATTGCAAGACATTGTTCGTTTATCAAGTTAAAATTTATTAGAAATGTTTTCTTGTCTTGTGGAACACTCGCAGAACAAGCTACTCATAATCCAAGATTTTACTGTATTTGACTCATGAGTAAGTTACTCTTTCACTGAAATAATGTTGCAAACAACCCACTACCTATCCTTAGTGTTAGGGAGTCCACTGCCTGCCAAGCAAACAGCACCGACATTTGCTCTCATTTCTCTTGAAGAGACTGTACCGGGAGATTTTCCTCAGAAAGACAAGGCCCTGGCCTCTAGGTTTGCTGCCTGCTCTTGCTTCCTTCTTTATTCTATGGGCTCCTGATCATTTCTCGTTGCTGTGCTTCTGTGCATAGTTCTCTCCACTGCTCCAAGTGGCTTCCGTCCCACCCTTTCATCAGATTTCACCAGGTGTGTCAAGGCTGCTTCTCACAATTGTTCCTAAAAGACCATGTACTTTTCCACTGCATCACTGAGCACAGTTGTGACGTCTGATTTCCTGGGTAAGTTGCTCAGGGTCAGTCTGACCCTATCAGAGTCTGTTTCTCATGAGAATAGAAAAAAAAAAAATGGTTTTAACTCAGCATTGACCTCATGGGTCTAGTACATATAATTTGTTCCATGTTTGTTGGGGGGCTTTAACAGTGATTCATGGTACATCCGTGATTTTCTCTCTGCCCTTTTTGGAGAGAATGTTGTAGGATTTATATGTGACACAGTTCATTGTGAGCATATCCCAGCACACATTATTTTAGAGAAGGCATTCGAAAGTATCCTGCTGGTATTCCTTAAGCTGCAACTTTGATGTAAGGTTTAAGTTTTGCTTGTCAATCTGCTTTGGGACTAGAAGTGGATGGAAGAGAGAGTCCCTAGTTCCTAAATATTCTTAATTATGTATTGGAGGAAGTTCACCAAAGTTTAGTTTTTGGCAAAGCACTTAGGCATATATGTCAGAGTAGAGTGACTATAATTTAATAGCGGTCGACAAAGGTATTATGGAAAGGGCCAAATAGCAAATGGTTTACATTTTCTGAGCCATACTGTTTCTGTTGCAGCTACTCAACTTTGCTGTTGTACAAATGAACCCACAAATGTGACATAAACAATGGGTGTGTCTGTGTTACAATGAAATATTTACAAAAACAGGCCGTGAGCAAGTTTGGCCCATGGCTTCTAGTTTTCAGACCCTTGATTTAACAGATTGCAAATGTACTGAGGTTATAACAAACCTCAGGGGTTGGCGAATGCATGGCGATTTGTGCAGCTACTCAAACACAGGCTTCCTGCTCCTGTTGTCTGCCCACTCAAAACGTCACCGTGAGCCTTCATAGCCTATGACTTTTACAGCAATTCTGGACCCATTTTTTCTGCCTCCGGAGTATCTGTCACACCAGTGTCTTATCTCAGTGATGAAGCATCAGAGAGGGTCAATTAAATCAAATTGATATTAACAAAATGTTTATTTGTTGTTTTCCCTCCAACTCTTTTATTTTTATTGACATTTTCATTAATTTTTAAAACATTTTTTAAAAGTTTTGACAAATGTAGTGTTTTACCTATTAACATCTTGCCTTAATGTGGGACATTTGTTATTATTGATGAGGCAATACTGATACATTAACTAACAAAAGTCTGTAGTTTATATTAAGGTTCACTCTTGGTGTTGTATATTCTGTGGATTTTGATAAATGTATTTTACATGTATCCATCATTACAGTATTCTTCAAAATAGTTTCACTGTCCCCCCAAATCCTCTGTGCTTTATTTAGTCATTGATCCCAGGGTCCACATGTTTTTATTGCTCTGGTGGCTTATTTGTCATTATGTTTGTATGTATCTAACAGTAAAAAATAGCTTGGACTTTTATTTCTTCCCAACACTTTTCATATGATTAACATTTAACAGGAAAGATTTTTGTTATTGCTGTTTGCTTAGGGCCAATGCATGCTACTGTTAGACAAATGTAGAGTCTTGAGTAAGTTATATATTGGGCATTTTATGTTGATGTGGATTGGATCGGGGTCCTAAGTCCTCTGTGTTTTATGGATAATTTCCTTCCTCCATCAAAGGCTAGGACATCTGAGGTGGGGAGTCTACTCTACTTGTCTCTATCTGTCTCCTTGGATGAGTGGACCAGCATAGTCACCTTCTTCATCTCATGGTGATGGGTGAGAGCCCAAAAGAGCATAAATACCCAGAAAAGCTTACAGCCTCATCAGAGAGAACAGTTATGAAAGAACTGAGGAAGGAAAACCAGAAGGGTATGTATGTCTCAGGTGTTCTCTGACAGAATCATGTTAAAAAGAGCAATGTGGTAGATAAGAATATAGGTTGGGTCTATTAGCCCCACCATGCTTGTGTAGCCCTAGATTTTTGCTTATCCCCCAGGGTTTCTGAAAACTAATCTGAACAGTTAGGTATTACAAATTTAATCTTCTTAAAAATTTTTTGGATGTTTTTATTTATTTTTGAGACAGAGAGAAAGCACGAGATGGGGAGGGGCAGAGAAGGAGAGAGACAGGAACTGTAGTGGTCTCCTTGCTGACAGCAGAAAGCCCAATGTAGGCCTTGAACTTATGACCGATGAGATCATGACCTGAGCTGAAGTCAGACGCTTAGCTGACTAAGCCAGGCACTCCACAAATTTAATCTTAAGTTGGTACCAATCTTAAAACCTTAAAGTAACCTTGAAATATTTTGCAGCGGTCATAACAATATATACAGCGTGGTCATAGAGTCTTAAAGTATGATTTAAGTTTTTAAATCTTGATTGATAGGTTGATTTTACAGATTAAAATCTCTTACTTCTGGGGAAATATGCCAGAGCACATGCTCATTCACTGAAAATCAGAAAAAAAATTTACTGAAGCAACACATCAAGTACATTTTCATATATTGATAGAGATGCTTCATTAATGTACCATGTTCATTAAAATTTTGCACACATTTTCTAAGGAGGAAACATATTGAATGTACCATGTAATATAATATCAATGGCCATTTGTCAGGTTAATTTACTTTTGTTTCCAGATTTTATGGCCATCTTGCATAACTTTAAATTTGAATTTTTGTCAATATAAACCATACTGATGTTTTTTGAAGTTTTACAAATCCTCATGGATAAGAATGACCAAATGTCAAACAGAAATATTAAACAGAAGGAAACCTAGAAATATTAAACTATATAGTTCGTGATATTTTCAGATACTCACGTTTTGAAGGACAGTGGATATTTTGACTTGACCTGCTCTGGTGTTAGATACACATAGGTATGTCACAAGTGCTGAATTGATTATGAACTCAGTGTGGCACACACAATGTTGTGTAGCCACAAAACTTTTCCAGAGTCTTCCTTTGTGCACAGGAACATGGCCTTTCCCAGTTCCTGCACATCTCTGGGGGGTATGTGGTAGTCACAGCCATAGAATGTGGGTGGATGCCATGGGTATTCCTGTAAGGTCTGTCCCCTGCATGCCCCTTCTTTGTAGATGGACAATGCAGAGGATCCCTGGGAGGACTCCATGGAGGCCTGAGGAGTCAGAGAGGCTTATGTGTACCTGGTCTCCTAAGATGGTGTTGGAGGCTACACCAGCAATGATTTTCGTTGGCAAAAGCCACTGAGATTTCAGGTTGATAATGACTGCACTTTAGCTTGTCTAACTTGATCAATACATCTAACCTCCAAATAAACACACAAGCTTGGGGGCGGGAAGGGTACAGGAAGGATGCAGTCAGTGAGTGTGGACTTAGGAAAAGCATTATGAGGAAATTAGATTTGCCATGAGCTTTGAGGATGGAGTTGCAATCAACCAGCTCTTGAAAGCTCTCAATACCCACCTCCCACTTTCATACCATAAGGCACTGCTCAGAGCTTTTCCAAAGCCAGCTTTGCCTTTCCCTGTACAGTAAAACCTTGGCTCACAAGCATAGTTTGTTCCAGAAACATGCTTGTAATCCAAAGCAATTGTATATCCAAGCAAATTTCAAGAACGATTGGCTCAGTTGTGATCATGTGACATTCGGCGTCACGTACTATGTTGAAAGATTTCGCTTGTTTATCAACTTAACATTTATTAGAAAATTAGAAATGGTTTCTCATCTTGTGGAACACATGCAGAACAAGTTACTCACAATCCAAGCTTTCACTGTGTATAAATATCAGTGCCCCCAAATAAAATGCCGCACTCTTGGAAAGACTTTCCCGAATTCCCAGCAACACTTTTTATTTCAGACTAGCCTCATGTGTCATCTTCATGATTATGAAACTTATTTCATGCATTTTTAATAGTTGTTTACAGTGTCATTTTCCTGTCTAGCTGGTGATTTCCTTAAGGTTAAAGATCATATCCTTTCTTTCTATGCCTTGCAGCACTTAAGGAATCATTTGTACATGGCCATTTCATCATTTATTTACAGACACAAATGTGCATGATCTATGAGTCACACACCATAATGGGTCTGGGGATCAATACATGTGTGTCCCAGTGAACTGAAATTTGTTAGCGAGATACAGGAAGACATCACAGGCTGACAAAAGCATTATAAACATAGGACTTCACTTTAGCTTTGTACAGAGACAAGGATTGCGCATGTCTAGAAGATCAAGCACATTTGGAGTTGGGGTGGGAGGTGAGCACAGAGAAAGCACAACAGTTTGGAGGAAAGTCTTGAATGCCAAGCTAAGTGCAATAGCCTCTAGTTAGCACAGAGGAATCAACAAAATTCAGTTGTGTGTCATTTGGCCATCAGAAAACCCACAGAAATAAAATATGCAATCTAAGTTTTAACTGCATTATGGAATACACAAAAAATGTATGGGGTCTCGTCTCAAATTATGACTCTGTTATCAGGGAAACAAGTACAATTCAATAAGCCTAACTTCACCTGCTAATTTGCTAGATTTGTTTCATTTTATTTTTTCTCTAGGATTCCCTAGATTTCCAAATTGGGCAAAATGATATCCACAGAAGTAAAGAATATTGGAATTAAAAATACATCAACTTTCAATCCACTAGGATGAGGTGTGCCCCATGGTTGGACTACCTGGACATTCCTGGCTTGCTGCCAGATTGATTGACTTGTATGGTTGGACTTTGCTTCACATCCTGCCATGACCCTGCGCGGGTATGTGAGGCTGTCACAGTCTGGGTGTGTTTCCTGTTTTATGGCATTGGGAATCCCCATGGCTCCGTAAGGAAACATAATACCTTCATTGTGGAGGACTGTGACTTAACGCTGGCCCCGACGGGCTTCAGATCCAAGCCAAACTCGTTTTTATAGCAGACAACTGTGATTGTGATTGAACGTGTCAGTATCATGACCGTTATGAAACATTATGAAACAGTGGCCAAAGACAAATATTTGGAAAGAAAGTGTTCCTGGGTGACTGGGTGGCCCAGTCAGTTAGGCGTCCAGCTTCAGCTCAAGTCATGATCTCATCGTTTGTGGGTTAGAGCTTTGCATCGGGTTCTGCACTGTCAGTGCGGAGGCTGCTTGGGATTCTCTCATTCTCTCTTTCTACCCCTCCCAACTCATGCTTTCTTTCTCTCTCTCTCAAAATAAAGTGAAGGAAGGAAGGAAGGAAGGAAGGAAGGAAGAAAGTAAAGAAAGAAAGAAAGAAAGAAAGAAAGAAAGAAAGAAAGAAAGAAAAGAAAAAAAAAGAAAGTTCCTTAAGGTAACATGAATAGTTTCAGTTTAAATAAGATTCTATATAATTTTTATGCAGACAGGTAAAGGATTATTAGAGTATAGTATGTTTCTGCAAAAAAAAAAAATAGTTAAGAGAGTCATTTAATCCTGTAGTATTATCAACATTACTAGCTTACGCCTTCAGTAACATTCAGCCTAAATCCCCCTACAACCCGGAGAAGCCATAGAACTCTCCCCAGGGGCCATGTCAGGACACACTTCAATGTGCACGTCTCAGGAATACAATATGTTATATTGACGTTATAACACTGTGGCCTCTTGGAGACTTCTCCACAATGGGCGAGTTGCTTTGTGTTGAGGGGCACGCGATGCCAGAGTGGAGCTGACACTTCTATGTGTCTTACATCATTAACCCAGATTCTTCTCATAGAAGCAAATGAACCTAAAGACACTTATTTGTCTTTTAGAGGGAAAAAGAAAAGCAAAACGTTTGGTTTTCTTCAATGTTTTGTTGTTGTTGTTGTTGTTGTTGTTGTTTATGGGAGGCAAGTGGAATGACTGACCATGATTTTATGAGGTCCAGTGTCCTCAAGGAACATGTCACCAGGCAGTCCCCTTTGCTGAGATGTGGTAGCTAAGCTTACTTTTCCTGTGCTCAGGTCATTCAGTCATAAATCGGCAGGAGGTGGGTAGTACCCCAAGCTGGCTGAGTTCTTCAGGTCAACGACAGGGACACTGCACCTGCCAGGGCAGGCCTGCGTCCTGGGCGAGGATAATGCCTGCATGTCCTAAGACCGTGCTGTGCTCCGCCTCCCAGTCCACCAAGATCCCAACTATATTGTTCTTTCCTGCTAACCCTGACCCTAGTTCTGCCTTCTGTGTTAGCTCGCTTGTAGTTTTACTTTCTCTTCTTTGGGGAGCTGGCCGGTTGCCAGGCCTCTCCAAATTACTTCCCAGTTTGGGTCTCATATTCTACTTTTGATGACCCCCCTTCATGGCTGATCAGCCACATCTGATCTGTTTTCCTTGGCAACAGCTCAAATGAGGAGGAGGAAAGAGAGAGAGAGAGAGTGAGAGAGAGAGAGAGAGAAAGAAAGAAAGAAAGAAAGAAAGACAAAAGAAGGATGGAAGGAAGGAAGGAAGGAAGGAAGGAAGGAAGGAAGGAAGGAAGGAAGGAAAGATCGAGCATTCCCCATAATGAAAAAGAGATTTCGGAGGCCAATTTAGCAGTTTGTGTGGGGAACCTTATGTTATTATCTAAGATTTAGCTGTGATGAGAGTTGAAGTGTAAGCATTTAGAAAGTTTTACTCGAAGTGTCAAATATTTCTCTCTTTGGGGAACTGAAAATTGGATATAGGATTTACTAATCGCAGAGTCTTGCCTATTAATTAGTAATGCACATGAACATATATACTCAATTGTTCCTTTTTAAAAATGCTTATTTTTTTTTTGTGAGAGAGGAAGAGGCAGAGAGACATGGAGAGAGAGAATTCCATGCAGGCTCCACACCATCAGCACAGAGTCCGAGGCAGGGCTTGAACCCAGAAACCATGAGATCATGACCTGAGCTAAAGCCAAGAGTTGGATGCTTAACTGACTGAGTCACCCAGGCACCCCACTTGTTCCTTTTTAGAAACATTTATTGAGCACCTATTATGTGCAAGGCTCTGGGGTTAAAAATTCAAATGTAAAAATCTCATTCTTGGGTTAGATTTCTTATTGTGTAGAGGGTATCAAATGTCATGAAAGACCTTGCAATGGAAGGAGAAGACAATTTTTTATTCTAGAACCTTGAGCCATTATCTGTGAGTTCTCCAAGAATATAGAACCAATGACTATACAATCACAAGGGATACTCTGTTAAGGTCCAGGGAGTCCTGCTGCTCAGGACCAACAAAGAAAGGGCAGCATGCCCCTGGGCCGAGTACAGGAGTCAGGAGAGTTTCCTGGGCCCCAGGACACTGCAGTGAGAACTCTAGCTCAGAAGAGAGGCAGGCTGATGGCTCACAGAGGATTCTCAAAAATCCCTTCTGAGAAAATCAAATATATTTGATCCCCTTTTCATGTGGCTTTGTTGGCACCAACCCAATGAGTTGCCCATAGGGAAACTTTCTCCATTTGGAGCATGACAGCAGAGTGAATTAATCTAAATTATCTGCGCTAAGGTCATCATGAACGTGTATGGTCCACATAGAAATCTCTAGAATGGAGTGACAGGGAGAGCTGATAATGAACCGTATAGAAACACAGGAACAGGATAGTTCTAGAACTTATGATTCCCAAACTGAACTAGCCCATGGGGCAAACATGGTAATCAAATAGCACTTTGTTTCCAGCTCTGCTTCCTCTGCTGCTGGAATTCTGGGTTTCTTCAAAATCCTTTCGAATAGGTTTGGAACTTCGTCCTTAGAATATGTGTGTTGGAAGGATGTCTTTAGTGCTCCACAAGCTAGTTCTCTTGTTTTCTGTTTTGCATTTCCTATTTTTCCTCGCTTCCTCTGAATCACTGTCATAATGTCTGCTCTTGATTCTGAAGCCTGGAATTGGAAACTGTGCCACTAATATCTATCAATTATGCCTTTGCCACCGTGCAGTTCAACAAAAGAGGCACCATTGCCAATGCCCGGCCTAATTATGGCTGCCGCTGCCCATGTGAGACTTGTTAATGCCAGCTGATAGCTGCTCCGAGGCTTCTCGTGTTTGATGTGCAGATCTGAAATCTCTCTTGCCAATGCCAGAGTGGTTGCTGCCAGAATTACAGGCATTGTCTCCTGTGTTACAAACATATCTGGCAGTAATGCAGCCCATGCTTTCAGTGTCCCAAGGAAGTTTTGTAAATCGCCGTTTTGGTTGCTACTCCCTTTCTTTACACCTCTATGATAGGATGAATAATGTTCCCCCAAAGAGATCAGATCCTAATCCCTTGAATCTGTAAAGGCCACCTTACTTGGAAAAAGGGGTCTTTGCAGGTGTGACGAAGCATCTTGAGATGGGGAGGTGATCCTCGATTATCCAGGTAGGTCTTTAACGCTGTCATCTAGGAGAGATGGAGGAGAAGGTGATGTGAACAGAGAGGCACAGATGATCAACAGCCTCCAGAATCTGGAAGGCACAAGGGACGGATTTGCCTAAAGCCTCGGGAAGGAGGGTTGGCTGTGGGACATCATGATTTCAGCTCCGAGATGCTGATTTGGGACGTCCAGCCTCCAGACTCTGAAAGAATATGTTTCTGTGGTTGTAAGTCACCAGGTTTGTGTGACTGTCACAGCAGCCACTGGAAGCTAAGCTCCATCCCCTGTGGCACAGCGTATGCATGCAGGATTGGGGACAGTGTGTCCTGAGTAAAGGCGGACCTCTGACAAGCTTAGGTTCCACGCTGTAAAAGAGAAAACCCATTTACTGTGAACTAAAAGCTATTCTAGAAAGAGATTTGAGCCTAATAATTGTAAGAAGGTGAAAACTCAGAAAATTTTCTAAATATCACCAAATATAAATGATAGACATTGAATCTGAGGACATACAATCTTCCTTTCGATTGCCTCGAAACAATCTCTAGAAATTCGGCTGTAGACAAGGAGAAAAACACGTAAGCAATGTGCACGCATAGATGTTGGTTGGGAATCAACCAGGGAAATTATAATTATCCCTGCTGACTGAGGGTTTATTTTGAAACTTACAAATGATCTGTTTGTTTGTTTGTTTGTTTAAAAAAAAACAATGCTCTTATGAAACTAAGCCTGCAAATCATCTCAATTCCACACGGACAAGTGCCATTGTTACCAGTCAGCGTAGTCACTGACTGCAAAGTGCTGGAGACCACACCGGACACATGGAAGGCAACGTCTCTCTCTTCAATGACTTGGTTGAAATGAATACAATACAGGGATAGAAACAAATATTTTAAAAGGGAAGGGGTTTAAACAAAGAAAGAGAGAGTGAGGGGCGCCTGGGTGGCTCAGTCAGTTAAGCATTTGACTCTTGATTTCAGCTCAGGTCATGATCTCAACGGTTCATGAGTTTGAGCCCTACATTGGGCTCTGTGCTGGCAACTCAGAGCCTAATTGAGATTCTCTCTCTCTTTCTCTCTCTTTCTCAAAAATAAATAAACCTGGGGCACCTGGGAGGCTCAGTTGGTTAAGCGTCCGACTTCAGCCCAGGTCATGATCTCACGGTTTGTGGGTTTGAGCCCCACGTCGGGCTCTGCACTGAGAGCTCGGAGCCTGGAGCCTGCTTCGGGTTCTGTGTCTCCCTCTCTCTCAGCCCCTATGCCGCTCGCACTCTGTCTCTCTATGTCCCAAAAATAAAGAAACATTAAAAATAAATAAATAAATAAACTTTAAAAAAATAAATAAATAAAAAGAAATTGGATAAAAAACATTAGAGTTTGTCCTCTAAAAGATAATTGGTCCTTTGCAAGATGGAGGCTGGCAGATGCTTAAGGACTCGGAGCGAGTTTGTGAGCGTGTGTGACTCAATCAGTGTGTGGAGCAAGAGCAGGGGTCTCATCCTCCCTGTGTTCCTGCTCTGTAGGGATTCGTGTGTATGAGGCATCTGGCAAAATTTCCCAGTAACGCGCGGTGGCCGTGAGACACTGCTGTTTGAAGAGCGCATTCTAGAGGGAGCACCTGGGTGGCTCAGTTGAGCGCCAGACTGCGGCTCAGGTCATGATCTCACAGTTCATGAGTTCGCTGCCCACCTCCGGCTGGGTGCTGTCAGCATGGAGCCCACTTCGGATCTTCTGTCCCGCCCCTGTCTCTCTGCCCCTCTCCTGCTCGCACTCTCTCAAATATGAATAAAGAAAAAAAGAACGCCTTCTAGAATGTCTGCGGAATAAACGGGAGGCTTTCTGGATCCAATACGAAACTCTGGCTGACCCAGATCTGGCCTGCTGGCCCCTGTCGCTCAGCACAGAAGGAGCAGGTTCTCACCACACGGGGCCCAGGAGGTGAACATAATGTGACCAGACCCTACTAGTCTCTGAATGTGGGGGGGCAGGAGGGAGGGGGAAGAGAGGCCTCAGTTCTAGTGGTTTTGTTCCAGTGCCAGTGCTCCCTGACTTTGGCGTCAGATCCATTGATCCGTTCAGGAGGAAACCTTTGCGATTTCTCAGCCAGCGTACAAATGATGGGAAGTATGGAGACCATGAATAATACAGAGAGAGAGTGACCAGGGAAAACATTTCAAGAGAATGCCGGCTGCATTTTTTATGCCAACTACACAGAACAACCAGGGAGGCGTGGCAGGCTCTGTGATGCTCAGGAGGGAAGGATCCATCCTCAGGAAATACCGTTACTTCTGCCCTCCTGACGCAGTAGAAGAGAGTCCTAGACTAGGGAATTGTAAAACTCGAAGTTGCTAGTATTTGCCAAGGTAAGAATATTCTTTCTTTTTAGTTTTTTTTAATGTTTATTTTTGAGAGAGGCAGAGCATGAGCAGGGGAAGGGCAGAGAGAGGGAGATACAGAATCGGAACCAGGCTCCAGGCTCTGAGCTGTCAGCACAGAGCCCGACGCGGGGCTTGAACCCACAGACCGTGAGATCATGACCTGAGAAGTCGGCTCTTTAACCAACTGAGCCACCCAGGCGCCCCGATTTAAGTGTATTCTAAGTGCTGTATTTTAGCTGTAGCCGCAGATACTAGAGCTAATCCCCATTTTGCAGGAGCATCTTCTGATTTTGCTTGCACGTGGGACATTGGGGGCCCTCCGGGCCATTCAAAGGAAAAATTAAGTGGGTCTTGAGTTGAGAAGGGTGACAGCCATTTTTTAGCAGCCTCTGGGTTCTTGGGCCCTGGCTAACATGACAGAGAGGAGACTCCTTCAGATCAGTAAGGCCCCCAAGGAAACGAATAAAACTACCCAAATAAGAAATGAAATCCCTTATTTTCTGTGATCAGTCTATTCCATGCTGACTTGCAGTAAAGGAAGTGTCCCTGGGGAGCTCATGGAGAAACTCGCAATTTCCCCCTCTTGTCTCCGGGGAGCCCTTTACTTTTCAGCAGTTGGGAATGTAATTCATTTAAGAATATGAGCAACTTAGGCACCAAACCGAGGCTCTAAGAAACTCAAAGGTGGTGAATGTCTGGTTTAATTTCCTACTATGCATGTGAAAAGCCAATCTCTGTACAGACACACAGCACCAAAAAAAAAAAAAAAAATCTAACATATTATGATGAAAAGCAAGTCAAGCTTCTCTTCAAAAATTTCATTAAGGCCATGAAACCTGGATGTAAATGCTTGAAGGAGGGACTGGGGAATGTCACAGGGCTCACAGCGTGATGAGACTCCCAAGTCATTTATTGGCACAGTTGCACCGAGCTGCATGGGAGACAAATATTTGGTGTCTTCTCTACTAAAAGACCGTAAGTTACCCTTAAACGGTACTCATTAAATCTGTGCAGAGTGCTCATTGATTAAGAAAAATATGGATAGAATTTACGTACATCTCGACACCCAAAAGATGCTATTCAGGCAAAAGGTCCAGTCTGGTCAGCCTGAGAGGAGATTTTTAGAAACAAAAATGCATCTTGATTACCTGCATTTACTTCCTCCTTAATGGCTTGCAGTAGAAGGAAAAGCCAAAAGCTGTTTTTACATTTGAGAATGACTCACGTAAGCTTTCGGAGAGCACAAATGAAATAGTTCACGTTTGAAATGTAAATTTTCTCCTGGAAGATAATTAGGTATACATATTCTTCTAATTCAGCCTTACCTAGTATGAGAATGTCTTAGGGCCCGCCTTGATTGTTCACTATTATAATGAACATTTGCTAAGCACCTACTATATTCCAGATGCTAAGTAGAGATTATATTTGGCAGAGGGGCTATTCAGGTGAAGAAGGAGAAGAAACTGCCTTCAAGGGAGTCACTCTCTCACTCATGGACAAGACCATAGCGACATGAAATTAATCATAGGACAGATGGAGGGGGAAACAAGTGAAAAAGCACACATCTGACTTCGGCTCGGGTCATGATCTCCTGGTTCGTGAGTTCAAGCCCCACATCGGGGTTTGACAGCTGACAGCTTGGGGCCTGCAGCCTGCTTTGGAATCTGTGTCTCCCTCTCTCTCTGCCCCTCCCCTGCTCCCACTCTGCCTCGCTCTCTCTCTCTCTCTCTCTCTCTCAAAAATAAATAAACATTAAAAAAATTAGGAAAAAAATAAAAGCACACATCCATGCCTGGGTTTGCAGGGGAGAGCAAGGCTTTGGAGAAGAGAAAAACCTGCTGATGAACCTTGAACTTTGCTTCGAGGAGCAGATTTAGGGGCTGCTTCAGGCAGTCAACATAGCGGGAATCATGCATATGAAGCCGCGGAGGAAGACAAGCATATTTGTGACTGTAGGTAGTTTAGGTGTGTTTCAGTGACAAAATGGGGCAGAACCTGCTGTTATTTATAGAAATGCGAATAAGGCAGACATTTTAAGATGATGTATATAGTAAAGTTAATTAATTCATGTATATCTTCACTTGATCAAAATATTACTTTTTTTTATAGAAACAGATGAATGTTCTAAAACTCTGTGTTGTTTTTGGAACACCTTTTTGCATTTTTGGGGAATTAAAGGTAACACTTTGGCAAAAATAAAAACAGCCCCTAAACTCTCTAAATGTTTGCCTCCACATTTTTGAAAGAATTCCAAACATGGCAATGGACATTCTCCCAAATAGAGTAGGATGTGTTGTTATGTTTTCCATTAACATTATTGGGCTTTCATAGCTAACACTCTGCTTAATACCTTAGATGTGTTTTCTTATTTATGACCCACACAATTATTGACCTCTTTTTGTTCTTCCCATTTTGTCCAAAGGCTTTCTCAAGCTAGTAGCACCATCTGATCACGACCAGCTTTGATAGAAAGTAGCAAATTCCTTTTTAAACTCATTAGGTGAGAGAAGAATCTTTCCAAGTGCTCAGTTTAACAAAAGTTGTATCCACCACAAATTGCTATGGTGGATCATTCAGGGGTTTAACTGTTGGCTTGACGAGTTTGAGATGCAAATTTTCTTTCTTGCCCTATGCCAGGCACCACACCTGGTTCTATTGCATGGTTGCTTTTCCAGAAAATCTGCACTCCGGGGCTCAGGCAGAGAGCGGGGTCAGGGAGGGCCACTCGCAAATTCAACAAGGAACCTCTTTTATTTGAGGGAGGTAATAGAGAAACTACCAGGCCTCTGATTGTGCACACTTCCACTACCAAATATTTGGCAAAAAGCAAAAGGAAAGAAAGAAGGCAGAACGTTGTCTAGGTGTTGGGGAAGCATGTGGGTGTGCATCTCTGACTCTTCCCCGGTCTTCAAGGAGAATGTAGAACATAATTAATTGATATTTATCAGAGAACTTCCTTCTCCAAAAAGTAACTTCCAAAATGGTGCCAAGTTTTGTTTCTTTTCAGTGGGAGCTCAACATTTGGCTTGGGTGAGAACAGCCAGGGTTCACACAGGTAGAGAAATCTCTGCTCGTGTGCAGTTCTGGCCACAGAACAATGACGTCTTGCTTCTCTTAAAGGGTGTGATAGCTACCCACGCAGGCTGAGGATGGCTTCCTCTTAGTGATACCTTCCACAAAGGCTCTGGAACTCTGGAATGGTCTTTTTTTTTTTTTTTTTTCCTGCAGACTATTTGTAATCTGGTTAGACTATTAGCCAACTTTCATACAGAACTTACTGTTCTAAGCACGGTACTTGTATTAGCCAATTTAACCTCAGACACTGTAAGTAATTTTGTTTATCAACCCTTCTAAAAATCAGAAAACTGGCGCACCTGGGTAGCTCAGTCAGTTAAGCGTCTGACCCTTGATTTCAAGTCAGGTCAAGATCTCGTGGTTTGTGAGTTCGAGCCCTGCATCAGGCTCCATGCTGATAGTGCAGAGTCTGCTTGGGATTCTCTCTTTCCGCCCCCCTCTCTACCTCTGCCCCACTCATCCTCCCCCCCTCAAAATAAATAAACTTAAAAAAATAAAACAAAAATCAGAAAACTGATGCACAAAATAACATCACAGCAAGTGACCTAACCAGGATTGGAGATAGTTTAAACAACTACTATTTTATAGAGTTTTGATTACTCCCATACATGCTTGAAGAAGTTTTAAGTCACTGGAATTATTCATTTACATCTTATATAATAAGTATATGTGCCGTTATTTTAGTAAGATGATATTATTGGCCTACTGCCCATTGTTCTGTAGAATATATTTTTAGTTATTTTGCTGGCAATAATTTTTTTCTCACTAATCCATTCACATCTTATCGGGTGTCCTTGTGATCAAATTTGGGATCAATCAACCCATCGATTCAGATTTGGGGACAAATTTCCTCTTTGTAGGAAATTAGTACTTGATCTTGGGATAAATTGCATTATACATTAAACAGTTATATTAGACATTAGTCATAAAGATTGCTATATTTTAATTAGCAGGGCAGAATTGGAGCATATTTTTGCTTTGCTATTTTCCCCTTTATTTCTGGAACTAATCTTCCCCACACTTTGAGTTCTAGTAATCGAAATACACGAATCTGGGTTGAGTGTGAAACACAGACCAGTGTCGAGTATGACTGAACCAAGCACTTAGACCAGAAAGGTAAATGTCCCATTTCCATTTTAACTGTGGATGAATGGTGCTTTGAGGCATTAATTCCTTCATTTAGCATTTTGTCTTTTCTTTCTTCAAATGGGCAAAAATTGCCCACCGTTGTTCCTAATGTGGTTTCAAAACCTAAGCCTAGAGGTACACTTACAGCATTTGAAGTGCTAGAACGGAGAAAAACAGTTTGCTGGGAAAAACAGGTTGACTCGGAATTAGCAGATTGGAGCGGAGCGATTCCTCAGGCTAAGGGAAAGAGAAGAGCACGGAACAGCAGGGATCCTCATATGGCTTATTTTTGGTGGCCAAGGAGGACCGTGAATAGGTAATCAGAACAGACAGGACCTCAAAAAAAGTTTTGGTACCCAGTATGCCTCAGAAAGAGACAGGAATTTTGATAGATAAGGGACAAATAACATAAGGAAAGTGATTATTATGATGATGATCTTCTGAACAGGACACCCATGACCACAGACAGACAGACACACAAACATACACACTCTTGCACTTCATGAAACTCTGAAATTAAGAACAGTACTTTATTAACCTCAAAATTCAATTGATACCATAGAAAACAGAAAGATGGAATATCCTTACACATTTATGATTTGGACTGAGATTCACAGCCTCCACATGCTATTTTAGTGTACTAGGTCTTTAGAGGTGATGAATGAGAGCAATTTAGCTACCATTTACCAGCGTTGGGATTATCTGAAGCAAGCCTTTAATTTTAGGGTAGTTGCATAGCCTACCACTGATTCTGATCTCCCTAAAAGGTCTTAGGCATTTTAGCATTAAAATAAAGCAAATGTCATTTAGCAGTTAGGAGTACTACAATATGATTCCATGATATATTCAAATATAAGCGTCAATGCATGTGAATTAATTGCTAAACCTTCTCATTAGTATGTGTTGGTTATTGATTCTTGACTTTGATGACCTGAGTCCTAATGAGAAAATTTTTTTTTTTTCATTCTCTCAGGCAGGGCATCTCTGAGACAATAATGGAACTAATATGAATCTGGGCAACAAGCTGGTAGAGAAATGGTTTTCCTCTGGTCTCTGTTACAGCTACTTCAGAATCAGTATTAAAATAAAAAGTAAGAATGGGCATCTGGGTGGCTCAATCGGTTAAGCGTCCAACATCCACTCAGGTCATGATCTTGCAGTTTGTGAGATCAAGCCCCGTGTAGGGCTCTGTGCTGACAGCTCAGAGCCTGGATCCTGCTTCGGGTTCTGTGTTTCCCTCTCCCTCTGCCCCTCCCCTGCTCACACTCTGTCTGTGTCTCTCTCTCAAAAATAAATAAACATTAAAAAAAATTTTAAATAAAATGTAAGAAGTGGTAAAATGGTCAAAAGTAAAAGAAAAAGAAAACAACAGTTTCCTTAGATGACCATCTATTCAGTCTTAAAAATCCCAGCGCTCAAGGACCTGGAGAAAAGGGAAAGAGGATCTGAGTCCTATCCACAGAAGAAGAAAACATTGCTCAAAGCCACACAAGGGTCTTGGCAACCAAATCTGTTATTGCTCATTCTACAAATACTTCCTGAGCACTCTTTTCATGCTTCCATTCAATGCTAGGTTCTGGAGTTATCAACATTAAAAGCCATGCTATCAAGCCAGAGGTCTTGAACCAAAGACTAGAATATTTTAGGCAATTGATAAACGAATAATGTCACTATATTTAGCAACACCATGCATTTCAGTAGAGTAAGTACATACAACATATTGAAATAGAGTGAGTATAGTTGGTGAGAGTATATGTAGCAAAACGGACATTCAACGTGAAATGAGAGAAGAAAGGGAATCTAACTGTAACTGTCTTAGACTAGGCTTAGACTAGGCTTGGAGTAGCTGGCCTGCTTGAGAGATGATTTAAAACTAAGTAATTTCCAGGTGACTAGCCAAAGAAGACGAATAGAAAGGGAGAGAGAAAACACAGTGAGTACTGCGAATCGCAGAGTATGGAGTTCTGCTGGGCGAAGGAGCAGGCAGAGCGGGGTTTCCTGAGGATGCCTGGCTCCTATGCCCTGTGCTGCTCGCTAACCTCCGTAGAAGCACAGGTGGTCTGACGGGAATTGGTCAGTACTGATGCAGTAGCATCGACAACATCAAGCAACAGGAACCGGCCTCCCTCCTATCTACTAGGAAAAGGGAGAAGTTCTCAAGGTAACAAGGACGTGGAATATACACAAGGAAGTTGGCTAGAAAGCAAGAACATTGGGGCATATTCTGTGCCCTTTCTCCATCTCACAAGACAGACTGTTCTTTGTAGAAGATGATGCCTAAGGCTCAGGTGTCCTTGATGGGAACTCAGGCAACCTCTAATGGGCTTCAAGGGAGGAAAGAGGGTGCCCAGAAGTCCCTCTCCTTCCTTTGCTTCTCTGTTGGTTTTAGTATGACTGGTGTAATGTAAGCTGTCAAAATGTAAAAGAAACAAACCTTTAGACCTCACACCGTTGTGTGGCTACATTAACAGGAAATGGCAATATCCCAAGCTTTAAAAGGTATTTCTGTGCCTACCTGGGCATTCAGGGAAGAAGCACTTAACAACGAGTTGAAAATAGCAAAATGATTCTATTGGTAAATTCCCAAAGTAATCAACTGCAGTGAAACAACAAAAGCTTCCTTTTTGTCTTAAATTTTGTGTTGTTGTCTTTAAAAGCAAAGTCAAATTAATGCATTGCCTGTAATCTGATACTTTTTGCCCCCAACAGCTATGGAATTAACTAGACTGTGTTGTCTAATCTCCCTTTGAGAGGTAAGGCCCTGGCAACTATGATTCATGGAAAAAGTGAATATTCTTTATGTACACATTATAAAAATAATAATTTTAAGGTTAAGGCTATTTGTTCACTGTTTAGACTGCTCTTGCATTTTTTTCAAGTTTCCCCTTTAGCTTGATTTTATCATTTGAATTTGTAATCTGATTAGCACTTAGCACAAGTTTTGGGAAAATAAAGTGAAACTATTCTTGCTAACACTCTACAGCTGTTCAAGGGGTGGGGGGGGTGGAAGATACTCCACTCATTACTATTTAAAGGAAATTCCTCTATGCAAGAGTTTCCAATTAGGTTATAGGCCACCTTTTAGATGCTGGAAGAGATGCATGATTACATCTGCTTCCAAAACAGTGTGGAAATTCTCACAATCCCTTTATTTAAAAAACCTGGCAGTCGGATAGGAAACAGCTAGGGATTAGGAAAGCAAAGTTATACCTTTTAAGATCAGAAGAGTTTGATCTATAAGAGTAGATAGATCCTGGGTAGGTGAGTAACTGAACTCGTTAAAACCAATGTCTAGTAACACATTTTTCTGTCGCCCATTAGAAAATGCTGTCTGCTTTATTATTTTCCTCTATACAGGGAGGCTTCTTTGCTTAAATAACCATAGAGGTTATTTACGAAGCTATAAATACATTTTAGGCTTTCTTCTTAAGCACTGTGGTTTCTTAAAATTCTCAGTTATGAGACGCCTGGGTAGCTGAGTCGCTTAAGCAACCGACTTCAGCTCAGATCATGATCTCACAGTTCCTGGGTTCCAGCCCTGCTGTTCTAACAGCTCAGAGCCTGGAGCCTGCTTCGGATTCTGTGTCTCCCCCTCTCCCTGCCCCTCCCCTGCTCTCGCTCTGTCTCTCAAAAAAAATGAATAGAAAACATTAAAAATTTAAAAAAAAAAGAAGTCTGGATTATAAAATGTAAAGTACCGCTCATAAAGATTAAACAACATCTTACTGAATTCTTACTGAATTTTGACAAAATATCTCTGCAAACTACATGCTGTGATATACTGTGTGGGATACGTGTTAAATAGTCAGAAAACAGAGTTAGGTGTTCAAGTTTTTTCAATTTCTTTCTCCTCTTTTTTTTTCTCCTCCTTCTTCTCCTTCTTCTTTTCTTAGTGATAAAGTACGGAAAAAAATAAAATTAGAATGGGGATGAATTAAGTTGAATTTTAAAATAGTGAGGTAGAGGAAAATCTCCTACCAATGGTGTTTGATGTAGTAAGGCAAAAATACTATTAAAAGACAAGAATATAGGGGTGCCTCAGTGGCTCAGTCAGTTAAGCGTCCGACTTTGGCTCAGGTCATGATCTCAGGGTTCATGGGTTTGCACCCCACATTGGGCTCTGTGCTGACAGCTCGGAGCCTGGAGCCTGCTTTGGATTCTGTGACCCCCCTCTCTCTCTGCCCCTCCCCTGCTCATGCTTTCTCTCTCTCTCAAAAATAAATAAACATTAAAAAAAAATAAAAGGCAAGAATGTATATGTATATATATTTCATGTAAATCTGAGAATGGGGATATATATGTATGCATTATTACGTGATGTACAGCGTATGAATTTGTATGTATGGGTATATATATTTGCTTGGTTTAGAGAACAAGAATATAAAGTTCTCTCCTGTACACTTCTAGAAATTCTAAAAGTCACAATAACCCACATTATAAATTAAATTTTTCAGTGAAGTAAAATATCTGGTGTGGTTAAGAATGCAAGAATTCTTTTTTTCTCTAATTTTTTTTTTTGTTGTTTATTTTTGAGAGAGAGCGAGCAGGGGAGGTGCGGACAAGAGAGGGGACAGAGGATCCAAAGGGGACTCCACGCTGTCAGCAGAGCGCCCAATGTGGGGCTCTAGCCCACAAATCATGAGATCACAACCTCAGTTGAAGTCGGACACTCAACCGACTGAGCCACCCAAGCGCCCCACGAGTGCATTTAATTAATGTAATTAATTAATGCAGATGTACAGTTGACACCGACACAGTAATGAGAAAAATTAACAGCAATGAGCAAAACTTACTTTCTTCTTACACCTCATATTAAGTTCTTCTAACCTTCCTTTTTCCAGCAGCTACACTTTACAACTGAATCAGCTTTCTCTCGGCTAATTGTCCTCTGCACTTACCAACCATCCCTTAAATATTACTGATTTCAGTGATAGTTTTTCATTCCTGTAACGTTGAACCTAAGAACGAGACAATAGGTAAGCTGACTCTGGAAAAGGCTCGGAATGAACAGGACCAGCTCTGTGCCTCTCTAACCCCTTCAACGCCCTATTCTTTCTCCCCATGACCTCTGCCTCCAGTGTTTCTCGAGTGCATTTTTGAGAAGATAATACGTGCAACATCACAATATGTTATTCTTCTTATGGGACTATTTCTTCCCAGTGCTTTCTTTCACCCTCTTGATTTTTGATTGTTGCTACACGATGCGAGTAATGACACATAAGCACCCTGTATCATGTGGTTAAGTACATGATCTGTGATGAGGAACTCAGCAATTCTTTCTAGAATTGATTTGAGCGGCCCCCTGAGAATAATCAGCCAGCACTTTAGAATTAGCTATCATAGATACCCTGTTTATACTGCCCACGCCAGTCCCTTTAAGTGCATTATTAATAGCTTATGTGACCCTTTGATGTTTGATATTAGTGTTTTCATACAATGAAAGATGATAAAGTAATGCCACTTTTATTGTGCATTTTGATTGCTAATTGTTAAAATTGTATAGTGTTTCCATCAGCTTCAGTTCCTTTATGACTTAATATTGTCGTGGCCATCTTTCCGCGAGGTCACATTACTCCCCCACTGGGTTATCTTTCCCCTCGTCTTTTCTCTCTTCTTTTTTTAAAGGAAGCAATGTTCCTCTTCCTTGATCATTTGCCTTTTAGTTTTACATAGTTTTCTTTGGCATTTATTCTCTCTTTTTTAAGACTTTGCTTTGTAAGACCAATTTTAGGTTTATAACGAAACTTAGGAAGGTACAGAGATTTCCCATGGTTTCCTACAGTATCAACATTTCTCACTGGTGGGGGGAGGGTGAGCTTTTACTAAAGACAAATCTATCACTGACACTTCATAACTATCCAAAGCTGATAGTTTACCTCACGATGCGCTCTTGGTGTTGTACATTTCTATGGGTTTGGACCAATGTATTATCATATATATCCATCATTGTAGTATCATACAGAGTGCTGTCACCGTCCTAAAAATCCTGTGATCTGTCCAGCCATTGTTACCTCCTCTCCTGAAACCACTGATCATTTTTTTTATGTTTATTTATTTTAGAGAGAGAAAGACAGAGACAGAGTGCGAGCAAGGAAGGAGCAGAGAGAGAGGGAGACACAGAATCCGAAGCAGGCTCCAGACTATGAGCTGTCAGCACAGAGCAGGACACGGGGCTGGAACTCACAAACTGTGAGATCATGACCTGACCTCAAGTCAGCCACTTAACTGACTGAGCCACCCAGGCACCCATATACCAAATATTTTAATATTTACTCAGCATCAACAGGAGCTCAGACATTCTTAACCCTGCTTGTTGCTGATGCTGTTAATTTAAAAGACCCTTCACAGCTAAATAGCTTAGCCTAAACCGATGGCAACCTTCAGGCGATGTTAAAGAGTCTGTGCTTAAAATATTTAAGTTTATTTATTTATTTATTTATAAATGTTTATTTATTTTGGAAGGAGAGAGAGACCACGACCTGAGCCGAAGTTGGACGTTTAACCGACTGAGCCACCCAGGCACCCCAAAATATTTAAGCTTTAAAATCCTGAGGAGCAGGAATTAAACAGTCCTGGTCTTGTCTTAGAGGGAAGGGACTGGTAGAGGGCAGGGAGACGTGCTCCTGGGAGAAGTAAGGTGCATAGTCAGGATTTGCATTTACACTGTTCATTTGTAAATCTCTACATTTTACCGACAAGCCCTGTGGAAAGTCTTGGCAGTCAGTCTTCCTTACAAACCGACACCGGAGGACTGATTCCTAAAGTATTTTCTGTTTTGAAAAGTACTTGGTCAGTTCATTTTTAACTACAGCTTCTTACAGTTTGGTAACAGCTAAAACTGGATTTGAAATGAAGTCTTGAAATGAAGTTCAAGTTACTCCAACAACAACAAGAAACCATTTTTAGATGGTGTAGCTTTGGAATATTCCTACGTACTCAGACTCTCCCCTTATCTTACGAGGGTAAGAATTATGCCTGATTTAAAGCTCAACTTCTGAGTTGATTGTATTTCAAATTTCCTAGTTTTGTTTTGTTATGTTTAAACATGAAAGTATATATTTCAATGAATTTTGGAATTAAAAATAGGATTCTGGTTGTTCTCTCTTTTCCAAGCTTGCCGAGTGAAATTTCCAGTTTTGACTAATTTTTTTCTAAGGAAATACAGGGCATGAAACTGAAGCAAAATATCATTTTCTGCAAAGTTAAAAGCTTGACATATTCTTTCTTTTACCTACCTTTCAGGAACATGATAAATGCTCCCAAAATGTGAGAGACAACATTTAAGAAAATGCCATCGCCTTAACCATGGCTGATATTTTGAAATAATTCTTGACATTATCTGTCTATTGTGCCTTTTCTTCCCTTTAGTACCTCCCCAGATTCTACCCCTGTGATAATTCCCACACTGTTTCCCTTAGCTATGCCTCTGCTTTAAATATTTTTGGCAAGCCTTTAAATCTTTTCTTCTTTGGTTTTGGTTGTATGAGATGGAAAAGATCTTGATTTCCACATGTATGTATCCACTAATGGGAACTATTTTTTTTATCCACTTGCTTCATAATCTCAGGGATATCTCAAATGTAAATAATCAAAAGAATAAAAGAGGAGTAATAGAATATGTTGTGTCAAAACGTTATGGCTAAGAGATCTAAGATCTGCTCTCAGTATTTGTCATCAGTGTAAAAGACAGACAAGAATCACTCCAAACTTAAAGCAAAAACTGTCTTTCATACTTGGCCATCATGGAGAGACCCATTTGGTGCTCCCTCTGACATATGCACACATGAAGATTATATGCTAGGCAGATGGATGTCATCCTTGCTTGATGTTGAATGGACCATGGCCCGCATGTGATGTATCAGTGTATTCACCTGTACCGATTTTACATGTGGAAACATGGGTAGAGCTAAATTGTAAAGAAAGACCACGACAGAGTCACCACTTTCCTAAAAAATGACACATTTGCTAGCAGTTCAGATATTTGCATAGAGAGGACAGGAGGAGGAACCATGTTCTGAGGCGCACGTAAAAGCTAATTAACCTGACAGCATAAGGTATGGTCATGTTGGCGGTCTCAAGCATTTAAATGTAGGTGCTATCTTGTAAGTTGAGTTTTAGTGCTATCTTGTAAGTTAGGTTGGATCAGATAAAATCGGATCCAAATATCGTTTTTAAATATAATATTTAGAAAGCCAATAAAACACTCTTGTAACCACTACCTAAACTGCGGTATTTCCAGTAATTTAAAAATGCTTCCTGAAGCCAGTTGAGTTTTATTTATGTGAAAAAAGGAAGCTCTATAGAAAAGAAATGCATACTGTGAAACAAAAAACACTATGGAAGGCATGGTGGAATGGATATGCCAAATCAAATTATGTCTTTTGTTTTTTCTTTCTACAATCCATCAAAACAAAAATGTCTTTTTTCACTTAATATCAGCAAGATTCTGCTACCATCAGACAGCTCCCAGAGGTTCATTGCTATTTTTAATAAATGAAGGAATATTGTGGACACAATATATACGCTCACTGTAAACCATTTTTGCTGGAGTCCATCTGAGAATCTAGAAAAATGACACTGAGCAGACTGAGAGACATCTGAAGTGTCTATCAGCCAGGCAGTGATTGCTGGTAGTTGCCAAGTATTTAAATTAAATTTGGATACCTACCTGCATGTGTGCTGAGCACATACATATTTTCTTGAGGCCACAAACTTCGAGTTGCTGTTAAGTAAAAACAGTCTCCTTTGTTTCCAGATAAGATACAGTGTGTTTTCTTCAGCCATTTCAACTTTAGTATTAGGCTCTAAAATATAAAATAGTTTAATAGTAATCTAAAACAAAAAGAAGAATCAAGAGATTGATCTTTAGTGTGGAGTATGATTACATAATTATATTAATTGTAACTAAAGTTCCATGTCTGTTTATTTTCCATCAATGTCCAAATAACATTTCAGGTTTAAATACCTCTGGTGTTTTGCACCTTTTTAAATCCTCTAATACGTATTTTTAAAGTATATTTATTCATTTCGAAAGACAGAGAGAGAAAGAGAGAGAGAAGGGGAGGGGCAGAGAGAGAGGGAGAGAATCTTATGGGGGCTCCATGCTAAGCATGGAACTCAATCTCATGAACCGTGAGATCATGACCTGAGCAGAACTCAAGAGTGGGATGCTTAACCAATTGAGCCACCCAGGCTCCCCTGTTAATATTTTTTAATACTCGGAAAGTAAACTATGGTAGTTTTTTCTTGTTCTCAGGCAACTTAATCTTATCAAAGTTCCAAAGAGCAATTTGCACCTCTGCTCCAGTCCTGAAGTGAAATGGGGAGTAGAGAAATGAAGGGTGGTGGTTAGGACTCCGTAGCCACAGACTCTCCCAAAGCCAATGTGGAAGAGACAAAGGTATTTCAGAGGTGGGTGCTCTAACCTGTTTTTCAAATATTGAAACAACTAAATGTTGAGTCATCCATGAGAAAGAAGCAGAAAAAGGAGAACATAGCTGTATGACCGGAGGCACTAATGGTCAAATGATCTTTAAAAAAAAAAAAAAAAGGACCTAATAATGATGCCCAGAATGGGAAGTTTAATGAATATTTTATTTATAATTTAGGTAGTTTCCCTCATGTAAGCAATTCAGATAAGGTCCATTTTGGTCACATGCTACCCAATACATTAGAACACAAATGGGAAATTACTGATTTAAGTAGAAAACCATGAATTTAAAAAACGATGAGATGGTTCATATTTTACACATCTTCTATTCGGCTGTATATGGTGGTATATGCTTTACTATTCTATCCCTTTTTCTTTCTCTCCTTTCATTTCATTATTATTTTTCAAAGCAAGAGATTTCCATCTAACAATGTGAATGACCAGTGCACCTGTTTCTTAAAACAGACACATTTGGAGGTAATATTCCTTCAAAAGCACCTCATGGCTTTATTGGCATCTTAATTGCCATCAGTTGCTTAAAATTTATATCATATTTCTAAAGTGTTCCCAATTAGGTCATATCTAGGTATGCAGTTAACTTCAGTACTATGAATTAAAAATATATATTAAGCATGCATTTTGTTCAAATCACAGGGTAAAGTCTAGGTAGATTAAAAAAATAAAAATAAATAAAAATAAAAAAGGCATGGGGCTCTGGGTGGCTCAGTCGGTTGAGCATCCAGCTTCAGCTCAGGTCATGATCTCACGGTTTGTGGATTTGGGCCCTGCATCAGGCTCTGTGCTGACAGCTCAGAGCCTGGAGGCTGCTTCAGATTCTGTGTCTCTTCTCTCTTTCTGCCTCTCCCCCATCTCTCTCTGTCTCTCAATAACAAATAAATGTAAAAAAAAATTTTAAAAAGGTAAATGACATATGGTCTTAGCCTATGATTTCTGACTCTCTAAAAAATTAACTGATTTTGACCAGCAGTCAAAGAAAGAGAGGCAAATTTCTTTTATCACAACTTAGTGGTAATACTAGAAATATTGCCAGTGTGGCTCAGTTCCAAGAAAACTCAGTCCTAATTAGGAAGAATGGAAAGTGAGTTCTAAATTTTTCATTTGTGTCACGGGACTGACAGGTATGCAATCCAATGGTTCTCAACAGGAGGCAATTTGCGGTAGCTTGCCATCTAGTAGGAAGAGACTGGGCACACTGCTTAGTACCCTGCGATGCACAAGGTCCTCCATGAGAAAAACATTATCTGGCCCCAAATATGAGCAATAGAGATTACTCCACATGCGATTTGATAAGCAGACTGTGATGTAGTTTTTATTAATCAGTCGCCAAGACACTTACTGAATTACAAACAACTCCTCACCTTTGTTCCAAAAACTCATTCAAGATGGCTGAATGGGGTTGTGGGTATCAATAAAGAGATTGTATTAAACCATTTGTCCACTCACTTAGGGATCATGCAGTAATTAACCATAAAAATAATGGAAAGAAACAGAAAAAAAAATGCTGTGAAACAGCTTAATAGACAATTAATGGTTATGAAATCATTTCTTTGACTAGTTATCTCTTAATGGTAGAAAAACACGAGCTTTCGATTCAAGGTAACATTGGGAATGTAGCCTCTTGGCCTTGCCTGTCTGAGTCTCAGTTACTGTCTTCTATAAAATAGATAATGAGAGTTTGCAGGGTGACTGTGACTATTGAGAATGAGACTACGCAAGTCAGGACAGATGCTAGGGGTTAATAGAGAGCCGCCATTTTGCTAGTTCACCAAATGTCAGAATTCTTATTAGTATTACCATTAGTATTGACAGTACATCCTCCCTTGCTATGGTTTATATGGGATTCAATATGATAGTAGAGGAAGGAAGGAAGGATCTGTGATGGGATCCTCTTGAGTCCAACTCCATCCTTTTTTTAGCTTTTGGAGGTTAGATAATTTTCTTAATCTCTCTGGAAATCTCCATTTTCACATTTGTAAAACTCACCTTCATAAATTTTAATTCATGGGCTGTACCCAGTGTTTAGAAGGGTGTTAACATTGTGTGTACAGAAGGAAAGCCATTCATATTTTGCACCTTTACCCAATCATATAGTGCTAGAAAAGTAAAATATACATTGGGATCGGTAAGGCAATGTTAGGAAGGACTATTGAAAAATTGTGGTCGAATCTTCTCTGTTCCTAGCCTACTCTGGTCTATGAAAAACATGCCTAATGAAAATTAATCCATTCTTCTTTGATTAAGAGAGTTAATTATCATTGGTCCATATTGATGATATTTTATTGCCATGATCTCATTATCAAAGGGTGGATCCAATTAAGGACTTACTTCTATTACAGTACTCCATAAATTGAATAGGAAATTACTCACTAACACACAAGTCTAAATTCATTACGCCAGAAAAAAACAAATATTGCCAGAGGGCTGTGTGTGATAGTGATGTCTGAATTTACCAACAGCCTAAATTCCAAGTTCCCTACAATAATCTCCAACATGTTCAGTGTTTCCCGTGTCCAAAAAAATTGCATAGATTTGAATTTTCTGTTTCCAAGTTCAGTGTAGACCCTCTGTTAGAATTCATTCCTGAATTATTTTCTCCCCACTGCATTTTTTTTCTCTGCCATCAGGGAAAGTTAAATTAAAAATCTTTACTGCTTTAAGTTTATCAAGACAGATTCAACTATTGTCACCTGCTTATGTTAACCAAAATGGAGATTTCATACTGTTAGAAACAAGTTGAGAATTACGAGGATACTTAGGAATCGCTTAAAAATAATGGCTGCAAATTAATATTTTCCTTATCTCAAATTATCAAAGTTTTTTGATAAATGCTGCTGCTTGAATTTCATAAATTACCAAAACCAAGTCATGAGAATTTCCCCTTGGAAGGCAACACCTCTCATGACATTGAATTTCTCCCTTCGTGTGCTTCCTGGTGAATAATTCTAGCACTTGGCTGGGGTACCATTAATGGCATCTATCAGAACATCTCTGACTTGATAAATGAAATTGATTCTATAAGGAGAATGTAACGTGCTCTCCTCAGAGACTATTCAGTGAGTTCCTTAATGTTATTTTTAATGGACTTGAAAAAAAAATGCATTGCTTCATTTTTAAGCCTGTACCACACTCTTAACAAGTGATTTACTATTTTGTAAAACACCATTTTAGTTGAGCTGACAAGTTATGTATAGGGAGTGTAGATTCCATTTGTAACTTAAAATAATTGGAAAGACAAATCAACCCCAAGAAATTGGGTCTGTAACCAAAAAACATGTATAAGCCCTCACAGTAGCAGTGTTTTTCTAGTATGAGCAGCAGAAGTAATAAAGTCTTGTTGATCTTAAGCTAGAGCTGTGCTTTAAAGTGAGTGGCTGCCTTTTTCTGAGGTAGATAGAATAATCCATAACTCGGCTCTCCAGAGGCTGGTTCTGTATTACAACATATTTCTATACTCAGCAGTAATGAAAGATGTCATTCAGATGACCTGAGGTCTACAATTTCATGCTATGGAAAGAAAAAGTTATCTCCTTCCCTCCACAAGGACCTTCTTCATGGCTAATTAGAGAGCCCTCTCTTTCCATCCCCATTAGCTGCTTGGTTGGACTTCCTTGTACCATTGTCAGAGCTTCAATAACATAGTCTTTAGGCTAAAAGAAAACTTTAAAGTTGATTTCTCTTAGTCTGTTTTTTTTCCCCTAAATAATCTTGGAAATGATTTGTGTAAATATTCATTTGTAGGTCCAGGTCCTTGGAACCTATCCTGATTTCACTTGGATGCCCTATGTTTATTTAGTGCAAAGGAGGGAGCTAGATTCGCTGATGATTTCAATATGAATTCCATCATTCATGGATCTCTTTAGATTTTTTAAATTCATGTGCAGTAAATGTTTTTTTTTTTTCTTTCTTTTTCTTTTAATGTAATTTATTGTCAAGCTTGCTAGCATCCATTGTATACAGTGTGCTCTTGGTTTTTGGGGGTAGATTCCCGTAATTCATCGCTTATATACAACACCCAGGGCTCATGCCGACAAGTGCCCTCCTCAGGGCCCGTCACCCATTTTCCCCTCCCCCCACCCCACCTCCATCATGTGCAGAAAATCTTACTTTTTTGTTTACTAGATTAACTGAGATTGGAGTTTTAAATTATTTTCTCTTCATTTCAAAATAACTTTTCCCCCTAACAATATATTAAATATATAATATAGAACTTATTGTATATATAATATAGAACTTCATGTTCTAACACTTGACAAATAAGTTTATCTTTCAACATCCTAGGCACAAATTTCCAGAATTCTCTTCAAGCAACAGTGGTTGGCACGACCAAAGACTTGAAGTATTTTGGTGTGTATTTTTCTACCGAATCCATTCAGTTGCAATATTTCGTCAATGTCAGAGTTAAGAATAATATTTGTATTATCCGGATTTTTCTTTAAAGGTGATATATTAAAATATGGTTATTCCTTTGTTTATTGACAATATTCTTAAAATAGTTATTTTAAGAACTTTGAGGCCTGGAATCCTGAGGGCATTGCATTATACTTTATTCATCTAATATTGATGAGAGAGCATGGGGGAAGCTGAGGGCAAAATTGAGGCTAGCACCCACACACCCATCCCACCCCACCCCCACCCCCTGGCAGGCGGAATAAATATGTGTGATATTCCTCAGACACTCCTGGCAACCCAAGAACAAAGAAAAGGGCTTTAAGTGCTTGCCATGGTGATGTGGGGAACTAAGGCAAATGAGAAATTAAAATTCCCTTACTAACTACAGCCTATTGACAAGTCCCTGAAATGGGCAGAGGGACCTCCCTCTAGGAGCTCAGCTGCCTTACTGATGACACTTTGCTGCAGGCAAAAGAGAATCTTAGTTTAACAAAGTCCCAACCTTGAGGATCCTATCTGTAAGTCTACTTCCTTTATCTCAACTGCCCCAAGATACATGCTGGCCATCATGCTCCAAGATTATGGCCTCGATATGCATCTGAAGGGTCTCATGACTGATTTTTTAAAAACATTTTTTCCATTTTTATTTTAGAGAGAAAGAACAGAGAAGGGGCAGAGAGAAGGGGACTGAGGACCTGAAGTGACGCCGCGCTGACAGCAGCAAGCCCAGCGTGGGACTCGAACTCACAAACCGGGAGATCATGATCTGAGCCAAAGTCAGACGCTTGACTCACTGAGCCACCCAGATGCCCCTGAGGTTTTATTAAATGGTAAAAAATGGTGTTTCCTTACCAAAAGCTAGTCCCTCAAAGTCCTGGAAACCTTGCTTCCAAAATACCTTACAGACTTACGCTATCCCTGACCCCCTCTATCCCCTTACTCTATCCACCCCCAGCCTGAGGGTTTATAATGAGTTAGCCATCAGGACCCCAGTGCCACTCTTCCTGCCCATGGGTCCTGCCCCTGTGCTTTAATAAGATCACCTTTTGCATCAAAGATGTCTTCAAGAATTCTTTCTTGGCCGTGGGCTCTAGACCCCACGAACCCCTCATCACCCCAAAACTTCATCAATATGACTTGTGAATTTAGTACATGTATTCATTCAGTAATTCATTGTTACACTAAGGCTACAAATATTCATTGAATATATACTCTCTGTCAGGCATCGGTCTAATTTAGGGGAGATGCAACCACGAATTAGGAAAAACTTCCCACCCCTGTGCAGGTCCCATACAAGTAGGTGAAAAATAAACACATCCATAAAATAACAGCTGATTGTGACAGGCCATAAAGCAAAGTGCCCAAAGGTGACAAATAGAGATTCACTGTCCTAGTTTGTAAGACAAAGCACAAGGTTTGATGTTTATTTATCCCACAACCCTAGTGAGCACAGTGAATTGACCTTTCTTGAGGAGTCAGCAAACGTACAAAACTGTCTTGGAAAAAAAGATTATCAAGGTGGGATTAGGGCAGGACTATCTGCTTTCTAGTCTGGTTTGAGGCATGAAGTATAGACCTAAGAAGTAGTTCTTTTATTTATTCATGAGTAAAAAGTGACAGGGGAAAAAAAAACGGACTAGATTTGGGGGACTTTTCCACTAAAGCTGCTTGAGATTTTAAGGAAGAATGGCAACAGAGAAAAGTGATATTCACCAAGCCCTGAACAGTTTTTCTTGCACCTTGTGAAAGGAATTGGGCTGTTAGACAGTTTCACTGTCACGGGCAGATGGACAAAGTAGAGTTGGAAAGATCACCCCCAACGGGAATAATACAGCAGGGCTGGCCCCCCTCCTACGTGGCTCCCTTCCCTTGCATTTCCATCATAAAGGGCCAGTTGAAAGCTATTTGCATAGTTTCCAGCCCTTGAAAAGACATATTGTTTCCTTTTCTTCCCTTATTTTGATAAAACAATCTCCTAAGCAGAGGGGACTATGATTGGCAAGCTCAGCTCATCTTCGTTCTGGTCTGGAGAGCAGCATAAAGTGCAATCCAATTTGGAGACCTATCTACAATTTTGCTTAATATTCCCACTGCGAGAAGTCAGGAGATTTAGGAAAGAACTATAATTGCCCCATATTTAAGATATTATTGAGAATGCAATGGACTGAATTTAAAATGCACTTTGAGAGTCAGCCTACTCATTTTCGACAAAAATAATACTTTTTTCAAGTTCATTTGCCAAGTTCCAGTGAATGCCTTTTCTAGGTTTTACTTGAGTTAAAAAAAAAAGTTAATAAAAGGGTTTGTGGTAAAGGAGATGATCAAAGGTGTTTGTCATTATTCCTTAAAGCTTTAAATGCACTGACAGCCTATTTATTAGTACAGTTTATAATAAAGTTGGTAGAAATAAAAGAATTGAGGAAACCTGAGGTGTGATTGCGATGACAAGGTTTGGCAAAATCTAACGGAGCAGGTTAGGAATTCACTATCCACCTCCTCCGATGATGGTCCGTTTCTGTCTCTGATCTAACCTGAAATCATCTCTTATCGCTCACATGAAATACATTTTGCATTTTTCAGAGTCAAACGATGCCAGGCTAGCCCAAGCTAACAAAAAGGAAAACAGATTCTGAATGAGAACCACCTTTCCTGCTCCCAGGGCTGTACAGACATTTTTATTCTTGTTCTGTCCTTTTTTAGCAATAAGGTTTGTGGGGGTTTTTTTCCCTAAAACATTTATTGGCTGGGTATATTTTGTCAGCATATTTGATAGAAAGGCTTTAGTTCTAGTTCATTGATTTGTTTGCTTAATGGCAAAAAAAAAAAAAAAAGTGACTATTCACATCTTCTGTAATTCCGGTGCTGTTAGATTCTTGGATTCCTATGGATATTTTGTGTTGCTGCTATTATTTTATTATTATTATTATTGGCTTTTTGAATGTTAAGCATTTTCATGGCTCAGCATGTTAGTTTTTTTTCAATTAATAACTTCCCTTACAAGATGTGTTAGAAAAGGGGCCTGGATTGTGTTAAAAGGGTTAACAGGGTTGAGCCTCACCATGTCAGAGGACATTAACTCCAGGTTCCGGATAGCTCTTTCAAGCTGATAACAATTAAAAGCCTCCTGATGGACGGACTGGATGTGTTTTGATTGCAACAAAAAGGAAGAGAAAAGGTTGCCAGCATTATAGCCACATTCTACTGGGGGAAAACGGGAAAGAAAAAGAAGAAAAAAAGAAAAGCTTGCCTCTATGATAAAACGCAAGGGAAGAGAAATGAGATCCAAAAAAAAAAAAAAAAAAAAAAAAGGACTAGGATACTTGTGTCACATGCCATATAGCAAGTCTTTAATTGTATTCTTTGTCACTTGATAGGATAAAAATGTAGACACTTCATAGAAATTAAAAAGCCATTTTTCTTAACTTTCCCCTGTGCCAGGCCTGGTGGATAAGACCATACTGCCAAAGACCTTGGCCTGAAGCCATTGTTTGTGTAGCTACTTCTTGTTCAGAAATCAGAGAGTCATTTAAGCCTGGGGGAGACAGCTGTGTGAAGTGTTATCAAGTAAGAGATGTGTGCAGATTAGTAAGGCAGTAAAGTAGGCAGCTGCCAGTGTGCTCTGAAATGCAACAATTTTTGGAAATGCTTGGGAGCAGAAAGAATGGATGAAGAGAAAGAAGAAAAGAGAAACACGATTGGACCCCCAGACTAAGAACATGATATATATATATATATATATATGAAATATATATGAATATCTGACATTAATTCTCTCAGGGGAAAATGATGTAAAGCTACCCATACCCAAGGTCTTCTAGGATAGATTTTGTGTAGAAGTAAAGATTATATACGACAAAGGAAATTCGGACCTATAGCTCAATCATTTCCCAAAGACATTGTTGATGTGATGTATAATAAGGCCAATAGGACAAATCTGGGTTGACAACCTATGCTTGAGGATCGTGTTATGCATGTGTGTGTTTATTTGGAGTCTGTCTTGATAAAATAATCATTTCTAGATGAGGTGGAATGAACCAATGGGCTCGTGTGTGGCCCCCCACCCTCACACACCATTTTTATTTTTTCTTAAATGACCTGCTTCTGGTCTGAAGTTGGCAATCCTGCTACTTGAGGTTGTGAAACAACAGGTTACTTCATCACAATGCACCAGATAATAATATCAACATAATTAAAGAATTCCAGGTCTTGGGACGCCTGGGTGGCTCAGTTGGTTAAGCCTCCGACTTCAGCTCAGGTCATGATCTCATGTTCGTGGGTTCGAGCCCCGCGTGGGGCTCTGTGCTGACAGCTCAGAGCCTGGAGCCTGCTTCGGATTCTGTGTCTCCCTCTATCTCTGCCCCTCCCCACTCATGCTCTGTCTCTCTCTGTCTCAAAAATAAATAAAACATTTTAAAAAAATTAAAAAAAACAAAGAATTCCAGGTCAATGGGTGGATGCAAGGAAGCCTCTTCGTTAAATAAAAACAAACAAACAAAACAAAACAAAAAAAAACCCAGGAATGTCTTGTTTACGCGGATATTTCTTGTTCTATTGGTCGAGTACAGCATAACAGGACACCACAGAGTGCAAAAGTGTGAACGCAGCGATGATTAGTTCGCCTGCATTTCTGCAGTGTGGCCGGGGCTCTGAGCGGACCGCTCAGCTCTTCCCCACATGGCATCAGCTGGGCTGGCCCGAAGGCTGAGTTCTTTGACAGCTGGGACTGGAATCAGTGTGTGTATGGATCACTCAGCCTGATGGGGGAGGCTGATATCAGCTGGGATTTCAGCTGGGTCTGTCTGTTGGCACACCTGCACACATTCGTACCATGCGACGACTCCTTGGCTTGCTGACAGCCCATTTGCCAGGTTCCTGAGTGAGTATTTCAAAGAGATAAATAGAATGAGTGTGACTTTCCTGGGACCCAGCCTTGGAAGTCCCTGGTGTCCCTCCCGCCCTACTCACAAAGTTCGCCCCAGGTTCAAGGGGAGAGGGACAGAGAGCCCACCACGTGATGGGAGGGATGCCAATTAACACATGAAGAAAAGCATGTGAGGTGAGATATCTTGTGGAGGGCATTTTGGAAAAATACAATTGGCCACAGCCTGTCTGAGGACCACAGCCCCCCATTTCTTTCTCACATGCAAAATACCTCTGAACCCTCCCCCAAGAACATTCAGGCTCGTGCCCGCATGATACCCCTTGGAGCTCTCCCACTGCATCATCTAGGTCGTCTCCAGGTGTAGAGGATACTCCTTGAGTACAATTCCTCCATATGTCCTTTCATTTTTAAAAAAATTTTTTAATGTTTATTTTTGAGAAAGAGAGAGACAGAGTATGAGCAGGGGAGGGGCAGAGAGAGAGGGAGACACAGAATCCGAAGCAGGCTCCAGGCTCTGAGCTGTCAGCACAGAGCCCAATGCGTGCTTGAACTCGTGAACTGCGAGATCATGACCCAAGCGTAAGTCAGATGCTTAACTGACTGAGCCACCAAGGCGCCCTTCCATTATGTCCTTTCAATCGGAAGAGCTGTGACCTAAAGAGACAAGTTACCTACTTAGTCCCCCCAACACACACAATATATTCAGTGGTGACTTGGGCACAGAATAAGGACTTTCAGCACTTCTGCTCTGGAAGGGGAAGCAGAGGAGGCCCCTGGTGGCCTCTCGTCCATAGCAATTCCGAAATCCCATAAGACACGTGATGCCACTTCCTTGATAGTTTCCTTCTATGTTTATTTATCTTTCAAGATAAATTAAACTCTCCATTAAGAAGACAGTGTTTTTATATTGCTAGGAGGGAGTTTTTCCTTAGAAATTCTCAGGCTGGAGTGCCTGGGTGGCTCAGTTGGTTAAACATCTAACTTCACAGATCATGATCTTAGTTCATGAGTTTGAGCCCCGCATTAGGCTCTGTGCTGACAGCTCAGAGCCTGGAGCCTGCTTCGGTTTCCGTGTGTATCTCTCTCTGCCCCTTTCCTGCTCTCTCTCTCTCTCCCTCTCTCTCTCAAACATGAGTAAACATTAAAAAATTTTTAAAAAAAGAAATTCTCAGGCTGTGCTGGGGTTCATCATTTCTTGCTAGAGGTAAGAGAAGATCTTGGCCACTGAGTTTGTTGTAGATTGTCCTTTCTGAAGCTGATACTACAATAGACCCCATTCCGCATGCCCTTCTTACGGTGTGGTGTTGACCTACTCCCTTTGAGTGAGTATTCTATTCCTCTGAACCTGAGTGGAATTTAGGTTGCCCCAGATGAGAGGGCTTGGCGAAAGTAAGGCAGAGTCAGTCAGAGCGGAGCTAGGCCATGCCCTCCTGCTGTGTTCGCCCAAGGTTCTCAAGTTTAGAATCCACTCATCATCCAGGAAGAAAACCAACCAGCAACTTGGAGACTACACATAAGTGTTCTAGCTGAAAGCCTTGGTGGACTGAATGAGTGTGTCTTCCCAAATCCATATGTTGAAGCCATAATCAATATGGCAGTATTTGGAGGTGAGACTTTGGAAGTCAATTAGATTTAGCTGGGTTCATGAAAGGGGACCCCCATGATGGGATTAGGACCCTCGGAAGAAGAGGGACAGACACCAGAGCTTCCCCTCTCGGTCACGAGGGGGTGCAGTGAGAAGGCAGCTAAATGAAAGCCAGGAAGAGGACTCACGCCAGAAGCCGAATCTGCTGGCACCTTGATCTTGAGCTTCCCAGCATGCAGACCTGCGAGAAGTAAATGTCTCTTGTGTAAGTTAAACAACCGTGATATCTTGTTAAAGCAGGCTGTGCTGACTAATACAGAGCCTCACCTGAAGGTCCAGCTGACAGTCGGCATCAGTTGTCAGGCAGGCATGAGCAACACTTGGATGATTCTGGGCCCTTGGGACACGCTGTCCCCGCTGCAGGGAGCAGAGACAAGGCACCTTCTCCGAGTCTGGCCCTCGTAGGAGATTAGTGAGCAATAAAATGATTGTTGATGTCCCAAACTACTGGTTTAACGTGTATTGAAACATAGTTTGGTACCAAGAAGCAAATTCTTGGTTGCTGCTCTCACGACCCAGACGTGGGGCATTAGCTCTGGGACTAGATGGTGAACAGAAACAAGGAGAGTGTTAGGGACATTGTTCATGAGGGCGTCGTTGGAGGGAGTGTGATCAGAAGCCTGGTGGGTCTCAAGGAGGTTTTTGGGACAGACTCGAAGGGAAAGCAGAAAAATGATATTGAAAAGCTAACGAGAAAGAAATCCTTGTTATATAGTTTCAGACAGATTTGCAACACCCTGCCTAGAGAAACAAAAAAAAATTTGTTTAGTGTCTTAGTGAATCTTATGATCTAGAGAAGAGATTTTCAGGCAGGACCGTGATCTGAGAGTCACTTGGCTTCATCTCACGTCCTTTGATAAATGTTGGAGGAGAGAGGTACCTGGAGAAAGAACTGGTAAATGTGAAGTTGCCAGGGCTTCGTGGGTTGGGAAATAAAACTGTTCCTCATTCCTAGTCTCTCCAGATGGCAAATTATGCTGAAATTAAGAAATGACTTTTGGGCAGAGGATGACTCCACTCTCAGACAAACACGGTGGAGAGAGAAAGCCAAGGTTGTGACTGCAAAACTTTCGTTAAGACCTCAGAGTGATTTAAGGTGGTGCCTCATAGGCCCTTTCAAACTGGCATTATTTGTATGATCATCAATACGAGTTTTCTGTGATGTATAATGTTTATTTAGGGGAAAAATTCAACTTAAGCCTTTGAGCCTAAGTTTTATTGTGAAACAGTATTATTGCATAGTAGTGGACCAGCTTCTATTTTTAAGCTCCACGGTATACAGTATTTAGTTAATCATTATGTTAATAAAATTTATGAGGTGAGCAGGATAAATCTCATTATTCATTTCCCCAGTGGCATTAGAGATTTGCTTCAAGATCTATGCGTCTCGTTACCCCTCAGCCCGGTACTAATTCTCTGATTTCGGGAGAGTGTCCTCTACACCCGGCACTGTCCACATGACCTGCGGGGTCCCCTGACATCTCATAACAACCCCCTACAGGCAGTGTTATTACACTGGCTGTCACACGAGGAAACAAAAAAGCCCGAATGGTTAAACAGGATTCCTGATACCACATGACTACTTTGTTGAGGAATCAGAGGTCTAATCTGGTTTTTATGACCTAAAAATAAGCAAGTTATCGTTCCTTTTCACCTGGCCATCTCGCATACACCAGAGTGATGAGCAAAAGAAAAGGCAAGAAAGGAAAGGCGCTTGATTTCTAGTGTTCTTGCTTTAAAATACTAAGACTTTATAGTTTTCATATCTCCCAATGCGTTCTCTTAACACGCGTGTATATCAATTATACAAAGAACTTATACTTTAATTTTTTTAAATTTATAATTGACATGGAAAGGATCACTCCTGTAACATTTACTGAATAATTTTTAGAGAACTGCTAAGATAGGGGTGTCCTGTCTTTTTTATAGATTCTTATTTCCATTAAAATATTATGATCTGAAATTGCATTTGCATACTAGCTCAGTCATGTGATACAGATAAACATATATTTAGATGGTGAGCATTTAGATGGTGAGTACTTTCTTTTCAAATTCCATGTGTGCTATGTTCACGCATTGTAGGAAATACTTGAGACACTTTATTTGATAATATGGTGGCAAGCTTATGTCTCCTTAAACTGGAATTGTCCTTAGGGCTCATTGGTTTTGGTGTGCAGACCCTAGCAATGTGAAGTATGTCAACGTTCTTCTTTCATTCCTTTGTCCATTCATTCATTCTTATTTTTTAATTTTTTTAATGTTCACTTATTTTTGATGGAGAGAGAGACAGAGCATTAGCGGGGATGAGGCAGAGAGAGATAAAGACACACACAGAATCGGAAGCAGGCTCCAGGCTCTGAACCACCAGCACAGAGTCTGACGCGGGGCTCGAACTCATGAGTTGAGAGATCATGACCTGAGCCGAAGTCAGACGCCCAACTGACTAAGCCACTCAGGTGCCCCATTCATTCATTCTTTTTCCAACAAAATGTATTGAACCAGGTGTCAGATGCTGTGTTAATCCTTGAGTTGTATCTAGGCAGTCAGAAGGAAAAAGAAAGTTAAAATGCAGTGTGGTGAGTATTCGCATGGAGCTATGTGCAAGGTGTGATGGGGTATCAGAACTCAGGTTCCAGAAGGGTTCGGTGAGGAAAGGATTTTTACTGCAAAGACTTGTAGGACATAAGCCAAATTAAGCAACAAATTGATGAGCATGGAGAGAACCTACCCCCATTACCAGAGAGCAGGGAAAAAGTCTATTTGTAACCGAGAGGCAATGAAATGAACAACGGGCACCCAGATCCTGAGGGTGAGGAATTAGGAATGACAGTGGGGACTGCTGATCCCCACATCCCACCTGAGGCTCAGCTGGAACCCCACACTGCTGGGAATTTGGGATTTTGAAATCTCCCGGAAGCTTGTTCACTCGCATGTCCTTAGTCAGTGCTGGGACCAACTGAAGACTAGGATTATTGAAGAAAACGCCCCCATGTTGCCTCTTCAAGCAGCTTGGCTTCCTTAGAGCATGGCGGCCTCAGGGAATCCAGATTCCTTGCTCTGAGCTCTAGGAATAAGTAGTTCAGTGAACTTGGTGAAAGCTGCATCGCTTGGTGTAACCCAGCTCTGGGCATCCCCCCGAGCCACATTTGTTGTGTTGTGCTGGTTACAGGCAGTCCGCAGGCCCTCCCAGATCCCAGGGGAGGAGGACATGAAGGGTCGAAGTCACATTGTACAGAGCAGGTGCAATGGGAGCTAGTGCTGCAGCCATCTTTGGAACAAGAGATCACTTACCTCACCCCTCTAACAGCAAAATAATCCAACTGGCTTTCTCACACTTCTCATCTGTTTTTATTTGTGATTGGCTTTACATTAGTTTCCAATTAAAACGATCTCTTGAATGTTTGTAGATGAACTTCTGAATATTGAAGCAAAGCACGTTGATGGGAATATTTGTATTGTCACCATAGATGGGACAGTGTCCAAGGACGGAGTGTGTTAGCATTGCATTTTGGGCATTCACTGGCTTGTGAAATTGTCAACTATTTGAGAAGGACAGAGTATTAGCAACTTGATGGAAGAAGTCCTTTTAGTTTTCATTATCTTTCTAGCAAAAGTAGGAAGTGAGTAGTGAAATACTCTCAAACTTTGCTAAGATAATTTGTATTTTTTCCCCCCTTATATCCTTGGAGTCTTCCTTTGACATTCCACACGTAAAATTCTTCTGTTTTCCAAGCTTCATCACATTTGTTTACTTGCCTTCTGTGTAGGACAGTATTTCTAAATTCTCCTTTTGACTTACTGTGTCCAACAATTACATGTCAGTATATAATTCTACACAATTTTCTTGAGCGTTTTTATCATCTTCAGTGGTTTTATTATCACCAGTGTTCCATATTGCTGAGAAAATTCAGAATTCTGGAAACAAGTATTCAGGTGCCTTCATCTCCACGGAATTATATCGGAAGTTACCTGAACTCACTAGATCCAATATTGAAATCGTCATCTTCTCTTCCGAATCAGTTGTTCTTTTAAAATTTCCTTCTCTGCACACTGCAGTCATCATTCATATGGTAGCCCAAACCGGAAACCCTAAGATTGATGTTGGATTTCCCAACTATTCTAACCTCATTCATAGACTTCTTTACTAGCGGAGACTATGGCTTGGTGCTCTTCCTGTCCACCCACCTGGTCACTGCTGGCCCCATTGAGGCTTTCATCTTTTCTCACCAGGTCACCCAGCTCCTCACGGTCTTAACAACTCCCAATTCATTTGCCAAAGAGCTGTCATTGACATATTCTATAGGGTGAATGTGATTGTGTCACAACCCTGCTTAGATTTTTTGGGATGGTGCCTCATAGAGTTCCAACAACATTTCTATTCTTCCGGTAACAAATTTAGGACTGTTTTTCAGCCATCCTTGACTTCTTAAACCACTATATGGGGAGGTTTTTCCAGGCTTTCTGTGCTATAGCTGTATGTTGCTAGTCTTCAGATCCCTCCAGTGTCCTTGTTTTGGTTTCTCCCATGCCTTTGGGCTTCCCCACATCCTCCTAGTCAGAGAGCATCTGTGTCTTGCATCGCTTTTAGCTGCAAATACGCTCCCAGTGTGGTGCTAAAGTGTGGAGAGGTAATTGTTCTAGAAACTCAATCTGTTTGTGAGCTTCTGTTCTGAGATCTGACCTTCAAAGTGTTGTGTTCGATGTTTAGCTTTCCCACCCCTCCCTTAGGGGAGACAGGAAGGCTAGTGGGCCTGTAGGGAGGTCACTGACCTTCCTCAACCCTCACCCCACCCCCCACCCCAGGCTCTGGTAAAGTCTTCCCCTGCAGTTAGATCTTAGTTTTGGAAAACTCTTTGAGCATATTTCACAAGGGTCCTTTCCCCTCCCCCTGTCAAAGCCAAAAGGGGAATTTTCTCAGTTCCTCACTAGAAGAGCCTGGCAGGATTCTTCAGGAAAACCCATAAAAATGTATAGTTCTGGTGCAGCACTCAGTCCTTAGAGCATCTCATTTTGGTGCTACCATAGTTCATCAGCATCATCCTTCCGAGTTATGTCTCCAGCAGCTTCTGTTCAGGTAAGTTGAACTCACCTGTCAGTTTCAGGATGGTAGTTTGCCCTGGGACTTCCCATCTCTAGAGGGCCCGAGAAAAGATGTTTATTTTCACTTTGTTCAACTTCTTCTTATTCTGTGTATCATAGTGATGACTTTGAAGCTCGACCTGTCAGCCTATTGGATGTCAATACTTTGTTTATGAGTAGGTAAAAACTTAATGGGCCAATTATTGTATACCTACTTTTGTATTGGGTGCGTAACTTGGGTATTTATTTATTTTTACCTACTTGGTTTCTAAAACGCTTTGAATTGTAATTGACCACAGGTCCCCATTTCCTTTAAACTGTCGCAACTTAAACAGATACTGAGCATTTGTTGTAGTTATGAGTGTTTCCCACGTCGTCCTGTGGAACTTACCCTTCACCGCCTGGAGATGCAAATACCGACTCGCTGTATAGAGGAGCAGCTGAAGCTGCAAGACAGAGTATCCGAACACACAGCTTAGAAGGAGGCAAAAGCTGAATTTTCGTTTAGGTTTCTGACTTAAGGTCCACAAAGACCTTAAAATTGGGGAAGCAATACTTAATCACTTGAAATCTCTATGAAAAATGCAAGATAGCATACATTAAAGTGCGAGATTTTGCAGTAATAGCACCTCAATGCTATTTCCCTTCTTTGCTGTCCTTCAGTTATAGAGGCAGGGGTCGTTTCTACTTCTCCATTGCCTTAGGCACTCTACGAACATTCTCCTCTCTCCTCTATGATATATATATTTCATAGCTCCTAATACAGTGTTGGAATATGGAAGGTATTTTAAGCATTGTCCTTCATTTACAAGGGATCATTCCAGCAAGGGTTGACAACAGTTTTATGGGACTGACAAAATAAATCACAATAAACTAATGTAAATCATGGTTTTATTTATAAGAATTTGATTTTCAAAGCAGCAAAAGCTTATATTCCTTCTCTCTAGAAGCAGGATTGAAGGAGAACTTTGCTCTTGTTGGACTTCCCAACACAAAATATATTATGACCTAGAGAAGTAGTTCTATCATGACAAGTATTTTTTTTTTACCTTTATGGATTAATCCTTTTAGATTCACAGTATGTTATAATGATAATAATAATAATAATAATAATAAGATGTTGTTTCCTAAGTGAAAATTATATTTTTTCATGAACATAAGTTGCCTTTTTATGTATTTAGGAGTATTTATTTATAGTCCCATGCCGTGTCTGTTTTTGGCATCATGGAACATTCCAACATTCACTCCCCTTAGGTGAATCAACCTGCCAGTTTCATTGGTTCTGGAGACTTATCTTCTTAGGATTTGGTTATATTATCTGTCTGTGCCTCAGATTTTATGGTTAAGAAATAGAAATGTATAAAGTAAAAGTTTATATGAGTGAATTTCAATTTCTCCATCTGTCACATCGTCACTGTCATTCACAGGGGGCAAATGGGCATTCAGTAGGTCTTTCAGATTATTCTGAGTTCATATGTGAGCAGCCAATTTTAGATTCTGCATCCTAGAGGGAATTATAAACATTAATTAACTCCCATAACAACCCTGGGAAATGTGGGCTCTTATATCTATTTTGTGGATGAAAAACTTGCAACTTATAATCAAGCAATCCTGAGCCAGTTTCTGAAGAGTTTCCCATAAACAATGAGACAAAGTTGCAGGAGCTTTGGACTAAAAAGAAAAACAAAACAGAACAAAAAAAAATGAAGTTTGGCAATCATTTTCATTCGTAATTTTTTATTCGGTAAATATTAATTTATTTTTTGCTCCATGCAGGGCATTGAGCCTACGCATGTTCTTACTCTTTTCACATGGAAGTTGTTCTACGTACACATGGTTACTTGCCACCATGGATTGACCTGCCTTCTTGTTTCCATCTTTTATTGCGAATTTAAGAAGAGCTCGTGTTTGGTTTACCAATTTCCCACCACCTTTTCCTTTTATGTAACTTATTTCCACGCCCGTTTGCATACTTCTGCAAGAGTTCCAAAGAAGAGATGCAGCTTCTCATCTTTCAAGTAATCCCATCCCTTTTGCTTCCTGAAGTCTAGGATTCACATACTTAATGTATTCTTTGTCCAGTACTTTCTATGCCCATCTTCTCATGCATGCATGCTTCCTTCTTACTTTTCCACTTAAACCTCCACTGATTCTCTCCCTTTCCAATGGCTATTGTATTTTGCCTTGTCTTTAATAGTTCAACCCCGGAACTGTGAGAAGTACATCTCTGTTTTTTATAAGCCAGTTAGTCTGTGGTATTTTGTTGATGTGCCTCAGTGGCCTAAAACCCTGAATAACCAGATAACCTAGACTGCTTTTCATATCTTACAGCTTTTTAATATTTTTAAACTTTTAAATCTTGTCTCTTCTTTAACCATTTAAAACGTTCCTTTATTTGACATGATTGGATAAGTCCCTTTCTTCAAATTCTGATCTGTCTAAGCTTCTGACTTCTCTTGGTCTTGACACCATATTTTCCTCAGATGATAGATAGATAGATTTTTTTCTCTCTCTGATTGCTTCTTCTCTACTTTTCTCGCATGTCACTCAATGCCTCCAGAGGAAAATAATCCAGCCCTCTGATCTTGTGTAAGGCTGACCTTACACCATCAGATCAACTACCCGCTGCCTCGTAGAGTGGATAACCAACTGTGTAAGGGCTGTAGCAGATAAGAAACGATGTGATGTGTACAGCTAAAGCATTAAGGAAATAGAGAAATAACACTTCTTGATTTCTACTTAAATAAGCTCTGTTTGCATGTTGAGATCCCATACAAACAGACTCATGAAGTGGGTCTGCCATTTGATCTTGAGTTTTTGCCCAAGAAGACACTTACTAAAGAGTTCCTCATGTTACCAGATCTTCACAAAAGACTCTGTGCTGAACTGTTGACCTGTTCCTGCTTGCAGTTTTCTTATAATCAACAGATGCTTTTGTATAATATGTAGGGGTTTTGTAGTCATTACTCTGTTTTACAATCATTAACAGGCCACAATGCTCTCTGAGGAGCACATATTTTTGTGTTTTTCCTAGGAATTCTTTTCCATTTTTGAGCCTTTCTTCTCCATCCCCAACCCTTCGCCCAGACCTCTGCCTGGTATCAGAGAATGGGTCATCTGTTTGAAGCACTGAATATCTATGTTTTCTTCAACTCCATCTCTCTCTTTCTTGTTTAGCCCAGGGGATCTCTCCAGCCTCCATGGAAGGCTCAGATCTCCACCTCTCACTCACAGACACGTCTTTCATATACTGAAGCCTCTCCACCAATTAAGCGTTCAGCTTTCTGGAGACCAAAGGCAGGATACTCCTTAATTTCTGTTTTCCTTATTGTCATGTTTGAACCCTCGATAGAACGTCTAACTCTTGGGATGCCCATGGTGTTGGTGGCAAAGTTCATCAGGAGAAAAACAACAAACATCCAAGTGCAAACCAAATAAATGAGACCTGGGAGCAGTTAGGATTGTTCTGTACTTCCACGAATCACAAGGTTGATAGAGCTGGAGCAGAACCTCAGCTCTCTGCCCAGCAGGGCTTCCATCATCCGAGGAGAGATGGTACCAAGTCCTAGTATGGCTTCCCACTACTAAGTAACTCCTTTTGGTCCCTTGAAGCAACTTCTAGAAGGACTGGTGAGGTCAGAATAAGCCTTTTCAAGCTCAAATCAACATGCTGTGATGCTAGCAAGTAAAAGAACTTCAATGCCTGCGATTTGGTACTGATGTGGAGGTGAGATGTCCCCTAGCCCAAGCACATGGTGTGGTCAGAAAGGTTCTGGTGTGGGCGGTTACGATGGCAGAGCCCGCCAAGTTCCACAACTCTGGCGGGTCCAGCTGTGCCTTAGTGTGAGTCCCTTCACATGTCTCCCAAGGGACAATTAACATCTTTGAAACGTGAAGTTGTGAGAATTCACTGAGTAAAACCCTTTATGCAGAAGTTGACACACAGTAAATACTCAGTAAATGTTAATCATTCACGTTATGGTGACCCCCAGTCTTAATTGTGTTGAAAGGTCACTGACATGTCACCGATGTTATAATTTGAATGGCACAGCTAAGGCTCAATGGAAGAGTCTTTTTTTAAGTAAATTGAGCTCTGTGACTTTTTAAAAAGTTTCTTGTTGTGACAGTGATGAGATTAAGGTTTACTTTTATTTTTTATCAGAGACAGAAGAATTCACCTTAGTTTGGTGATCTATTCAGTTGCCTATTCACAACAAACTGCAACTCAGTTGCTTGTAAAAGGACTTTTTTTTTTTAAAGATTCTGTGGGCTGTCTGGGTGAGTCTTCTGTCGGTTACACCTGGACTTACACATGTGGTTATTCTTTTTATTGGGTGGGTTTTCTCAGAGCTGAGCGTAGCTGGGACTCCGTGATGGCTGGATGTCCCTTTCTCTGTGGAATCAAGGCCTTTCTTACCACAGGGCTCCTGACCTTTAGGAATGGCATCCTGAGCTTCTTACATAACAACTGGGTTCCAAGAACACATGTTCCAGGGAGCAAATGCCCATCAAGCCTCATCATGCTTGCTAATGGCCCACTGTCCCAAGAGACTCACATAGCATGCTAGAATCCGTGTTGAGAGTGGTGGTAAAGAAGGGCTGGAACTAGAAGGTGTAATTCGTTAGCAGATATCAATGTAACTGTACTCTCAGACTGAGACAGTTTATATATAGAGCATGAATTCAAGCTGGGAATGCATGATTCCATGTAAAAGTTGCTCAGAAGTGGAATGACATGAAACTGGAAGGTGGCAATCAAGTACTTATCATTACTTTCTAGAGGCTGCTGTAGTCAGATGTGGTGACAGGGAACACAGAAGTGCCTGGTGGGTTCCAGAAGCTCCTCGTTCTTCTCTAGTTCTGGTACTGCTCTCCCCCCCATCTACTGACCTGTTGAACAATAGTGGTCCCAACCTCACGATCACGTGGTTGGCTCTAGACCCAGAGTCTTGATCACACAGAAGCCTCAGTTTCTCAGACTTGACCCTTGAATTTTCCTTCTTGGTCCCAGTTTGGGGCATAATTGGCTTCTCTGATGACTGCTGGGGACCCCTGTTCTGATCTTACCTACATTCCAGGTCCTGACTGTTTCATGTCTCCCAACACTTGTGTGGGGTCTAATCCCTATTATGCTTTTCCCACAACATTTTTCAGGGCTCTTAGGCCTTTAAGGACCCCTGACTGGTGCAGTGATGAAGTTAATACTCATTCTGTTGTGTTCTCACACTTCTTGCGTAAGCCATAAAGAAAGAGAAAGGATGAGGTTATAGATGTGGAAGTTCAATACATAAAGGAAACTTGTACCATAAACTAAATAGAAAAATATCAACACAAGCTTTCTGTTATACTTAGTCAAATACTCCGTATTTATAATATTTTAATTCTCATTAGAATAATATGTTTTCAAGTCTCACTTTTATGATTTCTAAATATTGTGACGTTATACATCATACAATGCCTTTTGTGTTATAATATAAAAGAGTATGGAATTTCTTTGTACGTATACAAACAAAATGAAATCCCTACAAGTCTTTGTACAGTTCTCTTGATTTCATTTTTCTTCTTTTTAAAAATTTTTTAAATTAAAAAAATTAATGTTTATTTTTGAGAGAGATAAAGAGAGAGTGAGCAAGGGAGGAGCAGAGAGGGAGACAAAGATTCTCAAGCAGGCCCTGTGCTGCCAGCACAGAGCCCAATATAGGGCTCGAACCCACGAGTTGTGAGATCGTGACCTGAGCCAAAACCAAAAGTCAGCTGCTTAGCCGACTGAGGCCACCCCAGCACCCCTGAATTTTTTTTTTTAATGTTTATTTATTTTTGACAGAGAGACAGAGCAAGAGCAGGGGTGGGGCAAAGAGAGAAGGATACAGAATCTGAAGCAGGCTCCAGGCTCTGAACTGTCAGCACAGAGCCCGACTCAGGACTCAGACTCACGAACCTGGAGATCATGACCTGAGCTGAAGTCGGAAACTTAACCGACTGAGCCACTCAGGGGCCCCTATTTTATTTTCTTCTAATTTTATTAGTTTTGTATGTACTACCTACTACTTCTTTAGTATGGTGATTTTCTTCTTTGTTCTACTGAGTACTATACATCCAACAACAGCAACCAATGTTTTCCACAAGTAACAAACCATTTACTGCTCTGAAGATATAGATTTGGGAAAATGTGGCAAAAGAAAAAAAAATTTATCTTGAATTGTAGTTAACCTTGATTTTAATTTCTCCCTGCCATCCTGTATCAAAACTTATACAAAATGATAAGGGTTATTTCTATGCTTTGAAGTGTTTGATATATATAAAACATATGTATATATAATTATTTATTATATAGTTATTTTTCTTGTTAGAAAAACAATGTATTCTCAAAAAAAGAAAAATAATGTGTTCTCCATCATAAAATGGTAAAATATTATAGAAATTACCAAAATATTTAATATAAACTTAATCAGAAAAGACTATTAAATAGTCACCAGATATCATTTTCTGCAATATCTATAAACATGCATGCACATACACACGGGAATTGTACTATTTGGAAACTTTCTTTCATTTAACAGCTTATGACTTTTTTTGTGTGTTTGTACATAATTTTGTTAAAACACTTTAATCAAAAATAATTCTTTTCCAGTGAGATCATTATTCATTTTGACAACTGATATGGTTGAAAGGAATCTTCTGTTTTTTGTTGGGTTTGGATTTTGGGTTTTTCTTTACAAATTAATCCCAATTAATTGGCGACAAGGCTTATCATAAAATTCTAACTCTTAAGAATTCTCCCTTCATGGTCCACACTTATTTTTGCCCATAGTAGAAACACCAAATTCATTAATTCATATAGTCTGCCATTAAACCAATGTCTTATTCTTAATATATATTTCAGACTTTTTTCTTCCTCATTTTGGAATGGAAATTCTCCAAAAACCTATTACTACTCAAGGTGTGTAGTATGGAAGTATATATAAAAATATATTAAGTAATATTTTTCTGATAGTCAAAATAATTATACTGTAGTCACGGTCTTATGTGTGACTTCCCAAAGCCATGAGCACTAACTATAATATAGTGCTATGGGGAAAAGATACTGAATTCAGAAAATCTCAACTTTGATTCTATAATAACTAGTTTATTACTTAACCTCTCTTACCCTCTTATTTTATCTTTAAAAAAAGGTAAAATGACATGGAATTTAACCCTGTTATATGTTATTGTGACTATCCCAATGAGATAGCACCAAACAGAAAAAAATCGGCATAGAATAAGGATTAAAACATGGACTTTGTTGTTCTACTACCTAGGTTCAAGTTCAGCCCTACTCCTCGATAGCTGGGTGACCACAGGCAAGCTAGTGAGACTTTCCATGCCTTGGTTTTCTCATCTATCAAATGGATATGATTATGATGATCACAATAGTATTCATTTTCAGGTTAGCATGAACATAAATTGAGTTACTGATTGGAAATTAGGTGATAACACTGACCAGCAAATCGATGCAATATTAAGTAGTAAGGATTTCTTACATGACGTTTAAGCCTAAGAAAGCTTTTCACATTTTGAGAACTAAATGCAGAACTAATTATTCCAAACTTGGTTTTCCCCCAAAATTATAGAGAAAAAAAAAAAAAACAAAAAAGAAAGAAAGAAAAAGAAAAAGAAAGGCAGTGTTCCATCTGATGGAAGGAAGCTATGTTCCAGGCCCTTCCTTAGCAATTGAAATCTGTTTTTAGAATAGCAAAATAAAATAGCGACACATCTAGAAGCATTCAGTACTGACATCCCTTCATGTTTCTCTTTGAAAAGGTCCTTGAACATTTTTGTTTCCTCTTTCATATCTAATAAATGCTATTATAAATATGCCTGCATAAATTCTTACCATTTGAAGACAGTTATAAATTAAATGGCATAAAAAATACTGTACTAATAATTCTTTGAAGAACCACTGGAATATGCACAGATGCACAGGAAAGTAGTCATTTTTGTTGATCCTAATTTCAGGAAAGAAAATACTACAAAGCACAAAAAGTAAAATCCATTTATTTGCCATCATCATTCACTGCATAGTAAAGCTATCTAAATGAACCTTATTTTCTAATTAGGCATTTCCTTTATGGCCAGTCAATTACTTTCAGGATTTGCCCTGTTGCCCTGCCGGATGCCACCACCACACTCTGTCTCAAATATAATAGGGGACATTTCTATATTCATAAAATGAATGTGTTCTGTTCAGAATTGCTTTTGATTAGTATGAGGCTGCATTACTGACCCGGCCTTTTTCTGGGAAAAAAACCCCAAGTGTGTTTTATCAAAATGCAGTAATTGTACTGGAAATAAGAATGATGGCATTCGTTAGCTTTGACTCTAATGGCTGTGAAAACTCTGGGAAAGTAGGATTTTGAGCTACCTTCGTGTGAAATAATGACTGTCCATTGCACGCCATCTTTCGTGCACTTAATTTGTAGAAGGCCGATAATGCTGGGCGTGGACGGAGGGCTTTTCCTCTGAAGATCCACTTTTCATTTCTGTATGTGCCTGTCAGTGTCGCCGGGAGACTCAATGACAACGGCCTTGGCCTTCAGCATGAACGGTCCAAACTGAAAGAAGCATATATAGAGGGCTGAGACCCAGTCACTGACTCAATGAGGGGCAGCTGGAAAATGAAGCAGGGGTAACTGGTGGCCCAGCTGTGCCGTCGGCCTCTGGAAAGGGTGGGGGCTCTGGGCTCCCTCACCCTATATGTGCACCCCCAGGGTGCCCTCCACGGAAAGCCTGTGACCTCCGCTTCCCTCCTCAACTACCCACGGCTATCTGCTTAGCCTCCACTGCCCAGTTATTATTGTTTGACTTCTGCCTTTTCCATGTAAGATTTTTAAAAGTCTGGACTGGTGAAAACAAAACGATCTTTGTCTAAATTATCCAGAAGTGCTCTTGAGAAAGCCACAGACAGCTGCGAATGACTTCACTTTATCGCAGATGTAGTCAGAAAGTCTAATGCTATTTTTAAGTATTCTAGGAGAGGTTGGGAGATGGGGAGTAAACGCGCAGTGGCGTTAGGGAAGGTAGTGAGAACGAAGGGTCCTCTGGAATTTCACTGACTTAAGTGACTTTCTCCCACCCTTCCACCCCTCTCCTCCCCACCCCACCCCCCACAGCTTCCAGGTGAGGTGAGGTGAGGTGCAGCTAACACACATGCACTTAGGAGGAAGCGATGTTTGAAGGTTTATTGGCAGGTGCCGTGGCAGTCTTGGTGCCTGGTCTCAGGTGGATCCCAATCTTAGCAAGTATAGTTTTCCACTTCAGATTCGTTTATTGCTCAGATATATGTGGCAGTGTTTGGACTTTTATTTTATTTTATTTTTACTTAATTTTATTTTTTATTTTTTTAAGTTTATTTATTTTGAGAGAGACAGAGACAGTGCCAGTGGGTGGGAAGGGCAGAGAGAGAGGGAGAGAGAGAATCCCAAAGAGGCTCTGCACTGTCACCGCGGGGGGAGGTGGGGCTCGAACTCACAAAACCACGCGATCATGACCTGCCCTGAACCCAAGAGTCAGATGCTCCACTGACTGAGCCACCCAGGCGCCCCAAGACTTTTCATCAAGATCCTAAGTAGGATCTTTTCCCTGAGTAATGTTAATGCTCTCAAGTAGTAAAGTCATATAAATGAAAATCATATGCCATCATGCGACTTTAGAAAATTTCAGCTACCAAATGCCCTAAGTCCTTTTCCGAGGTTACCTTTATTCATGACCAGGATTATGTCGCAGTCTGGATGGAGTTCTTTTGCACGTAATTTCATAGAAGTAAATGGTTTTGTGGGAATCTTCCTGGTGGCCTCAGTGTCTTGGAAAGGAAGGCTTTAGTGAAACATTTTTGCTTCCCCGGAAGTCTCCATCTGATTATTATTTTGTAACAGACCCTTAAAGGGAGGAGACGTCTACTGACATGAACTTTTTGGAATCCACAGTGTTTTCCTTTGGAAGGGAAAAAACAAAATAAATGGAGAAAGAGACGTAGGCAGCATCTGCACACACTGATGGAACGCTCATCGCCTCCTGTTAAGTCTGAAATGCCAGATTCAGGACTGAATCAAACCAAATTCTTCATATTGTCCGAAACAGTTCTTATTCCCCTGTGAATGCTGAGATCTGGCTTGGAGCCACCTAAATCTTCGCCTGAGAGATCCCACTATTTGAAGGATGTACAGTGAGTAGAGGAAACTTAACAGCCCTCAGAGGTGGTATCCATTTGGAAAACCCTAACAGCAGAATTCAGCTCCTCCTGTCCAGAGGTATCAGGCCTCCGGATCATAAGCACCAGAAAATATCTGATGCAAGGGAGTCTAGCCTACTTTATAATTTTTTTTTTTTGAGAGACAGAGAGAGACAGAGTGAACAGGGGAGGGTCAGAGAGAGGGGGAGACACAGAATCCGAAGACAGGCTCCAGGCTCTGAACTAGCTGTCAGTACAGAGCCTGATGCGGGGCTCGAACCCACGAACTGTGAGATTGTGACCTGAGCCGAAGTTGGACGCCCAACCGACTGAGCCACCCAGGCGCCCCTCTAGCCTACTTTTCAAGTGACCACTTGTCTTTCTTGTTCTTTCCTGAGTTGAGTAAAAATAAGTTTAGGCATCATCTCAAATATTCCAAAACACGGTTATATTATTTATTTGCATAACATGGTATCTTTTTTTTAATAATTTCAGATCTCAGTGAAAGCAACTGTCTTCTATTTAAAATAATAATAGGTGAGATGCCTGGGTGGCTCAGTCAGTTAAGCATATGACTTCAGCTCAGGTCATGATCTCGCAGTTTCTGAGTTTGAGCCCCACATTGGGCTCTCTGCTGTCAGCGTGGAGTTGGCTTCGGATCCTCTATCCCCCTCGCTCTCTGCCCCTCCCCCACACTCTCTCTCACTCAAAAAATAAATAAACTTAAAAAATGATAACTACATGCTGAGCATGGAGCCTGCTTAGGATTCTCTTCACCCTCTCTCTCTGCCCCTTCCCAGCTCGCACATGCTTGTTCTCTCTCTCTCTCTCTCTCTCTCAAATAGAAAAAAAATTATATAGGTAGCTAGCGGCAGACTCTGGATTCAAACTTTTCATTTTGGTTCAATCTAAAATCTTAGCCTCTTTGCAAACCTGCCTCTTTAAACAATATCCCCCTTTAGTGTGGCTAACCTGACTAAAGAGAATTTAATAGCACGTTTTCATATACATGTATAGGACTTGAAAGCTCAAAGATAGAAATATTTATTAAAACCACTTAGTTCTAAGGTATAGTTAGAAAGCTCATTCACTTACAGTTCATTTTATTTTACACTTAGCTCAATAGGCAGTCGTGAATCATTTATTAGGCAATGGGAGACTACCATTATTTTGCCATCATTATTTTTGTTCACTTTTTAAAATGTTTAAAAAATATTTTAAATTAAAAAAATTTTTTTTAATGTTTTATTTATTTTTGAGACAGAGACAGACAGAGCAGGAGCGGGGAGGGGAAGAGAGGGAGGGAGACAGAATCCGAAGCAGGCTCCAGGCTCTGAGCTGTCAGCACAGAGCCCAGTGTGGGACTCGAACCCACGAATGTGAGATCATGACTTGAGCTGAAGTTGGAGGCTTAACTGACTGAGCCACCCAGGCACCCCTGTTCATGTTTTTAAAAGTGGTAAGTGACCATGCTTATAGTGAGGCTCACTCAGTTAGAAGTTTGAAGTAACATTACTGGGAGCAAAGTAGTAAGGAGACAGGACATTTAGAATTTTATTGCACCAAACCTGGAGACAGAAAATCAGATACTGAGAGTTAAGTTGAAGAGAAAGATGGACATAAGAGAATTTGGGAGCTCTCTGGGATGGAGAGAGGGTGTCTATGGAGGGCTTGATTTTTATTGCCTGTTTGCATGAAGAGGCCCTTAACTCAGGTAGGGAATACAGGAGGGTGACAGGGTTGTATTTGGAAATAATGCAATCTAATTGGGACCTTTTGAATTTTAAGTAGCATACATCCAGCAGGCTGGTGAAACTGCATCCTTTGGCCACAGAATCCGTCAGGCATAATGTCCTTACTTACCTTCAAATTCCTAAGGAATACAACCACGGGTGACAATTAGCAAGAACTCAATAAATGTTGGTCTCACTGGGATTTGGGGGAAAGATCTGCCACACAAACATTTGAAAACCGTGGTGGCAAGAGAGGGAGACAAGAGGAAGATAAGAGTGTCAGCCTCAACGTGAACAACATCACTTAGAGAAAAGGTTCGCCAGAAGGAGCTCCGGAGAAGCACCAACATTAAGGATCAAGCATTAAAAGAGGGAGGAAAAAGACTAGCTATTCTTCAGAGAACAAAGGGCTGACTCTCACGTGCGTTGATGCCGGGAGACATCAGAAAATTCAAATCAAGGACAGAATGTGTCCTGTAGAGTATAGAGGACTTTGCCCATTTCTCCAGAGTGGGGGCGCTTCAGACATGAGTTGAAGAATGAAAGACAATGTGGAAATGGAAACAAAGGATGTCATACAGAAGACCAGTTGTGATGGAGAAAAGCCTTCACAACACCCCCAAATATTGGCATAAACCTGTATGAAATGATAAAGTGAGAGGTTGGGATACAAGATACCAACTACAAAACACACACATGTTACATACGTAAATCATTATAAGGAAATACGCTATAATGAGAGTAGAGGAAGGTAGCCCCTAGATAATAAGATTATGGGCCATTTATTGCTTATTTTAAAAATAATTTCTAAACTTTACTGATACTCTATGAGCTGACACGGATTCCATAGTCATACAATAAGAACAAGAAAAAGAAAGAAGTATTTGGTTCCGCATCCCTTAAGTACCAAATCCCAAAGAGCTTTCGCTCCTTAAACGATCCTGTTGTCACTCGTTAAGGTTAATGTAAGAAAATACAGCCCTGGGAGGCATTTCCCCCTAAACAGTCATTTCTGAGAGGCAACAACCACAGACCTAGCCTGAAGCAACTTGGCACGAGATTGCACTTTTGTTCAAAGTCCTAGTAAGCCCAAGAGGTGAGGCACCTGACCCATGGTGTCAAAATGGCATCTTGGTCACAGTCCCTAATGAAAGGGCTATCTACCGGTGCACTTAAGGTAGAAAGCCTACTATGCCATGCATCATTTATTAAAGGTCACCTGTTGAAACAGGCAATATTATAGCTGTTGGTATCATCTTTCATCTGTGACTAGAAAGACAAAAGCAGAATTATTAGGCTGGAAGAAACCTCGCAAGATGGCTTAGTCCTTCGCTTGATCTTTAAGAGAACCATAGAAGTATTGTGTACACTAGTCAACCAGTCAACCAGGATTTATTGCATATTCACAGGTGCATAGCCTCGTAGAGTATCTGGCTCTCAATACCATTAGCGATGTCATGTTTTCCCAAGGACTTGAGTCATTTCAAAGGGGAACCAACAAGAGTTCAGAAGAAACATTCTGTTTATTTAGTACAAAAAACAGCATCCCTACTCTTCCCTCATTCACTGTGGCAGGAATAAATGACTAAAGCACACAGCCCAGTCTTCTAGGAGTTCACGACCACGAGTAACCCAGTCCCCTCCCCCCACCTCATAGGTAAACTTATCATCGCCGTCACGCTGCGCCAGCCACGACTGCTGCCCAGCCTCCGCGATGGCTCTCATGCATCTGAAATTTATGTGTTCCTTGGAGAGTAGCACGCTTTGTGGCCACCGATAAGCACGCGAGCACACATACTACATATGGTAATAGCTTCCAGGGTTTGATATGAGATTAGATATGTTGTTTTCGTTCCAAAGTATGCAAATATGTCTTTGTGGGAAAGCAAAATACAAAATGACTAAAGCAGTTAATTCAAACTACAGCCTACATCCAAAGGGAGGTCCCCAATGGTATTATTCTCAAACTTGTTCCCCCCAAATCTCCAGATCGCATCTCAACCTCAAAACCTCACATGCCAGACAGCCTTAGCAGCGGCACTCCTGGCTGCTGTGTTGAAAACGGTCTGTGTTCCAGGATTTCTGGTCCACAGCTCATTTGCGATGCACAGCCTTTCCCTTTAAACCAGGACAAATGCTAAAGAATTCAGCCTTGAAAATAGGTGTCCTAGATGGTGTCTATATTGTACGGCTGACTCCGCATAGATTAAAGGTGCCGGTCACCCCAGGGTTGAGCACGAGTGAAATGTTTGAGTGGTTTAGGAGTCCTCTGACCTGAACTCCAACCTTCAGGAATATGAAGCGTGAACTTGAGCTGTGTCCTGTAGGTGACACATTCTGTGTGAGTAAATATAAAGCTGCACTAGTGGTGGTTTATTTATGAGCCAGAATATAGAACCACAGGTTAAAAAGGTGATTTACGTTAGTTATAGAGGCTTCTCCTGCTTACGACAAGAGTGAGCGAATGTCAGCATTTGCCAGGCAGTGACCACCTTTATGAGAGGACCCTGATTCTCCATGCCATCTTGTGTTAAACGTCTCACTCTGCCCGGCAACCAGTTGTGTTCTGGGTGGATTTAATGGATTATGGGTGAGTGGGTGAAGTCTCATACTGCACATATTATTACCCTTTTTTTTTTTTATTCTAGAGAAAAAGAGCACAAGCAGAGGAAAGGGACAGTGGGAAGAGAGAAGGAGAGAGAGACACAGAGAGAGAGAGAGAGAGAGAGAGAGAGAGAGAGGCAGAATCTTAAGTAGTCTCCATGATTAGCATGGAGCTCAACACAGGGCTCAATCCCATGACCTTGGGATCGTGACCTGAGTTGAAATCAAGAGTCAGACATTCAACGGACTGAGCCACCCAGGCACCCTGCACATACCACCTTTCTGAGATAGTTTATAGGGAAAGGAATTGTACACTGTGGTGCTCTGCCCAGATACTCTGTTCAGGACCAACATCTCTGTCTCCCACATGCTGGGGGAGGGATAGAGAGAGACAGAAACACACACACAGAGAGAGAGAGAGAGAGAGAGAGAGAGAGAGAGAGAGAAAACCAGCAGGAGAGGGGCAGAGAGAGAGGGAGAAAGAGTCTCAAACAGGCTCCTTGCTACCAGCACAGAGCCCGATGTGGGGCTCGAACCCACAAACCGTGAGATCATGACCTGAGCCAAAGCCGGACACTCAACCTACTGAGTCACCCAGGTGCCTTGTGGGACAGTTCTTAAGGTTTCCCTAGGTACCAAAGCTTCTTGTAGCCTCCGCTGCAACCGTATTGCATGTGAACTTTGTCCTCTGTCCATTCTTGCCTTCTTCACTTTCTTCTAGATGGTTCTATGACATAGACCTTCTGCATGCAACTCCGCATAGTCTGTATCCATGGAAATAATTAGTAAGCTGTAAAGTTTCCCCATCTTGTGAAGAAATTCTGGCCAATAGCATTCTAATCTTTTTCTTCTTACTTTTCTAACAGAATGCAAGGTAAAGAGATTTTAAGCATTTAGCTCCTGTGAGCTCAAATTCAAGCCATCCCTTTCTTCAAATTCAGCTCTCCGTGCAATCCTTACGTTCATGTTCAGCTGTCACTGATATCAAAGCTGTATTGTTATTTGGCAATGGATTTTAATCAGGGCCTGTTAAATATTTGTTTGTCCATAAGGTTATATTGAATAAATCGTACCTTATCATGTTGGCGCATGGCAAAACAGAACAATTAGGCAGCCCAGTGGCACGTTGACATTTATCAGACTATTTTCACGGTGAGTTTAAATGACAACTATGGCGTAATCCAATTTGTGTTTTTCGCAGCTTTGGGAAGCATCAAGGTACCTGCAGGGTTGGTGAATGGGCTGCCAGTGTGGTGCGCCGATTCTAAAATATATCCTGCCCAGATACCAATTTTGTACATTTTTTTTTTTTCAGAGTAAATCAGGCTATTCTCTAGAATCGGCATTAGGAGTCTTTTCTGTAGCACCCACCTCTGGTATCACTTACAGAGACAGGAGTTGACTAGTTGGTCACTGTCTAGAGATTGTTGTTATGCTCGGGAACATCTGTATATTCTATGTTATGGACCACACTGTGCATCCTGTTGGAAAATCTTACGATGTAGAGACAGTAAAAGTGAAAACACAGAAAACAACCCGGCCCAAGAGATCCGTCGTGTAGACTGGAAATACAAAATGGACTTCTCTACCTCACTTTTACCCCTCTGCAATCACATTTTGGCAGAACCCCCCAAATATGCCTTTAAAGAAACATACTTCAGGGGAGCCTGGGTGGCTCAGTGGGTTAGGCGTCCGACTTCCGCTCAGGTCATGATCTCGTGGTTAGTGGGTTCAAGCCCGTGTTGGGCTCTGGGCTGACAGCTAGCTCAGAGCCTGGAGCCTGTCTTCAGATTCTGTGTCTCCCTCTCTCTCTGACCCTCCCCTGCTCATGCTGTCTCTCTCTCTCTCTCTCTCTCTCTCTCTCTCAAAAATAAAGAAAACATTAAAAAAATACTTCAAAATTGACACGACATCGTATATAAAAAGCATGCCGCAAAATGTCTGCCCCCTCTCTCTCCCCTTAAGTTATAGATAAAATTGAATTAGGATGTCTGCTATGGGTGCTTTTTACAATTCTAATATTAGCCTGGTAATTGAGCCATTTTATTAGCTTCTGGATGCACTACTAATTGTCGGGGTGAGAATAGGCAAGTCATTCTACTACATGCAAAGACTAATTTGTTCCACTTTTCAAGTTGGGGTATTATTCAAACTATAAATATGATATCTCCTTTACCTAATACAGAACTTATGGAAATAGATGCTATAGTAAATGCAAGCTACATTTAAGATTACTAGAGACCCAAGCTGTTATTGATAGAACAACATGAGGTTTTCATAATAATGTCCTGTTTAGACTTACAAACAGATAGTCTAATTTAACACAATAGAAATATATAGTCCTGGTTTCATAAAATTCCTTAGCTTGCAGGGGTGGGGTAGGGTATAGAAGGATATATGCCTATTGATTTGAAATGAAGTTATTGGAGTAGCAGGTTGTCTAAAGATTTTTTTTTTCCTCTTGGCCCATTTAACACTTTACTTCTATGAGGAAGATTAGAGAAAAAAACATAAAAAGCAAGAAAGCTATACTAATTTCAAGGACATACCAACTCTCCAAGAATAAACCAGGGACCTTAGAAGTTTATGACCAGTGTCCTATTCAAACCTTTGTTCTAATTGTTCAGCAAAGGGAACCATATTAGTTATACCTTCAAAGTTTTTCATCTATTTAAGGACAGTATAGATGCCTTCTAGATCTAACATTCTGTGATTCGGTATTCTGCCAAACTGGAAATTTTAAGCCAGTAAAATCTGTTGCTGTCAGACTTACTGTTGTTCTGCTACATCACTCAACCTTTGAGTCAATATACATTCCAAAGATAGGTTAAAGTTCAGAAAATGCTAATAAATTTCTCCTATTTCAGTTGTTTTAAAAATCATGAATGTAACGATCAATTTAGACCTCTTGGTAAATTAAAAAAGAAGAAGAAGAAGTTCCTTGTTTTTATTTGCTGATTCCTCGAGTATATTTTAATTTTTTTTAATGTTTTTTATTTATTTTTGAAAGACAGAGAGCGTGAACAGGGGAGGGTCAGAGAGAGAGGGAGGCACAGAATCTGAAGTAGGCTCCAGGCTCTGAGCTGTGAGCACAGAGCCCGACGTGGGGCTTGAACCCACGAACCGTGAGATCATGACCCGAGCTGAAGTCGGACGCTTAACCGACTGAGCCACCCAGGCACCCCCTCAAGTATATTTTAAAAAGTTTATTGTGAGGGGAGTCCGGCTGGCTCAGTTGGTTAAATAACTGACTTCGGCTCAGGTCATGATCTCGCAGTCTGTGAGTTCGAGCCCCGCGTCGGGCTCTGTGCTGGCAGCTCAGAGCCTGGAGTCTGCTTCGGATTGTGTGCCTCCCTTAAAAATAAATAAACATTAAAAAAATGTTTATTGTGAAGCCAGCACTGCTGTAGGTAGTGCAAGAAATGTGGAGATCGATATGAAAGAAGAGATGGAAAGATAGGTGAGTACAGAACCGGGCAGTGGATAGGACCAGATGTCCACTGATGACAAAATACGTCATTTTGCAAATCGAGGTAAAATCCAGCCTCAGTTGCTCTGTCACATCTGACATCCCCGCCCCCTTTCCTTCTCTATGGATGAGGGTGGAAGATGGGCGTTGTTATACCTCATTTCAGGTCTTCCTCCCATCTGGGCTATCTTGGACAAGTTGTCTACCCTAATTATGCCTTAATTTCTGTGCCTAGGACAGTATTATAATAAAAGTATCTCTTCCAAAGTACTGATATTCGCATTTAATTATTTAATACCTTTTAAGTGCTTAAAACACAGGTTTGCACTCTGTAAGTAACATGCAATCCCCAGGCCCGGCTCCTGGCATCTGTGATGGAATTCTTTGGAGAACATGAGCCAGCATTTCTTACCAATGATATCTCATGTCTGAGAACCCACTCTGGTCTCCAGTCACCACGTTCGCATTTGCAAATGAATCTTTCCAACCCTGCTTGGGCCACTTGGTGGCGTGACCGTGACCCTGAGCTGGGTGCCTCAGAGGATGTGCCCAGGCACACCCCATTGAACGAGGCACGAAACCGTTGCCATTCATCATTCCAGCTCTGTGTGGAATCAAGCTGTATACACCACTGTCTTTTCCGGAGAATCAGAGCTTAGATCCTTTATCTTCTGAGATTTCCCCCAAACTTAACTGAAGTTTGCACCTTTTTATTTATACATCCTTTAAGGTTTTCAAACCCTCAATGGGGGCCAGGGCAAAATGCCCTTTTATTTTTCTTTGCTTTATATCCATTACTGACCTTCTCGCTCTTCCCGTGATTCTGAATCCTTTTCTCACCAAATAATGATGACTGTGTCATTCTTTGTGGGATTGAGTTGGGAGGCAGTGAGGAGAGGGTGGGGTTTGGTGGTGAGACTAGATGGACTTCTCATATATGCTCTTTCCAATCTCTTGTTTACAGATACATCCTATGCTGATATTTCATCCTGTTTTCAGGGCTGATATTTGAAACATGTATCTTCTGAATGTCAAAGATATTTTATCTCAAGTGCCTGATTCTAGCATTTGAAATGTTTGGCTCAAATAAAAAAGAAATCTATTCTGTAACTCTTTATTCTAGGCTATATATGTACTTCTGCTAAAGCAAAGAACAGATTGGTGTGTGGGGCGGGGGTAGGGGGTGGGGTGGAATATGGGTAACAAGAAAAATGTGGTTGAAAAACACTTTGTAATCATCTAAAATATTGCCCTTCCATATCCATTTAACTTATCGCAATCCCCATTAAAAATTATATCCACTTCTTAGAATAGACCCGCCCAAATTTAAATCACGTACTCAAACAAATAACATGCACACAAATGTTCAGTAGCACTATTCAAAATAGCCAACCATTGGGGACAACCCAAACATCATCAGCAGGTGAGCAGATGAACATGTGGTCTCTCCATACGATGGAATATTTATTATTCAGCCATAAAAAGAATGAATTACTGATACGTGCTACAATGTGGATGGACTTTGATAACATTCTGCTAAGTGAGAGAAGCCAAGGACAAAAGGCTCCATGTTGTAGACTCCACTTTCATAAAATACGTAGAATAGGCAATCCCATAGAGACAGAAAGCAGACTGGTGGTTGTCAGGGGCAGGATGAGAGGGTGAGAGTGACTACTTAAGAGATATGAGGTTTCCATTTGGATTGATGAGAAAAATCAAAAACTAGAAGAGGTGATGACTGCAAATTAGTGAAAGGTACTTAGTGCCACTGAATTAATTATACATTAAAATGCTTAAAATGGTAAACTTTATGCATTTTGGCAAACTCTCTGTATTTTCTCACAACAAAATGGTAAACGATCTGTATTTTATCACAATAAGACAATAATTATAAAAGCAAAGTATACTGTTTTATAAACAATTTTAAGCAAGCCTTAAATGTATTGTATGAAAAGTGAGGATACGACTTTCTTTCCCATAATCTTACTTTCCAGAGTAAAGCTGCCATTTCCCCGTGTATCCCGCCAGTCATTCCATGTTTGCATCATGGAGAGTCTCTCCAGAAATGTGTCTCTTTCCTTTAAAAATACTGCAACTCATGGGGCACCTGGGTGGCTCAGTGGGTCTAGTGTCTGACTCTTGGTTTCAGTTTAGGTCATAATCTCACGGTTCATGGGTTCTAGCCCTGCATGGGGCTCTGAGCTGATAGTGTGGAGCCTGCTTGGGATTCACTCTCTCTCCCTCTCTCTTTCTGCCCTTCCCTCACTCCCGCTTGCCTCATCATCTCTCTCCCTCTCTCTCTGAAAATAAATAAATAAGCTTAAGAAAAAGTACCGTAATTCTCTGAAATCCAAGAAAGATGATCTCCCCTTTGGAGGGACTACATATTGTGGTAGATTGTATAATCTGTTTCCAACTTTCTTGCTCTCCCTCTCTTGGTCACCCAGTCTTATTGAAGCGATATGTTTACTTTTCCAAAGATTCTGGAGTTGGCCAGGCTTCCAGCTTTAGCCAGTGGGATGTGAGTGGACATTTGTCACAGCTTAGCAGATACTTTTTGAGAGATGGCAAGAACCCTGTATCTCATCCTGCTCCTTGAGCATTTTCTTCAGCTCAGTTGTCATAATAAAAAGATACGTGGCAATGAGCTGAGCTGAGTCCAGTAAAGCTTAGAGGATCCTAACAGAACACCTTCCTCAGAGTCCCCATATGACCCTGACCAAGAAAAACAGGATTGTTTTAAGACCTTAACAGAAAAAGCTGCAGATATGCACACACCCTGGTGTAAAGAAATACTCAAGGGCCCACAAGGTGACGTTCAGATGGGACCCACCAAATCAAGGTCTTGGAGTAGCCTTTCCACTGTTCCAGGCTATGGGGCTAGACTCGTGAACAGTGCTGAACATGATACCGGAAGGAGAGGTGTTCATATTGTAGAGTAACAAGGCAAACATGAGAAATAAAATGTTTTGTATTTGATAAGATAATAAATGCCATGGACCAAAAAAAAAAAAAATCTAACGACAAAAAACGAAGAGAGAATGTATATAGATGGGGAAGATCAAATTTAAAATGGGCCATTTGAGAAAACCCGTGCTGGGAAGGTGACATTTGAGTCAATACATTTCGGAGGCAAGGCATTAAGGCTTGAGTTTAAGTGGGTGAATGGTGTGTGAAGCAGAGAAACCCCGGTAAATGCCCTGAGGTGGGAACATGACTGGGGAGTTTCATGAAAATGGAGAACTAGGAGTCGGCAACAGAGGAAAGGATGAGACACATGTCAGAATCACCTGGAAGTCTTGTGAAACTGCAGCTTTCCCCACCCCCAGGAGTTCTGATTCCATGTCCCAGGGGATCTGATGCTGCTCCTCCAGGGAGCACATCTCAGGAGCCATGGCCCTAGGGCTTTGCAGGTCATGAGCAGGACTTTGGTGTTTACTCTGAAAGCCATGAAGCCACTGGAGGAAGGTTTTCGGCAGAAAAGAGACGCTCTCTGATGACTAGCACGATTGTGGCTGTGTTGAGATTATGCAAGAAGCCAGTGGAAGCCTGTGGAAGCAGAGACTAAAGTGTATTGAAACATACATTGAGAGCCTGGCCTCGGGCCAAACGAGAAAAAAACATTCTTTAGTTTATTAAGAGGTTACTGATGGAGGTTGCGATACACTGAGCGCTTGGCCATCCAATGGCTTCTGTTTACTCTGGCAAGATCACCTAACTGGTGAATGGAAAAGTGAGGAGGGGTGTTGGTTCTTTTTATGAGGAGAACGAAATGATCATTGCAGAGAGCAGGAGAATTAACTGACTGGAGAAATATTTTATTATTCCAGAGCGCCCTTGCATAAACATAGGAAACCGTGACCACGCATTTATACTTTGAGATGTTAAATGATACATCATTTTTAGCCGTGCTAAACTAAAACTAGAGCCATTTTTGGCATCCAGATATCCAAAACTCTAAATCCCATGCATCTTCCTCACTTCGAAAAGAGAGTACCCTGGAGGTCGAGCACCTTTGCAACTGATGGACAAATATTTGCTGAATGACTGCATCCGTTTTTTATATACAGTAGTCAGTATCTTTGCATTTCTGCCAAATATTTTAAATAAAAGCTCAGCAGAAGATTAAGTAGAACCAAGAGTTGTCGGTAGGGTGTGTATATGCTGGAGAATCAAAGAGTTTGCTAAAACCAACATATGATGATGATGGTGGCTGAGAGTTCTGTTTTATTTTGTGACGGGAAATGTTCTAAAACTTTTTCCTGTTTGAACTCATCTCATCCTCTTCAGAATGTGATGAGATTGGTACTAATGTTTCCTCAGACACTGGTCAGAGGGTCTGCGCTCCTTAACAACCGTGGGTCAGCTGCTCGTGAATGTTATGGGAGGCTGAATCGAAGCCCTTTCTTTCCACCTTTTCTTTTTTTTAATGTTTTAAATGTTTATTAATTTTTGAGAGAGAGACAGACTGTGAGCAAGGAGGGAACAGAGAGAGAGACAGAGAGAGACACAGAATCCAAAGCAGGCTTCAGGCTCTGAGCTGTCAGCACAGAGCCCAATGCAGGGCTCAAACCCACAGACTGTGAGATCATGACCTGAGCTGATATTGGACATTTAACTGACTGAGCCACCCAGGTGCCCCTTTCTACCTTTTCTAAAGTGGAATATGGGGGAATGTCTTGTATCACTGCCCAGTAATCATAGTGGGAAGCTGTCTTGATGTCTGGTGAAACTGGCGTTGACTGTCCTAGGCTCTCTAGCAAGCAGGGGGTAGAAACCAGAGGAGGGGGCGTGGGTGTGAAGAGAGGGAGGGAAAGCAACAACGGAGCATATACTTTCCCCTGGAGCTTCTGGCACATTCTTCGAAGGAGGCTACACACTGAGATGATTCCTTGTACGTCTGCAGGCTGCCACACTCCCCGTGCTTGCTGAAGACAGCCACTTTGCTCTCGTTTCCTTGAGATGGGGATTCAGGAAGAAAAAGAAGAAGAAGAAAAATACTCTAAAGATATTTTGTCCCATTAACAACTGATCACAATCACTGAATGTTTCCTATCCTCTCTGTTTTTCCAATCACAGTAGTTTTCCATAATTATTTTTTTCATCTAAAAAAGATTGAGTTTCATTTTCGGAGCACTGAAAGCCTTTAATAACACTTAATTCATCACAATCGGGTTCTTACGTGGTAGGGGACATGGAGATTCCTCCCATTAGAAGGGCCCCTGTAACATTTTTATCTCCTAGTAAATGAGTTATATTCATGATAAACATTTAGGAGGCCACTAGACTTACAGAGCTACTCTTTCCTACTGAATTGAACTCACCGAGGCTTTTGGCCACCCTTCTCACCTGTAAAAAGAATTTTACTGACCAGGAATACATTTACAAAGCATCTAGGTCAAGACCGAGCACTGATTTTCATTTATATGACAATACTCCTCTCCATTCTTCTTAAAACTGTCCCTTTGACTGTGTCATATTTATTGGTTCATTATTTGTAAAATAGTAAAACCGCATCTGAAAAAAAAAAAAAAGTGTGTTGTGTCTTTAATTTAAAAACCGCCCCAGGGCCCTATGGGGTATATTAAATCTGTCTCTCCGCCGTATATCTTGATGTACATTTTACTTGAAACCAGGTGTTTTGTATATTGAACTTTTTAACACTGCAGGGAGGTAAGTATTCACAGCTGGACTTTTATGCTTCGCACATTTTCATGTTTCAGAACAAGAAGCAACCCCTAGGATAAACTCCTTCAGCATGAAGAGAGGCCGAACAAAGGCTTCTGTATCTGGTGGCAGGGACATGGATATGATGAAGTCACAGATACGGGACCCGCATGCAAAATAGATGCCAGTGACACCCAGACAAAAAGTTTCAAGCAATCCAAGTGCACAGGTTCTCAGATCAATCACGACCGATGAGGCTGTCACCGCACAGAAGGACTGAAAAGCAGCATCAAAGGGCCCGAAAGAGAGGGGAGAAGCTTTTGTCTGGCGGCCCTTTGTCTTCAGGGCCAGCATTGGAAGCCAGCTCACATCCACTGAAACACCGAGTTAATCTATTTCTAGTGAACATTGTTCGCTGTGTGTAGTTAGCCCAGAATCATTAAAGAAAAATAACTAGGTTGGCATGAACGAGGAAGCATTGGTTTTCCTGTGGGGTGGGTTGGTAGGAGGTGAGTCTTGTGCATACGTGATTGTCTACGAGAGAGGAAAAGGTGACTGACCTTGCAAAACAAACGCACCCAGAGGCCGGGCTTCTTAGCCTCAGAAATGAACTTTGTGTTCGCAGATCCAGACACAAGATGGTTTATTAAAATTAAAAACATGGCATTCCTAATCCATTCTCCTTTGGGTTGAGTTTACCCTCCCAAATCTCCTTAAACATCCGACAACAAAAAAGCACTTTCCCGTGAATGGGGTAGCCTTCCCAGGGAAATCTGTCATGGTGCGCCAGCCAGATTCGTGTTCTTTGTGGCGGGTGGGAAGAGACGGGGGAGGGGAGTCTCTGAGCAAGGGCAGTTAGGGAGACTGAGATGCTGAATGTCTTCATCACTTCGTAGTCTGTGTATCTGGGGACCCACAGTGCCAGGAAAGAGTTTCACTCTAGCCCAGGTGGTTACAGACCAACCAACCTCTCCAGGGCGCAAACACAACAACCCTCCTACGTTTCCTAAAAGCTGATTGCTTTGCGGTTGTCATCATTCAAGGGCAGGCACCCCCTAGTGGTCATGTCTTGAACTCCTCTGTCTTTGTCTCTAGCTAAATGGTGTCCCCTCTGGGCATGTCTGAAGGGGCTCAAAGACCTCAAAGACCCACTGTCTCCTTACAAAGTCAGGACTTGGAGGCACCCAGTGAGGGAGCAGCAGCATAAACAGGAGGCACCTTGGATTTTCATGCCAAGGAAAAGATAAGTAAAAACTCCTTTAAAAAAATTAAAAATGACACCAAGATTGCCAAGTAATGAGAGATCATGGCTGAGTGTCCCCACCGAATGACGCAATAATTACTCACATCCCATAGGTGGAAGGAGAAAACTAAAAGGAAGTTTGGTGCTTTTCAAATCTATTTGGAAGACGATTTTTGAGGTGCTTTGAAATGTTTTCCTTCCCATTTAGGCCCAGGCCCATCATTTTATGTTAAGCGTTCTCTAACTGTGCTTTTTCTTCCATAGTTTTGATGGGCCACATCTTCCCATTGGAAAACCCAGTGTGGCATTTTGTCTGGGCATGTCCATCAGGAAAGCTGCCCTTCCCTGGGTTTTAAGAACACAGAATTGCTCTCTGCATGTGATTCAATGTTTTTGGTTTTTGGTTTGTTTTTTGTTTTTTTTCTGTTCATGAGGAAGCAGGTTGAGAAGTCAATCAACTGTAGAAGAAAAAGGAGCCGGAGACTCCATGGAACATTCCTGATGGGAAAAGATGAGCTCAAGGATGGTGAGACACAATGATATAAATCACTACCTTTCCCTGCAGGGGGCTGGGAAGGCCTTGCCCCATTTTCTTTTTCTATCTTGTGCACAATAATACATATCTTTTCACTGCCGTTTGTAACAAGTACTTAAGAATCTGTTTCCATCTGCACAGAGGCCAAACTACTTAAATAAAAAAATAAAGGCACTTAATTTTTTTCCTGACTATCATAGACCTTTCTAGCTTAATCTGTAACTTGTTCTGGTTCCATATGAACCAATATTGACAGTTGTGCAATTTTACAAGTCTTGGAACATTCAAAAATTTTTCTATTTCTGACTTTCTACTCTAACTTAAGATACGTTGCTCTCTGGGCGCCTGGATGACTCAGTCAGTGAGCATATGACTTCGGCTCAGGTCATGATCTCGTGATTCGTGAATTTGAGCTCCATATCAGGCTAGCTGCTGTCACCCTGTCAGCACAGAGTCTACTTTGGATCCTCTGTCCACCTCTCTCTGCACCTCCCCTGCTCACGCTCTCTCTTTTATAAAATAAATAAAACATTAAAGAAAAAAACAGATACATTAATCTTGACATAGGAACTGAAATCTCGTTGCATAGGTATAAATGTGAACACAGAATCACTCTTCCAACTATTTATTAATACAGTGTTTAAATATATCAATAAATATTCCAAACAAATGAATGGGGTAGGTGCTATGGGACCCAGGACAAGGGCCCAAAGATACAAAAAAATTAGATGTGGTCCCTTTTTTATTTAAGATTTTATGTTTTTATTTATGTATTTATATATTTAAATTTTTTCAATGTTTATTTATTTTTGAGAGAGACAGAGCATCAGTCGGGGAGGGACAGAGAGAGAGGGAGACACAGAAACTGAAGCAGGCTCTAGGCTCTGAACTGTCATCACAGAGCCCGACTCCCGGCTTGAACTCCTGAACCACAAGTCATGACCTGCGCCAACTTCAGACACTTAACCAACTGAGTCACCCAGGTGCCTCTATTGCTGTGCTTTTTTGAGAGAGAGAGACAGAGAGAGAGAGACAGAGAGAAAAAGCGTGAGTGGGGGAGGGGCACAGGGGGAGAGAGAGAATCCTAAGCCAGCTCCACACTCAGCATGGAACCCAATGCGGGGCTCGATCCCACCACCCTGGGATCACAACCTGAGCCAAAATCAAAAGTCAGAGGCTCAACCAACTGAGCCACCCAGACACCTGATGTGATCCTTATCTTTAAGGAACATACCGACAAAATATCATTTAGAATATAGTTTTTATGGCCCCACTTATTTTATCTCCAATTTCTCTTTATTTATGGGTTTCTGCATTCAAGAACTTAGAAATTTTGGTGCTAGGTCATTGTGTATTCTTGGACCATTTGATAAAGCAACTTCTACTAACTGTAGACTGAGGCCAGTGACTCTGTAGAGTCGAAGAAACAAAATAAAATACGACAATGTCTCTGCTTGCCGAGACCTCACAGGTCAGTGGGTAACTGGAGGGTAAACTGCACCCCCATCGGGACACACAAATGGCATTGTTACAAAAAGATCCAGCAACAGAGAACAGTATGCAAAGATTTTGTAGACGTGTTTCATCCTGCTTAATTGTATGAAACGAGTTATTTTCACAACAGTGGCTTGAAACACAACCCTGGAACTATATTTTTCGGGCTGTGCTGTAGGATGCCAGTCTCCCTGACAGTTGTCACGGGACTTCAATTTGATTAGAATGTTTCATGCCTCCATCATTTGATGCGTTGATTCATTGATTCGTTCACTCATCCTCAGCCATTTTATGAACATGTATATGTTGGTACTTGGCCAGGGACCATCGTTAAGAAAAGACTTTAGATTATTTTCTAAAAGACAAAAATGCTTTCTTCTTGCTTTTAGACCATGATGCCTCTTGAAAGGCAGGCGTGACAGCGCAGATAGCTGTCTTGATGAGCACTTTGGAATAAGTAACTACTTGCGGTGATTTCTTTTTTAGAAACATAAGTGAGAGTTATAAGGACATTTAGTGCAAATGTGAAATGTTATCCATCCAATGGGACTCTTCAAGGAATGGCTTCTCCTGTGCCCTGAGCTGCTTCTGTATTCCTTCCCCTGCTCCCATTAAGTTTTTTTTCAGGATACAATGAAGTAAAATTAAGCTTTTATCAGGGACATGTTTGAATCAATTCTTGGAGATATTCCAAGGGAATTCTACTTTTCGGTAGATGGTCTGAGTGGCTGAGAAGGTAAAGAAATGGGCCTGCTATAATGTTAAGGAAAAATAGCCAGACAGTACCTACCAGCCAAGGGAAAACCTGGGGTGTCAGGAGCAGTAGCAGGTGTGAGGGGCCCCCCTTTATCCGCAGCAGTCTATGTCAGTGCACAGAGAGCCAGGAGAGCCAGGTCAGAATCTGGGAGAGAGACCCTGCTCTCAGGGGCCCTGAGACCTTCAAGTTATATGCTCTAGGGAAACACTTGTGCTGTCCCTGGTGTGGCCGGAAGCCAGGACACAAGAGCAGGGTGACATGACAGAGCCTTGTCTTCAGACCCATACGGTTAGCCCCGTGTTTCTGATAGGGGCATCTCCAAGCCCCTGCAATAGCATGACCCCGTGCAGGTGTCTGTCTCCCCTAACTGTACCACGTGGCAAGTGACTGGAAACCTGGTCTTGGCAACCGTGAAGGTTGAGAAAACACTAGCATCTTCTGTGGACTATTGGACAGAGGCGAGGTTAGGGTCTGAGGTCTGCAATGAATCGAGCCTGATGACTGTCATTTGCACGGGCCAAAGCTAGTTTCCAGGGACGTTTTGAGGAGGAGGAGGCTGGGCTGGGAAGCCAGGCTGCAGGAATCAGTCTTGGAGAGTTGACTTGTACTCCTTGCTCTGGAAAGCATGCTGAAATGATGAGAGAAGTGAGGCACGCTCTGCACCGATGCTGACACCTGCAGCTCTCTAGATCTCTGACTCCATCTACACCCACACTTATACCTGTGATGTATGCCTATGTGAATGTGGGTGTATGTGCGTAGGTTTACGTGGATGTGGATGTGTGTGTGGATGTTTACAGGGATGTGGACCTGTATACGGATACGGCTACATCATTTACATCCATTTTCCTGTGTGCTCCATCCTCTCCCTGCCCCCAGAGACTCACCACCCAGTCTTCAGGTGTGATGATTTTTACCCGGGAGAAGTTTGTGAGATGGGACAGTTCAGAGAGGGAAAACGGGTATTGTGATTTGCCTCAAAACGTGTCTCCACATTATGGTTGATGTTTTCACCCTGGAGAAAGATGTGGGTTCATTTGGTGCAAAATATACGATAAAAATTGGTATTTGGAAAGAGTGGATGAACTTAAAAAATCATAGAAAGTTTCAGTTATCTTTATTGTATTGAACCTATTTTGCGAACAATCAGAATTTCAATACCAGGATTAGAAATTTTATTTTATTTTATTTAAATGTTTATTTATTTTGAGAGAGAGTGTGTGTGTGACATGGGGAGGGGCAGAGAATGAGGGAGAGAGAAAGAATCCCAAGCAGGCTCTGTGCTGTCAGTGCTGAGCCCCATGTGGGGCTTGATCTCCCAAAACATGAGATCATTACTAAGCCAAAATCCAGAGTTGAATGCTCACCCACCAGAGCCACCCAGGTGCCCCGATGGGACTAGAAATTTTAAAAAGATTGATTAACCGTTACCCTGACAAAAAATTATGAACCCAGTACAAGTAAATATAGACTATGAATAATCATCATAATTTTGTTTTATTCCAAATATTCAGATTACAAAACAACATCTCAATACCATTTGTAAAGTTAAAGATTCCAACATAATCAAGTTCACGTACTTCTGTAACACTGTTAGCTCTGCTTTATTTACAAGCAACTGAGAAATAAGAAGTTTGGGGGAGCCTGGGTGGCTCAGTTGGTTGAGCGTCCTACTTCGGCTCAGGTCATGATCTCACGGTTCGTGAGTTCAAGCCCTGAGTTGGGCTCTGTGCTGACAGCTCAGAGCCTAGAGCCTGCTTCAGATTCTGTGTGTGTGTCTCTCTCTGCCCCTCCCCCACTCATGCTGTCTCTCTCTGTCTCTCAAACATAAATAAATGCTAAAAAATTTGTAAAGACATTTGGACAAGTATAATACTTGAGATTGGACACTTTTTGAAATGACTGGAATGAGGACCACCAATATCGTTATCCATGATAAGAAAATGCATTGCCATTTTATACAGAGAATTCAGGATCTATTTCAGTATGACATATGCTAATAAATTAACGACAGCAAAAACCTGGGTCAGCACAACAATATAGGCAGAATTAGATGAGACAAGAGAACCTCTCTGTAGCTTCTGATCCAGACACCTGTGTCTGCGACTTTGGAACAAAGACATGAATGACCTGCCCGGAAACGTTTGTCGTTGCTAGAATGTCCGCTCACCAAAACTTCGATAGACTCAGTCCTGCCAATCACGCGCAACCCAATAATGTTTTCTTCCTGACATCATGTCTGCTGTGCTGAAATCTTTTCTCCACATTTCTCACATGTGTGGGAGATTTTATTATTTGTTTCCGAAAGATAAATTGATGAAGGTAACATGAAAGTGAAGTTCATATTTTGACATTTTATTGATAGGATTATTATATGATTCTTAGGTATATTCATATGTATGTAACATATACACGTGCACATGTATATGCACATACTTAGAGTATTGAGAATAGTACCCTATTTTTCAATAAACAGTTATTAGGTATTTATTATCTATCTCACCAGTCATAATCATGTTTTTGTGGTTTTAGCCATCACTACGAAGCTTAACCGACTTTTCCATGCCCAATATCTGAAAACCCAGCTTAAGAATTCACGGAAATGTCTGAATCTTCGTATCACTGAGATCCTTGAAATTTAGGATTTTTGAATACGGCATACATCACTTCTGCTGAAGTTGTTATGACTGAATGTCAATAATCTTCAAGAGGACCAATTTTAATCCATACCGAATGGCATCCCTTGGGGACAAAAGGCTTACCGAGGACTCAAATGTTGACATGTTTACAGTGATGATTACCCGGCCTGGGAATCTTAGAATGAGGCCACTTGCTTACAGTGGATGTAATGAGCTTTCTGTACTGGAGCTCAAGTCTTTGAGACCCAAACAAAGACAGCGTGTATTAGGAGAGCTCTTCAGTTTACGCCAAAAATGGACTCCCTCCAGACTGGAGGCGGGGCTCTGGCCTTGACCGCGCTGAGTGGTTCAAGGCAGAGTTCATGACAAAGTAATGAGAGCGGGGTTGGGGTAGGGGGGGCGTAGTACAAACAGCACATGTTATACAGAGAGTTTCTTTTATACATGCAGGAGGCCAGCATTTTATTTTTAGCGTTGTGTGCAAACATCCTTAACCACCAGGGCAAAGGCAACATTTTACACATTATTTGATCAAGGGATTTCCCTCCTAAAAAGAATCAATGTTATCATCAAATAAATGAACTTAAATCAGTAAGATGACAAATAGTGCCTGAAATGGTATCGAAGAGTGGGAAGAACACCACTAAAATGGAAATCCTCTGCGATAAATACAAACATGTTCTTGCCGGCTCGTTTTAAAAGTCTTTTCTAAAAGGCGAAGATAAAAATCAAAGCGTCAGTGGAAGTGCATATGTTCGTGGAAGGAAATACTGTACATGTTGAATGACAGTCACAAAATCAGGCTATCAATTACATTATGCTGCAGATCATTGAAAGAGCAGAGTTCATTTTTCTCTGAATGTGTCCACACATAGATGCAGAGTTCATTGTGCTCTTTAGTTGGCTTGTAAATAACTGAGACGTTGTTCTCATGAGGGAAGCAAAGAAGGCAAAACCAATGCAATTTTTTATTTGAGACAGAGAGAGAGAGAATGAGCAGAAGAGGGGCAGAGAGAGAAAGAATCCCATCCGCACTGTCAGTACAAAGCCCAGCGCAGGGTTCGAACTCATGAACCATGAGATCATGGCCTGAGACCAAGTCAGACGCTTCACCGACTGAGCCACCCAGGTGCCCCCAAACCAATGCAGTTTTTAAATTGCTTTTACACAGAATGAGGCACCCAAACTAGAATCTTCTGAGCACTGTGTGCGGCGAACAGGGCCAGCAGGAGGGCAGCCTCAATCTGGCTGGACCCGCGTGGGCGCTGGTGCCTGGCTCTCCCCTTGGAGCATGCTCACCTAGTGCACAGGTTCAACCAGATGCCCCGAGGAACCCTGCTCCTCGGGGTCCCCCCACGCTCACTGCCCCACGTGCTTCCAAGCTATCCTACCGGTAGCCACGGTGTTTCTCTCCCAGGGTCGGCTCCCAGGAGCAGCGGCCAAATTGCTGATTTGGAATGACTGTCCCCCATGCTGACACAGGCAAGGTCAGAGCACGGGGCTAGCAGCAATCCACCATGACCCTTCGGTGTGGCTGAGAGCTGGTTCTCACTACTGGGCGCCAGCATGGACCCATCTCTGGTTTACTGGCCTGCACTCAAGGCCAGTGAGGGCGTCAGCAGCCTTTTACTCTGCTGGACCCACGGGGTCCCCACCCCCACCTCGGGGCTGGCTCTATCCTACGTGTCAGCAAACCCGGAAAACTGCATCTGTCTCCTCAAAGGGCTCTTGTGGTCAGTGCCTGCAGTCTCAATGGGACTTCCCAAAAGTCTTCTCTTACTTCAGCCGTTGGGTGACTGGGATGGTTTGATGCCAGGCCTGATGAAAGATGATCATTTTCTGCATGAATCCCCTCTACAAGCTCCTCATTTCTCCCTGCTGTGGTGATGTGCAGCAGCCATAGATATGAGTGGTATTGAAAGAGCCATCAGATGGTAGCTACACTTGTGGTGAGCAGGGTGTAATGGGTAGGCTCGTCGAATCCCTGTGCTGTGCACCTGAAGCTAATGTAACATTGTCCATTAACTATAATTTTAAAAAGTTAAAAGAAAAACCTTTTGATCTCAATGAAAAAAGTTAAAAAAAAAAAACAACATTGGAAGAGTGGCACCCGGGTGGCTCAGTTGCTTAAGTATCTGACTCTTAGTTTCTGCTCAGGTCATGATGTCAAGATTGTGAGATCAAGCCTTGCATCAGGCTCTGCACTGACAGTGCGGAGCCTGCTTGGAATTCTCTCTCCCCACTGCCTTCTCTCTCTGCCCATCCCCTGCTCATTCTCTCTCTCTCTCTCTCTCTCTCTCTCTCTCCCTCTCTCCCCCTGTCTCAAATAAATAAATAAACTTAAAAAAATATTGAAAGAGACAACGATTTAGGAATATAGTTATTATGGTCCAAGGATTTCCAGAGAGACATGGTTGGAAGATTTGCTGTCCTATGTTTCCACTATGGAATTTGAAATTTTAACGCATAAATGTAATATCACCAGAATAAGAATCACATCGCTATGAACAAGGTCACATTTGCGATGTACCCTGGGTTGGGACTGCGACTGTGGTCATCGTGAAAGATGAGTGAGTCCCTGAGTCACCATGTCGTACATCTGAAACTGATATATTAGTGCTGTATAATAACTAACTGGAATTAAAATTTAAAAACTCAGAAATAATTCTCATTTCTAATTCTCCTTTCAATCTTCTCTCCATTTGTCTGGGTGACCATTTTTATTATATATATTTTTTAATTCTTATGTCTTTACTTTAGTTTGAGAGACAGAGACAGAGAGCGAGCAGGGGAGGGGCAGAGAGAGGAGACACAGAATCCGAAGCAGCTCCAGGCTCCGAGCTGTCAGCACAGAGCCCGACGCGGGGCTCGAACCCACGGACCCTGAGATCCTGACTTGAGCCGAAGTCGCCTAACGAATTGAGCCACCCAGGCACCCCATTTTTATTAGATTTTGATGTATCCTTCCACTGTTTCTTTTTGAGAAAATAAACATATTTGTATATTTATACGTTTCCATTTTTTATAAAAGTTGTTTCAATCAGTGTTTCATACTTGATGTTGTCTCTTACAAATATATCCTGGGGATAATTCCCTATCAGTATTGTAGATTTTCTTCATTCCCTTTATAGATGAACATACTCTATGGTATGGATGAAGCACGGTTTATGCGGTCAGTTCTTCATTGCTGGACATTAGGTTTATTTGGCCTTTTGCTGTTCTAAAAGATTATACAACGACTGATTTTCCTCAAATGCCATTTCTTCTTTGTGTCAGTGTATATTTGGGATAGCATTCCGAAAGTGGAACTGACTGCTGGATCAGAGCTGTGTGTGTGTGTGTGTGCGCGTGTGTGTGTGAATGAGTGTGCAATATTACCAAACACGTATAAGAATTGTGCCGTGTTGAGTTCCCATTAGCAAGGTATGAAAGTATCTGTTTCATGACACGTTGGCAACAGAGAATCACGTATTGTACTTTTTAACATTTGACAGTATACGTGAGAGTTGGTACCTCAGTCTGATTTTCAACTGTAATTGTCTATACATGAGTGAAATTTGAGCATATTTTCCTGTGACTAACAGTCAGTTCCATTTTATTTATAACCTATGCCCATGTTTTCTATCAGCTTGCTAGTGCTTTTCTTCTCAATATTTAGAAATTCTTTGTGGATAAGTTACAAAATATTTTGTCACTATTTCATTTTAGCCTGTTTATGTTGATTTTTTTTGGCCATGCAAACTTTTAATTTATAATCTTTGTGTAACCCAATTTTTAATTTTGAGACATAGCAAAAAATTTGTACTTTGAGTTATAGTCTAGGAAGGTCTCCTGACTCTTACCTTTTATATAAGGAATTCATCCATTTTTTCGTCGGACGTGTGGAGTTTTATGGGTTATATTTGGAATTTCATATTCATATTTAAACTTTTATAAAAAGCTTTATTTTGCACTCTTAATTTTTGAGAGAGGTATGTGAAAATTTTCTACTCTTATTGTTGATTATTCAGTATTTTCTAGTGTTTCTGTTGATTCCTGCTTTGCTTATTTTGTAGTTGTTAGGTACTTGTTACAGTTGTTAAAACTGCTTGTTTAAAAAAAATCTTCAATGATTATAGGATGTTCCTCTTCATTACATTAGAGTCTATTAGTATAGCAAGATCAAAAAACAAAAAAACAAAAGAAACAAAAACCAAAAAACACAAAAAGCAAAGATGAGTGAATCACAAAAAGGCACTATTCGCAGGCCTCATGGTGGAAGATGCAGCATCATGTGGAATGACACAAAATCAGCCAGGCACAGAGATGGTTCAGACAAGGAACACAAGGCAGTTGCTAATAAACAAACACATCATCCCCTCTTTACCCATTGCTATAAATGTTCAGATTGAGCCGCGCTATGCCTCACACAGTCCTTGCACTTTTAATTTTTTTTTTTTTTTTACTGTGGTAAAGTGTGCATGACATAAAATTTACCATTTTAACTTAATGCATCATTAGGTACATTCAACTGGTGCAGCCAACACCACCAGCCATTTCCAGAAATGTTTATCTTCAAACCAAAACTCTGTGCCCGCTAAATGCTAACTAACTCCTGGCTTTCCTCTCCGTCCAGCCTCTGGCAGCCACCTGTCTACTTTCTGCCTGTGCGATGATTCTAAATACCTCATGTTAGTGGAATCCTTCAATATTTGTCCTTTTGTGTTTGGCGTATTTTACTTAGCGGAAGGTCTTCAAGTTTTGTTCAGGTGGTGGCATGTTTCAGAATTTCCTTCCTATTCGAGACTGAACAACATTCAATTGTATGGATATATCACATTTCCTTCATCCATTCATCTGTCAATGGACATTTGGGTTGCTTTTCACCTTTTGGCTATTATGAATAGTGTTGCTATCAACAGGGACATACCAATACCTATTCAAGTCTCTGTTTTCTCTTCTTGTGGCCACTTTACCCAGAAATGGATCATTTGGTAATTCTCTTTTGAGGAACCGCCCACTGTTTTCTATAGCGGCTGCGCTATTTGACATTTCCGGTAGCCATGCACAAGAATTCCAATTTCTTCATATCCTCCCCCAACACTTGTTATTTTCTGTTTATTGGTTTATTGTTTTGTTTTTGTTTTTAGTAGTAGGCATTTTAATGGGTGTGAATGCTATCTCATTGTGGTTTTAATTTCTATTTCCCTGATAATTAGTGATGTTCAATATCTTTTCGTAATAATTTAAAAAATCATATGTATATGGGGAGGGACTCCAAAAGCATTATTTGCCGTGAGAGCTTTGTGGACCCAATGGGTAGCTCTGATGGGTTCTGACCCTAGTTCTGTCTCCTCTTTGCTGTGTAGTGTTGGATATGTTTCTAAGCCCTTTTGGGTCTCAGCATTATTAGGTCGGCTACATTTCCATTCTTGATGTGTGTTCTAAAGCAACAATACTGTATAATGCTTGTTTTCTTCAAACGTTGAGTTATGTTTTACCGTATACAGGACTTAGTATTGACCCCTATTTGTTTTATACACCCCTATTCTGAATCTTATACTATTTCTGTATCTATCAACTTCCTATAATATTTTAACTCGTATTAATTTTAAGAAATATTTAAAAATTATCCATATTACCATATCAGTACTCTATGTTAATAAAAATGAAAATCAGAAAAAGTAGGGGCCCCTGGGTGGCTGAGTCGGTTGAGTGTCTGACTTCGGCTCAGGTCATGATCTCACGGTCCGTGGGTTCGAGCCCCGCATCGGGCTCTGTGCTGATGGCTCAGAGCCTGGAGCCTGCTTCTGATTCTGTGTCTTCCTTTCTCTCTGCCCCTCCCCTGCTTGTGCTCTGTCTCTCTCTGCCTCTCAATAATAAACATTAAAAAAATCAGAAAAAGTAAATGTTTTAGGGGAGGAAAGATATTCCTTTTGTAAATCTATGCTTGAAATGTCAACGCTGAATTGCTAATTATTCATCACTGGGCCTTTGTTTTTCAGTTTTACTTTTTGTGTGTGTTCTTCTCAGACCACTTTTCAATTGCTCATAAGGCATGCCTACTTTTAAGACTTCCCTCTGGATTCTGCAATGCACACCATTTTCCTAGACATCCTTCTTGAATTTTTGGCATGGTTTTCCCTTCCCCTCTTTTTTAAAAAGCTTTTTGTTATTGGCTCTGTGCTTCTATCATTGGTATTTTGGGGGGAAAACAGGTGTCTGGTCAGATCCTTAGTTCACCAACGTGCAGTATGCTCATGTCCTTAGACAATCCTAATGACCTAACTCCTTTTTGGCTTTCTCCAGCAAGGCCACATTTCAGTATCCGTAGCTTCTCAGTCAATTACCAGCACCTGCAGGCATCGCTTAGCGCTGCATAAGTTGGGAGCAACTAAGCCATCTCACATTTAAAACAAAGTTAAAGTCCTAATGTTTACTATTTCTGAGTTTTTTCTCTCTCTCTAAATTTATAGATTTACTGGCAGGAATTTCCCCTCTCTTGGGAAAATATAATATAGTTTTTATCCATATTCATTAGTCAGGGAGTTGTAGTTTATTAGTAGATCCACCACTGGTGGGGTGGGTGTTAGGAAGACATTGGCGCATAGCTGCTCTACTTTCTATGTTTGTAATTGTTCTTTTCTGGATCCTGGAGGAAGGAACACAAGGTATTCAGCTGTAGGCTTACTGGCAGGGAAATATTATTGGTGACCCTCAAAACGTGTTTTTAAAATGTTCCTCCCTTACTTTTCAGTCAACGGAAGCTCACAGCATTTTACCAGAAACTTTCTGGGCTGGTCAACATCTCATCCTGATGTCTATCAGATTTGACATGCTAATTGCAGACTTGAAGAAATTGCTGAGTATCTGCAGATCCAGTATCTATAATTTCAAGTGCAAAATCTTCATTAACTGGTTATTTTTATTCTCACTAGCTACCACCACACATCAGCAGCTGGGATGCCATTGTGGAAATCCCTCCTGCAGCTTCTTGTGAATACCTGGGTATGGGCTTGCGCTCCTGACTGCTGCAGAATTTGGGCTATCATATAATTTCCTGTTAAATGCTACTCAACAGCTGTCTGCCACTCTGCAGACAACCATCATTTATTTCATTTCTCTAGTGCACCTTCACATTTTTCCCCATGGGAGCAGTGAATATTTGCTTTGTAATTTGCCTATTTTCTGTCCACTTACATATGAGCTGCCCTTCACTGGTAAAGGAGACTATTTTGAAAATTGCGAGTACACCTGCCGTTCATGCATCATAAATAGTAATAACGCAGAGGGCACTATTTTCAAAGCTAGAAACTTCAGTGGTAAGTCTGATTTGGTTCGTGGGGAGATAAGATTTGATGCATATTAAATATGAAGCAAAAACAATGCGCTAAGTAATAACCTTCTAGTGGTTTTTTTTTTCCATTAAATTGTATTCTGGAGGATGCCTTTAAATATTCCAATTAAATAACTTCTGCATCATTCTATCTTACATTAGCCAATTAAGTGTAAAACATTGGGTTCAATTTATCTGTGTTTCTGAAATTAACATAAAGTTAGGTTTTCTTTCGGCCTTAAATCAAGCAATGTCAAATTAAATCAGATATCTCCTCTCTATGCTAATGATATCTAGCATTCAGTATGATGACATCATGCTTACAGAATATATTTGACTTTGTGAAGAATTGACTATGGAATTTCTTTCTATTCAATTTTCCAGATTAAAAAAATAGCCTACCATAATAAGATGATTTCCACAACACTGTTGTACTCAAGCGCTTATGATAAGCAAGGGATTCCATTGTAGCTGATAATAAAATTCTATAATAATTTTTTCTTGTATTTACAGTGAGCAAAAAAGCGCTAGAATCACGAGACTATCCAAACTGTCACAGTGTGAGATTCTGGAAGGCTTTCTGTGTGGTGAAAGACCCAACCCACTTATGAGTAAATCCACAGGGCTTGGACTGGACTTATCATTATCCCGGTAGTTTAGCCTGATAGGTCAAACAACCCATCAGTGTTGTCCTATAATTTGAGGTGGAAACACTTCACAAACAGAACATCATATTCCAATCTCCAAGGCCTTTGCCCTCCACTTACTAGTGTTCTTGCAGCTGGGGGAGCACCCAGCAGTGGTTAGTTCACAGGGCACGCTGATTGCTGGGTACCGAGGCCATGATCACGGGTTTACCTCTGGCATGGACTGGTAATCTTCATGTTGATTCATGGATTCAAACAGTTCCTCAATCTCAACAAACTACAGGCTGAACACCACTGGTCATTAGGATGGCAGAGCAAGAGGAGATGGTCTGATGAGAGGGAATCCATCTCATTCAGGAGGAAAAAAAGTACGATGCATCTATCTGACACAGGCTCAGTAATTTTATCTGTACATTGAGAAGATCATTATATTGCAATCAAACCCAATACGATCTGTTTTATTGATAGAAGAGTAGTTGGTTAAATCAGTCATAACTACTCTAGTACCCACCCCTCTCCAAGTAACATAACAAAAGGGCATGTGGGTTTAATTAACTGCACAAAACCAGAAATACCAGCTAGTTGAGCTGATTTCCAGAAGTAAGTCTTTAGAAAGCTTGAGCACTAATAACATAAATTTTGTGACTCGCTGTCAGCGACTGCAGTAACCTGACTATACATTGTGTCTTCCATCTATGAGCAAGTGTAATTTTTAAAGAAATACAGGACTGTCTTCTGCTGTTTCGATCATAATTTTAGTAGCATTAAATTATCTCATGAGAAAATAAATGTGATGAGAATTCAGGTATCATATTTTGAGGTTCTCTTCAGTGAAGACCTTTTCTCAACTTGCTGTTAATTAGAATTCATTGACATCCTATAGATCAGATGTGTTTCTTGCCATTTATTAATCTGTAATTGGATTGTATATGGGAGAAACCTTCTATTAAGGTAATTTGGACTTTTTAACATTTTTTTAATGTTTATTTATTTTTGAGAGGAGAGGGAGAGAGAGTGAGTGCGCACCCAAGCAGAGGAGGGGCAGTGAGAGAGGGAGACAGAATCCGAAGCAGGCTCAACACTGTCAGCGCAAAGCCTGTGACATGGGGCTCAAACTCACAACCGTGAGATCATGACCTGAGCCAAGATCAAGGGTCAGACACTCAACCACCCAGGCACCCCAGGTATTTGGCCTTTTAAATCTCTTAGTTTAAGTCTTTCTCAAAAAGACTACTTATTTTTGAAAGGGAGTCTTGATCCCTGTGAAGTTAATGACAGGTGAAGGGTAACTGATTAGTAAGGACTGGGGTGAAGGCAGGCAAGGTCCCAGTGACGTGATAGTGACGCTTCCCTACCTTATTTTCACCTCATACAGCTTGTTTTTGAATGCGACTGCTACTCACAGTGGATTGGAGAAGGACATCCAAACACAGTGAAAATCCATGCCATGTTGGGCAAAGCATTTGCTACAGAGAACATTTCAATTATCTCTTCAAATTTTTCACCAAAAAGAGACAAATTGAATGAGCAACAATGCTAAGGCAGGCATTATGCCAACTCAACATGACAATATCTGGTCATTTGCGGTCAAATCCTAGAAATAGATTTTTTAAGCTCAGTAAAAAAAAAATTAGGCACATCAATCACATGACACATTTGAATTGCTTCTGTATAATATTTCAAAAACAGTTATAATTGGGGAGAATAAAGTCATCAAACTCGGCCGTCATTCAGTTTAACAAAAACCATTATCTATTGTCTACTATATGTTCCTAGTACCACCCAAAGTACTGGATCTTTTTGCCTCTGAGATGCCATGTTCTAGCATACGTTATTGGACGCTGAGAAACACAATGTGGCCGAATCCGTATGCCATCAGTTATATCCCAGGTTTACAGATACTACAATATGAAAAAACGGCATGCTGTTAAATTAAACAAATTGTTCCAAATATTCTCACTTCTCTCCATCGCCATTCAAATGGTCATGCTACAAACCGCCAGATTGTCACGTGAACCATCTTTTAATAGATCTCCCTCCAATTGAGTCTTGTCTCCCCTCTGCCTCACTCCACTACAATTTCTTTTCCTTCCAGCAACCTTGGTGATCTTTTCAAATTGTATGTTTGAATGTGGTCAAAATACTTCTGTAACTGTTTATTGCTCTCATGATAAAAGTCTTAAAAAGGCAGAATTATCGAGATCAGATGATCTCATACTTTGAATCTTTCTAGAATTCCGTGACGCCCAAGCTCTCATACCATTTAACAAAATAAACAGTGCAAAACATATGTGATCTTTAGTTACATTTCTCAAATTGAAACAGTGAGAAAAGGTTCTGTGGCAGATTGGATTTTCAAAGTTGGCTATGGCAATACTCCCCATCCTCAAGGCCTTCTTGCAAGGTCACTTTGAAACTATCATCAATGGGGGTCTATCTCTTCTTGTTGTAATCTTGGCTGCGCCTGTCACTTATTTTGCACGATAATTTGCCCCAGAAGAGAAGTTATGGTACCTCCACGGCTGGTTTTAGGGGACGTGCAACTTCCGCTTTCAGGCACATGGACGGCTGTTAAGATGCTGTGAGCAAATCCAAGCAGCCATGGTGAGGACAGGTAAGGCCACTTCACCTGTTGAGAACCCCAGCTGAGCTCCCAGCAGGCAGCCATCAGCAACTGCCAGCCATGGAGTCAGGCCATTTTGAAACCTCCAGCCACCAGCTCAGTGCAGCTGCGTAAGCAACCCCACAGAGACAGCATGGAGTTGCAGAACTGCATTGCTGGGCCTTGCCCGAGTTCCTGACTCAGAATCAGGAGCAAACAAAATGGTTGGTGTTTTTTCCCCTCTAATTTTATTGAGATATAATTGACATATAACGTGTCAATGTAAGATGTACCTGTTGATTTGATCCACATATGTTTCAATATGTTTACCACCATTTAAACCAGTAAATCTGGGGGTAATGTCTTAGGCAACAAAAGATAAGTAAACTATTTCCTATTTGGAATTTTTTCACACCTTGTGAAGAACTAAGAACTGAGGGACAGATTTATCACTATAAATTTCTAGAAGAAGAATCATGAAGAAAATATGATGAAAATAAGAAACTGCTAGAGCAAAAAGGGTACTTACTTTGTAAACGAATCAAACATCATGGCAACACATTTTATTATAATGTTTCAAGAAGAAATAATTTTGTATATATTTGATTTCCCAAAGGCTAATGTAATACCCACATACATAAAAATTCTCCCAATGGTAGCTATGAACCATAAACCACTGTCAGTGGGTGAAAATACAGGATTTTGAGACTGGCCTAAAGTTTGATATTTTAGTACAGAGCTGTTTGGAGAAAACACATTGCTGAAAACCTTTTCCAACAATTATATTTTGCTGCCACCAAAAACCTGGAGGTATTACTGTATATACTTCTCTACTAGACAAGTGGATATGTGGGGGAAAATAATTTTTGTTTATTTGATAGTTATTTTCATTTTTGTTTCAAAACAAGCTGGATTAATAATTGATTAAATTATGTTTAGGCTCTATTTGCTTTCTTTTTCACTCAAGAAAACTTATGAATTTTGATTATAGAACTATTTTCAGGGGGTACCTGGGTGGCTCAGTCAGTTCAGCGACTGACTCTTAATTTCAGCTCCGGTGTGAGTATGTCTCTGCAATGGGCATAGAGCCTGCTTGAGACTCTCTTTCTCTCTCTCTCTGTCTCAAGAAAAAAATAGAATTATTTTCAGAATGGAAAACTAGCAAAAAGTATCCTGCCATTGTCATTGGTAACAGAGCAAACGGTAAATATCAAGAGTAATTTAGGGATCAAGACCTAAAATGACTTGTATTGCCTCGATGAATAGACCATGGAGAGTCAATATCATGGGTCCCTGGGACTGACGAGAGAAGGGTTGGCTAGTGCCTGGGAATATAAGAGAGTAAAAGAGAAGGAGGGGACTTGTTTGGCTAATATCCCTCTTTCCTTTTCCAGTTCATTCACTTATGGTCCCCTTCACCCTTGCAAAAGAGAAAATGCTTGGGGAAAAAAAAAAGTCATACTTGCCAAATTAGATGCCAAGTTTCCAGGTCTTAGAGATTAAAAGATGGTTTGAGATTTCATTGATGATTTTTCAATTTTCGCAGTTTTTATTTTAACGTCTGACTTTGAGCTTCATCTCAATGTGGAGTGTCACTTGGTTATGAAATGACATATGCCTGGTACAAGGTACAGTGAGGAGGAAGGATTGGAGTCAGATAGTCTGGGATTGAATTCAGAGCCAGCCTTGTGCTGGGTGATACCCTCTCATTTGCTAAACACAGGTCATGCTATTGCAAGGATTCAACAGATCACAGACACACACACACACACACACACACACACAGGCAACTCTGACATGTTATCTGACATTTACTAAAGTGTAGAAATGGCAGTTTTATTGGTACATCGGTGAGATTTGCTGAAATGAGTGCGTGCCCATTGCTTCCTGAATCCACATCTTCTTCGTGTTTCTGTCTCCTTAGCATGCCCGCGCTCTTTTTTTTTTTTCACTCATACTTTGTACTGGTGTGGCCTATGGTTCTGAGCTCAAAAGCTACATATTAACAAAAACTGAAAAACAAAGAGCAGTCCACACTGGCACCCCAAGCAAGGCACACTTAGGATTTCTGCTCTAAGAGGCTCTGGAGGACATTTTCAAGTACACTGCAGAGAAAGAGGGGGAGAAGGGGAATCATGCTGCGTACCTTTTAGTTTGTTGAAATTGTGATGAGGAAGTTTGATTTTTCAGCAAAGGTAAATTAAAGTGCATTATTTAAAGAAAAGTTAAGAATTTAAATTGAATTGTTTATTTTTAGGAATTGTACTGTCAAGTGTTGACCTTTGTTGAGGGAACGGAGTCAGCAATATAATAACCCATTTTTAAAATATTGATGTTAACTAATACCATTCTAGGTGCTGCTGGGAACATATTAAATAAGGAGTTACGAATTATATAACACATCAGTGATCTTGGAAGGTGAGAGTGCCCTTGGAACTTGCTGAGATTAATACTGATTGGTAATTGAAGAGAAATCCTATACAGTCAGATTAATAGATCACATTACATCTGTCATATGAGTATAACCATAGGTATTATGGTTCAGAAATTCATCTGATATCACTCTCATGCGATTTATCTCAGGAAAAATCCAGTTGCAGGGAATGACGGTTTTCCTTACTTAGTACTATTTACGCCACTACTATATTAGTTAAAAATTTAGGTGGCTAAACTATTATTAGTGGAAATAAATATTAAAAGTATTAATTAACAAAGCAAGGTGGTATTTAATATATTTTAAATTGTCCGATTGCTAGCAATGCTAACAAGGAAAAACAGTTTAACCCATGGAAAGATTGTCAGAGGCATACATTATATTTTATCTGTGAAATTTAAGAAATTGCAAAAATTCTAATATGAATTTTACTAGCACCTAAAATATGATACCATATTTGAACCAAAGAAAGGTAGAAAGAGTCTACCAGAGAGTTTAGTTTCTAATAGTCGTGCCATGGCAAAAATTTGAAAAAGGCTATAGTATTCACAGATGTTCTATAAACAGAGGAAAAAGCTACCTCATCTTCTTTATTGTTGCATCAGCTCCGTAGATCTGTAAATTTACCTTCAGCCTCTTTACATCATTGACCCTTACAAATCATCAGTGTTTTCTGTGTTTATGACTTTTATTATACAATATCTTTTGCTTTTTTCTTTTCCTAAGGTAATATTTTTCCCATTTTAAAATGAATCAGTCACTCTGGGATTTGTTGATCAGGTTTTAATTTATGAGTTTTATCCAGTGATGTAATAATTACTTACAGTTGCTACATGCACAGGTTACTATCCCCTAGCAAAGAGGATCCTGGAGGCTTCCTACAGGAGGTGGCCCTTACATCCCTCTTGTAAGATGTAGTTTGCCAAGTAGACATGCATGACATCATCCTAAGCAGAAAGGACGGTGTGTTTAAAGGCCAGAGGGATGGAACATCATGTCAATTTCAGAGGTCAACAAATAATCTCATTAGGCCAGGATACGATCCATTCACCAAGACTGCATTAGCCTATGCACCTTTCCCTGTTTTATACTTCTTGGGGAGTTGGGTCATGGCTCCCCCAATTTTCTTTCACCTTACATATTCAGACTGAAGACAGTTGGGCCTTCCTGTCCATGATACTTACAAAGCTTCTTGGTCTTTTTAGCTGCCTTCTCAGTATATAGAGTTGACTCATGATTAAAATAATGAACTCATGTTATTATGCGATAGTTCATTTAAAAAACCATCCTCTATGTTCTTACCTTATATTGTGTTTCTACATGGTTTTATTAAGTAGGATACCATATCCGAGCAGAGTGACTATCACCATCTTTCATTCACAGTTTCATTTGTAATACAGTCTAATTTTCTGACTTCTGTTAGAAGTTTTAACAAAAGAACAATTGCTCAGCCTTTGAGTGGAGATGAAGGACATAGTCTCATGATTTCTTCAAGTGCTATATCTGAGAACAGTCTCTTAGCAGAAAGAAACAGGATCTAGCTCAGGTGTTCATCATTTCCTTGAACTTCTTGACTTTCCAACAGAGGACCGATGTTTCTGCTCATAACATTTCTGTCAAATAAGAGAGATATTTCTGTCAAATAAGAGAGATATTTTGAGTAGAGAACAATGAGTTCTTACATATTTATCAATAGCATCAAGTTAAATTTGATATAAAGATGAGTATTTTTCTGAACACACAAGGGCATTTTGAAACTTTGGCTTTCATAATGAATACTTCTGATATGGATCTAATCAAGGATTGTTAAATTAAAAAAGAAAATACGTGAGTTAGCAATCAGAACACCTTTTACCAGAGTGTGAGTGTCAGTTACCAATATATAGGAAAGAGTTCACAGAGTGACATCTAAGGGATCTATGGCACAAAGTGGATAAAAATCTAGTTTTGTTCAAAATAAGTGGTGTGTTCTAAGTGTGATTTCAAACGTAAAAACAATACAAAACAAAAAGACAAGTACAAGGACAGCATAGCCAGTTCCCAAAGGCAAGAGTTTAGAAACAAAAAATAAAATGAGTGAATCACAAAAAGCATCAGCACGAGGAGGTGATGTATCCCAGCTAGGACTACAGTCTCCAGCCCCTAGTGGTTACTTCTGATCTGCCATGCTGGCACAACCAATAACAGGTGCCTATCAATATGTGCATCGATATGAATGAGGGCGTAGGAAGTAGTTTCTTACGTTGAAAATTCACACAGTGCATCAATTTAAGTTGCCTTTAATAATTCCTTTTCTAGGGCTCCCATTACAAAGGATACATTTTGGTTTTGGGTTTCAATTGCTTTTGTCGGTTTTTTTTTCTACAGCAAATTTGGAGCACCTTAATAAAGAAAAAAAAGGAGATATCTAGAATGTTCACTCTCAGTCTATAGAGTGTGTGGAAGCGAATTTTATACAGATATTAAAACTTGTCATTTCACAGCAAATGTGGAATTTCCAGGTCAGCTAGCCTCTGATCCTTCGGTATTCCTCTGTGGGCCTCTGTACTGGAAGATTTGCTGACTTGTGCTGGTATTACATACAAAGTCTTTCAGGGACACCTTTTATTATTCCCCCGATGAAAAATATCACTGCCCTGCTGAATCATTTGACTATTTAGTATTCCTTTTCCTTGCCTTTGATTTTGTCTATGATACTGATAAACATCTGAAAGTGGAGGAGATTGCTTATGTAAACTGACCTTACATGTGGAAATACATTTTAGACCTGTTGCTCCAGGGTCTCCTCCAATGTCTCTCAGCCATCCACAATTTACATACACATAGAAAATGTGTACTCCCATTCAGTTCTGTTTTAAACTTACAATATTTTCTATAAAAGTTAAATGTCTATCTATCAATTGAATAACTTACTTAGAAAAGAGTCGGGATTGGGTTTCTCAATCCGTCTCTTATTTCTAAGTCTATTTGGAGGAACAAAAATGATGTGTCAGGTGCTCTTATAATCACTTTGCATTAAATCATTCCTAAACACTAAATTAATAGGAGTGAAGACCCTTTGCGAAGTGTGGTAGCATTATCCCTATATTAAACATGATAAAACTGAGACACAGATCTGTAAAGTAATTTGCTAGAGGTCTGACAGCCAGCAAGGAGTGGCTGTTACTTTCAAACCTAGTGTCCTTGGTCGTAACCATTCTTGAGTGTTAACTCTTCTGAGCTTCAGTAGTTTCCAATATGAAACAGAAATAATTATTTCTTCACAGGGCCATTACAAAGATCAAATCTCCTTGTCTCTAACCACATTTCAAAGAGCGTTCCTTTTGCCCAAGGATTACAAGGAAAGCGTGCTTTTCCCCCCTGGGTTAAGCAGCCTGCTGCCAGAGCGCACAGATGGCTGGACAGAATGAAGACTGACTCTCGGCACCCACTCATCTGTTGCCTGGCAAACTCATTTCTGTGCCCAAAGCGTGGGACTGTCACAGTGGCTGTAGACACACCATGCCCTGTTGTCAAACTCATCAGCAACTCTCTATTTCTTGGAAGACAAAACTAGTCTTATTTTTTGTAGCATAGAAACCTCTCTGTGATGTGGCCCCTACCTTTGCCACATCTATACGGGATTACTTGTGATTTCTGGATTTACCCTACTTCCATTTCTGTGATCCTCGGGGAGGCCACCCCTTCTGTCTAGTAAGTGACTGTTTTCCCTAACCAACTGCTACTGCTGCACTAAGTATCAGATGATTATCACAAACACCTTCTTTGACATCCTGACACCACCCAAGGGCGCCTTGTCTCATATTTCCTAACACGTTATCCTTGTTTTTACTAGAGCACATCTTGTGCTATTTTTAAAATATTTTCATATATGTTTCTCTTTCAGTCTCTGAGTTTTTTTGGTGGCAGAGAGTCTTTTTGGTTCCTCCCCATGTCCTTAGCAGTGCTTGCTGCAGTTGAGAGGTGCTTAGTAAGTGCTGTGTTTTGTTGACTTAAGTAAAATCCTCCAGCCGATTAAAAAGCAGGATAGTTCCCTCTTAACATTGAAAGAACAAACAAAAAGAAATTAATAAGAAGGTAAATACCATAAAGTTTTACCTTCTCTGCTTTATTTGCTATAGTGACTTATACTTGGTTCTATGCACTTTGATGGGAATATTTCAATTTGTTCCAACCACTGTAATTCACTTATCTGTATAGGGTTATTTCCTCAGTAATTGGGACTGTAATAATTTAAGTTTCTGTCATTTACAGGCTGCTTAGAGTTTTGATTCACAATAGGAACAGCCCCATACAATGGAATAGGATGACAGAATTGAATTGGTGCTTTCAATTCTTATTTGATTGCCCAGGGTAGAGAAAGAAAGGTAATTATAGGACACAGAAAAGTATATCATGACAATGACACTTAATAACTTGCCCACAGATTTAGTTTTCTTTGGATGATATCTACATTTCTTCATGGAACAGAGTGAATAAAAATCCTCTAGAGTAAGATTATCTTGGGTAAATGTAATGTTTCCTCTCTTTGTCCAACAAAGACAGTACATTTGGCACTTTTTGTATGCTTTCTTGTATAGTAGCTATGTCATAATTTTATTCATAGATTTTTCTTCTACTACACTGCACAGCCCTTGTGTAAAAAGGACCTATATACTATTAATTTTCATTTGTTATTTGTACCTAATACAGTATTTGCTTCTAAAACAAATCTGTTCAATGAAATAACAACAGAAACCCAGAACATATTGGTCAATTAATGTGTGTTTTATGTTATCCATAAAAATATAATAATCAATTGGCAAAACTTTATAAGAACAATGTTCCTGAGTTCTTATTAATGATTTAAACATTTGAAAGTATTCATCAAATTTATTAAATTCATTCTCATTCTTCAATTCTGCAGATTGTCTCCATGTTTCCAGGAGCTCAAAGTCTTCAAAAACTAAGGTTTGAAAATTCTGCCTCTCATTATGACACACTCACATATTTTTTAGTTATTTATTTATTGTGAGAGAGAAAGAGACAGCACAGTAGGGGAGGGGCAGAGATAGAGGGAGAGAGAGAATCCAAAGCAGGCTCTGCACTGCTTGATATGGGGCTTGAAACCACGAAGCCATGAGATCATGACCTGAGCCAAAACCAAAAGTCAGACACTTAACAGACTGAGCCACCCAAGGGCCCCATGACATACTCGTATTAACAGGATTTCACTACTATCAAAAGTGTTCCCAGTCTTCTTGGTACATTGGACAGTATATATGTTGAAGGAAGTTTACCTAATAATATCAAATGAAAAAAATAAGGCAATGAATTTCAAGAAAATCAATTGCCTTTCTGTGCAAAATATATAAATGTTCTCAAACGTAGTTAATATGTAATAAGATTATGCTTGCATTCGCACTAATATACTCTATTTAATTAGGTCATATACCTTGAACTTTAGCTTCTTTTTTATTAGTGGTACTATGCCCAGCAGAAAAATTTCATAATAATTTAGCTAAAATCATCAGTAAAACTTAGGAGCATTGATTAGTCTACATAGTGGGATAATTGCAATTATATTTCTATCCTTTCATGAACAGAGGAAAGTAGACACAAAGAATATGATCCTTCTGAAAGGATGGAAAGATTTTGAAATTTTTTGTATTATCTCAGTAGTACCCAATATGAAAATAACCAATTTAAAAAGGAAATATGACTGAAATTTTCATTTCAGTTAATTTTTCATGATTTTTCAGTGACCAAATGAGTAATATGTGACCAAAACTATATTTTTAAAGTGCATTCGTGCACAGTTTGAAACTTAAAATATAAGAAAAATAACCAAATATAATCATTTAACAATGTCAAATCATCCCATTACATGTGATTATTATGTCCAATTTGCTTAATTGATTTTACATCTATTCTAATCCTACAATCTCTGTGCTTTAGCTCATGTGGTTAGATCCTTTATATTTAAAGGTTATGATAATGGTTAGATTAAATTTTGCCTTTTGGCTAGCTGTTTTTTGGTTACATTTATTCTTTGTTTCCCTTTTCCTCCTTTATTCTGTCTTTCCTGATCTGAATAGAAAATTTTTTTAAATAACTCCAGCTTGATCTTTTTTATTAATTTCTTAAAAATATAACTTTTAAAAAGTCTATTTTAGTGATTGTCCTAGGGTTTACAATACACATTTTTAAATGATCTGAAATTAAATGCAAATAATATTATACAGAGTCGCATGTAGTATAAAATCCTTGAAAGTACTTAACCAGTCCTTTCTTCCACGCCCTGTGCCAGGATTGTCATATATTTCAGTTTTCTGTACAAAAGCAAATTACTTTAATACAAATTTTGTTTTAAAAAGTGGTTACTTTTTACAGCAATAAAAAATAAGAAAAATGTATTTCAACATTATTTATTCCATTTTGGTGTTCCATTGTTTTGAGTGGTTAAACTTTCTGTCAATGTCACATTTCTGCTGCTTAAAGAATTTCATTCGATGTATTTTTGTAGAGTATATCTTCGGACAATTTGAAGTGTATTTTCAAAGTGTCCATAGTATTACAGTTTGTTTCAAGTATGAAGAGTTATTTTAAGTTATTAAGAGTATTGGAGTGCCTGGGTGGTTCAGTCAGTTGAGGGTCCAGCTTCGGTTCAGGTCATGATCACACAGTTCATGGGTTTGAGCCCTGCATTGGGCTCTTTGCTGACAGCTAGCTCAGAGCCTGGAGCCTGTCTTCAAATTCTGTGTCTCCTCTCTCTGACCCTTTCCTGCTAACGTTGTCTCTCTCTTTCTCTCTCTCAAAAATAAGTAAAACATTTTAAAAATTTAAAATAAAAAAAGTATTAATAGTATTAAGAGTTTGTTTTTCTTTTAGCACTTTAACGACTTAGCACTTAGCACTTAATTTCCTTGACTTCATGGTAATGTGGTTGCTGGTAAAAAGTCTGCTCTGATATTATCCTTATGCCTTTGTATAGAAAGTGTTTTTTTTTTTTCCCCTCTGGCTGCATTCAAGATTTTCTCCTGTCTTTGGTTTCTGAAATTTAAATGACTAAGTGTGTTTGACATTTTTGTTTGTTTTGTTATCTTTCAAGTTTGGTATATTCAGTGACCTTGGGTTTCTAGTATGGTGTCTATCAATAATATGTAAAATCCACAGCTATTATTTTGTCCAGTATTTCTCCTGTGCTGCACTCACATTCTTATCCTTCTAAGACTATTAATATGTTAGACTGTATGACATTATTCCATAGCTCTTGAATTCTCTATGATTTTTACTTTGCTCTATTTTACTGGTTAAATTTCCATTTGCCTCATTCCCATTTTCCTATCTTCCAGCTCACTGCTGATTTCCTAGGCTGTGTTAAGTCTAACCATAAACAAATTGAAGGCATTCTTCATCTCTGTTAACTTGTTTCCTATTATAACTTTCCATTTGATTCTTTCTTATAGTTTCCATTTCTTTATTGAAATTACCTCTCTGACTTTATATGTCATCTACCTTCTACCCTAGAGCCTTTCACCTATTATTGTATTTATTTTATATTCTTTGTTTGATGGTTCTGACATTTGTGGCATATTTGAGTCTGGATGATTGTTTTGTATCTTCAGACTCTATGTGTGTACCTACTGTGTATATATATATGTATATGTGTATATATATATATAATAACTAAATAAGTTATAAAAATATTTTATATACACACAGTAAAATCTTTGTGAGCATAATTCATTCTGGAAAAATGCTTATAATCCAAAGCACTGGTATCTCAAAGCAAATTTCCACATAAGAAATAATGGAAACTCAGATGATTCATTCCACAACCCCAAAACATTCATATAAAAATGATTACAATACTGTAATATAATAAAAATAATAAGAAAAATACAAAGTATAAGGAAAAATAAACAAATTAACCTGCACTTACCTTTGAAAACCTTCATGGCTGGTAAGAGAGACAAGAGAGGAGGTTACTGCGTAGGAAAACTTTCACTATCACTAAGGGAATCACTGATATCTCTTGGCTCCATGGAATGTTTTTTCTTTATGTGCAGCTTTAACAAGGAGCCTATCCAATGACACTTGCTTTTGCCTCCTTTTGCAGATTTTGTGGAAATGTGACATTGGATTGTCATTAAACAGATTCATCACTCACAGTGCTACAGCTTTATTCGGGTGGTGCTTTTCTACAAAATTTTGCACTGTTCCCCACATTTTACACATCGCCCTTATCTCATTTGAAGTGAAGCATTTCTCCTCCTCTGAAGATGAGATGCAGATGTAGACTTCTTATAAGATCTTGCAGTTTCGGCCACTTGCATACCTCATTTGTATTTCTCAATGATTTCCTTCTTAACTTCCACTGTAATCATCTTCTTCTTACCACTTTTCTATTCAACCTTTTTCTGCATGGGTCCATTGTATATGCTGATACAGATGTTGACTGCAGTATGGGTCACTCTTGTCATATACTGTATTGAATGTAACTGGCAATAAGGCAGCAGAGGAAGGGGTCTGTATCTTCAGGCAGCCTGACCAAAAATGAAGCAAAGCGTTCCTAAGCTTTCTCTTCTATGGAAAAGCAAAGGACTGTCCATAGCTGCTTTGAAGTGACCAAAAATACACTAGTGCCAGTTGTGGGCACCTTCCAATGTCCTGAAAAATCACTCGTTTCTGTGAAACACGGTGACCTGAGACTGAGCACCTGAGCATGGAAGATGATCACCCCCAATCCCACAGCAAGAGAGAGAGAGAGAGAGATGTACCCCGTTGGCTCAGTTGTGATCATGTGATATTTGCCATCACGTACTACTTGTATGGCAAGACATCGCTTGTTTATCAAGTTAAAATTTATTAGAGATGTTTGCTCTAATAGAGCTCTTGTAGAACACTCACAGAACAAGTTACTTGCAATCCAAGGTTTCATTGCATATACATATACACGCATACATATATTTCCTTGCCCTGGACCTTTGATGTCCATTACATGTAAATGTACTCAGATATTAGGCAGGTTTGAAGGTGGTCCCCATTGGAGTTTCCCTTCTCAGCTTTGGATCTTCCCTTTGTTTTACTCTCTAGACTTTGTCTTTTTCAGTATTCCTAATTCTATTCTAATTTACACAGTGCTTATTAGTGTGGCAATGAAAGGCAAGGGATGGTGTGCATTTTCTGAAGTTCTGATTGTCCGTCTTAGGCAGATATTACAAACCTGGACCTTGAGGGTATGGTCCTCAGAAGTGTTCCTGCTCCCCTGGGGGGAGGGGCAGAAATATCTGCTGGATTCAGCATTCTGTGAATAACAAGAGCCCACATTTAATAAGTTCCGCATGGAATGCTGAACCTAGCAGATATTTCTTCCCATCTCCAGGGGCTAGAGCTTTTCATTTATTTGTTCACTTCTCCAGCCACAATCAGTATCTGCCCTCGGGCTACAAGTGTTTTATTTATTTATTTTTCCTCTGATGATTAGGACATTTTTTCTTTCATAGGGGAGATAGGGAGGATGGGTTTTTGTGGATTTTTAAAGGTGGCTGGAGCTCTCTCTGGATTCTCTTCAGCTATGCATACGTGCTGGGGTTCTCACAAAAAGCTTGCAGATGTGATGGCTTTCACCCACTTTAATTCTCATCCCAACCCACACTTGCCTTTAGTGATTTGTCTAAAATTTCAAGCTGAATCTTCTTACCAGCTTATATTACATCAGGGCATCTGTCCTAGTGACCAAATTCTCTGGCCCTGCTTTCTTCCTGCATTCACCTCTCTCCTCAGACATGGAACTGGATGTTTATTCTGCAATCTGGTTCTCTGATTTCTATGAAAGTCTCAAATCTGTAGTCTGTCCATGGTTTTTTTTTTTTCATGTTTTAAGGTTGAGAATGATGTTCTTTCCTGCTCTATATCTTAGAACTAAAATTAGAAGTCCTTGAAGCCACCCATTTTTCCTTCCTTCCTTCCTTTCTTCCTCTCTCTCTCTCTCTCCCTTTCTCTTTTCCTGTGATATCATGAGTTAAAATTGATGGTCAATATTTAATAACAAGCATTTGCATGTGTGTTGTCAAAAATTGTTTACTACATAATTTATTCTTTAGGAAAAGTTTCAATAATTGTATTTGCCAGAACATTTATAATTTCCCAGGACAATTGTGCCATCTTCTTAGTTTATGTACAAATAATTTTATGAAATTAATCTGCTGACATGTCTTCTCATTTCATGTTCCTTGACACAAAGCTAAGAGTAAAATTATAGTCCCACATTCCTACATGCAAATCATTGCAGTTTGCATCCTCAGTGTTATTTCTGGCATGACTTTGTCCCCATCCATGTTCTTATTTCTTTTGTTGCCTTATTTTCAACTCATCCTATTACCCTACATGAGTTCTTATGAGCCATAAGAAAATCTGCCTAGAATATCATAAGGTATAAAAATAAAAAAAGAGACATGTTTTTAAAAGGCAATAATAAAGATAAAAAGGGAGAGGAGGAAAAGGAGAGAGATGCAGCTTAAGAAAGACAGCACAGGGGCGCCTGGGTGGTTCAGTTCGTTAAGTGTCTGACTTTGGCTCATGTCATGATCTCATGGTGCATTAGTTCAAGCTCTGCATAGGGCTCTGTGCTGACAGCTCAGGGCCTGAGGCCTGCTTCATATCCTGTCTCCTTCTCTCTCTGCCTTTCCTTGCTCACACTCTGTCTCCCTCTCTCAAAAATAAATAAACATTAAAAAAGTTAACAAAAAGAAAAAAGAAAGTATATAAACTTATTGCAGGAAACAAATATAAATAATAAGCATAAATAATTTGATTTCTGGAAAGGATGCTAACACCAATAGAAATTTTAGCAGCAACTTAAAAAATTCTAAAACACCTAGAAAGGACAAAAAATCATAAAAACAAAAAGAATGTGCACTTTTATCGGTGATTTAAATGTGAAAAATCAATATTATTATCTATAATAATTTGGTGTTAAGTCCCAGTCTTCTGTCAATAATGCAAACATAAAGAATGAAGAAGTCATATTTCGAAGACTTTGAGACAAAGACAAATGCAATATCTGAGTTAATAGAAAATAGTGTTGGGAATTTGTAGGGTATCAGACAAAGAGTCAGACAAACTTTGTTCCTATTCTTTACCTGTCACTAGCAGCATGACCTTGGTCAAGTTACTTAATCTTTCTGATATTTCTTTTCTTCCTCTATGAAATGAAGGATTTATAACTGACTATGTTTAAGTTTTAAAAGTCTAAATCCATGACTTTAAACAAAGGTTAGGGGAGGCTGTGTTGGGTATTTAATGCCAAGATGAGGATTTGAGACTTGATCTGCTAGTAAATGGAAGGCCGTGGATGGTGTCTGAGCAGGAGGTTATCTGAAACATTGAAATAAGGGGTTAGCTTAGAAAAAGAATGTTTAGCCTGTGGGTAGACTGTAGAGTAATTGCTTGGACTGGTAGTGTGGTGATATAAAGGGTAGATAATGGCGCGCCACTGTATGACACCAGTCTGTGTAATTACATTAGAGTTAATACAAGAAAGAATGTGAGCGGCGATGATTTAGGAGAAGGCTTAGTATAACCAATATGACATGTGTCATAGGGATTCAAGAATCTGTTTAATTATACCCATTCCCTTTCAATATTCACTTTACCTTAGTCTCTACTTATAGATTTATCATGTTTATGTAATTAAATACCAGAAGCCTTCCAACCAGACCATCCATTAAATACAATGACACATTTAATTTTATTAAGATCATTAGAGTGATCTCGCGTTGATCTGTCTGCTTTTCAGTATCATTGAAATATCACATGGGACAACTGGTATTTGAGAGTGACAGTCAAAGCTGTTTTCTAAACTGCCCCTTCTTCACAATCATATCATGTTCCTTATGATAACATCCACATACACCGCACTGTACCATCCATAACTATTCCTTACTGATGGATCAGATAGCATGGACCTTATCAATATGGTGAAAATAACCTTAGTTTACTGACTTTTATGTGCTAATTGCACCTACTTTTAACTATCAAAACTGTTCATATTTTGGTGATAAATCATATGGGCACCTTATTTTGGAGTAACTCAGTATAAGCTGGCTATAACTGTACATTTTTCTCTTCCACAGATTCACAGATTCATGATGTTCTATTGTATGTACTCTGTGATTGAGAAATGCTAGTCTAGGATATGTGCAAAGTATCATTAAGATACTCAACTCTTTTTTAAGGCACATGAAAAAATAATACACCTGCCTTACTACATCAAACCCTCCACTCAGTCCATCCTTCCCAATGAACAAAAAGAATCATAAAACTTGGATTTTCCCAAATGGCTAATATCACGATACAGGGCGTGGCTGGCAGAATCTTGCCCCCACCCCCAAAGATATCCATGTTTGTCCCCAGAACTTGTGAATGAATACATTATGTCATATGGCAAGGGACATTAAGATTGCTAATAAAGTGACCTTGAGATTGAGAGATGACCTTGATTGGGGATTATCCAGGTGGTCCTTATAAGTGAAAGAGTGAGGAACCACAGTCAACTCAGAGTGTTGCAATTTAAGAATTCAATCCAATATGGTAGCTGTGAAGATGGAAGAAGGGAGCCATGAGCCAAGAAATGTGGCTGGCTTCTAGAGATCGGAAAAGGGTAAAGCAGATAGTTTCCTTCCCGCTGCTTCCAAAAAGGAATACAGTTCTGCTGATGTTTGATTGAATCCCAGTGAGAGCCATTTAAGACATCCGACCTCCAGAATTGTAAACCTAAATTTCTTTTGTTTTAAGCCACTAAATTTGTGGCAGTTTGTTACAGCAATAATAGGAAACTAATACATAGGAGTTTGTAAGGTTCATCAGAGTTTTTAAGCAGTGCTGATGATATGATGATCACTTATGTTGTATATATATTTAAAAAAAAAAGATTCAGGGGCACCTGGGTGGCTCAGTTGGTTAAGCGTCTGACTTCAGCTCAGGCCATGATCTCATGGTTTGTGGGTTTGAGCCCCATGTCAGTCTCTGTGCTGACAGCTCAGAGCCTGGAACCTGCTTTGCATTCTGTGTCTGCCTCTCTCTGTCTCTCCCCTGCTCACACTCTGTCTCTCAAAAATAAATAAACGTTAAAAAAATTTTTAAAAAATCACAACAATTTTCTCCTTGAGCCCAGAGCCAGGCAGAGGCTTGTTTCTTTAGTGAGTTTGTTTACTTTCATTTGGTAGACAATAAGATCTCCATGTTGGTTTTCTCCTGTCTGCCCAGAGTCTAAGAAAGTAAGAGTTAAGTTTATGGTTAACTATGATGACAGTCTGTAACCTTTCCTTCTTGCTATGAATCCTGTCTTCCCAATTTTTACATTAGGGATTAATCTTTTACTCTGATTAGTGGTTTTAATAATATCAACTTTGAATACATTTGTAAAGAGAAAGGATAAGAATAAGTTACGGTATAATAATAATAAATTGAAAGAGAGTTTTATTCTAACTGATTAGATATCAATAATACTTTCTATAGGATAAAGAACCAGAAATGTCAGTCTTGCCCAACACGCAGATTTAAAGTTGGTCAAATATTTACATTAAGAGAATTTAAAAAACTGAAGAAAAAAAAGAAAAACAGTGACTGAGGTAATAATCATTTTCTAAATCTGTTTTCCTTCATCTATTCTTATAGATGGGGTCAATCAGTTAAATTAGGAGTCATATAAAACTAGTTCAAGCATAACTGTTGGTTAAATTAATCAGTCACAGTTTATTATTTTATCTCTGAAGTCTAAACTAGAATTGTACTCAGGAAAGAAAGAAAATATAACGCTGTTTCTCCCAACAAATTTTCTAAATCTCTTCTGTCTATCGAATATTGCATATGTCATTGGTTATCAGAGTTTATAAATATTTGGACTTTTCCCCTCAAATATGCATGGAATTACTTCTTTATTGAATACTAGCTATACATTTTTTTTTCCATTGCATATACGTTAGCTTCAAAAGAATCTCTGCTTCCTTATGATCATGTGAGGGCGGGTGGCCACGCTCTACAGAACGCTATAGAACTGGTAGGTATAGTAGCCATGGTACAGACCTCAAGCCCAATAGAAACCAGAGAACGGAAATGTCAAGATTGCCTGGAGTCTTGGTGTTTCCTAGAAAAGCTGTTACATGAATTAGATTATTTTCTTGGATAAGCACAGTATTAAAACAAATGTGGTTCCACAGTATAAACAAATGTGTCATATGTGGGACAAGACACATACCAGAACTTTGGTTTCAGATTTAATGTTGGAGAATATTAATGGCTAAGAACAAATAGATAAAGACCCAGTGTTTGTATACAAATAATCCTGAAAAGATTCTTAGTTTTTCCGAATGGAATTAGTTTTTAATGGCTCTCTCTTCATTTTAGTCTTTATTCATTTCCATATTTATTAAAAAATGAAAATAAAGAAATACTGGAAAGACTTGTTACTATATTGACTCATTCAGGGAAATGTATATAAATGTGTGTGTGTTTAACTTATAACTTTTGAAAAAGGAAACCAAGTTTAAGCATAGAAATGATCCCATGGACTAAACTATTACCGAATCCAGCTTCAATCTATCTCTTAGGTGAGTTGAAATAAATCTCAATAACTACAATTGAATGTACAGAGTAAGAGCCTCTATCAGGCACATTAAAAAATAAATACATTGCTGAGTGCCTATTTTGTTAATTAGCTGTGTTAGATACCAGAAGAAAAAAATATGCCTGTTTATCTGTAAAAGATATCATTACATTGGGCATAAATATTTGAAGTATAGGTCTTTGCATTTATGCATACATGAATTCATTAATTCTTCATATATGTGTGTATATATGATCACATATTTTTTAATGAATAAAAATAATTAAAAAAACAAATGAAAGTCATGTATATTTCTCTGCTTTGATTGTGGGTATGTTAATCAGATGACATCATTCATTTATTTAGCTCCAGAACATAATAAAATTGCTTGGCATATTGTAGGTGCTTAATAAATATTTTGCAAACAGATCTAGATGACTGTCATTCAGATTCTGCATAATGCCATTGCTTTAAATATTTATAGTAGCTATGTCCACCCTCCACTTAAGCTCTGTTGTTGTTTTCCCTCCCAAGACACCCATCCCAGTTGTTCAGCTATTTGTCAGACAAGGTTCCTACTTGTTTCATCCCAATTTTCAAGCTCTCAAAGACTTTTTAAGAAACTGCATTCCTTGCTATAGGAGAATATTGAGGGAAAAAATTAGAAATTCTTCCAAGCTGTTTCTAATAGGACGTATATTTGCTAAAAATAATGAAGACTAGAGATGTTAGCATGGACTGAAAATCATACAGTCATGTGAAGTGGCATGACAGATTATCAGGGTTTCAAATATCTTTGGGTCCTTATATATAATATAGTCTAAGTTAATTCATTACCTTAACATTTCGGCCAAATGTGTCTATTTTTACTTATTTTCCACTGGAGATTGCTTTTATTTTCAATCCAGGGGAAATTTGTCAGTGTCTGGAGACTTTTGTGATTGTCCCAAGTGAGGAAGGAGGGTACCACTGTCATTTAAGGGAGAAAAGCCAGCAATGCTGCAAAATAGTCTACAAGGAGTGTGGCATTGCCAAGGTCGACACACTGACATACTTGCATTGTAATATGGCTTTCAAGCTACATGTTTTAGCATATCAGCAAATAAAAAGACCTAAAAGAAAGTCTTCAAATAAATTTGTTATTATCACACAATTTCCCCAGTCATGCTGAATAAGAGAGGAAGTGTTGGGAATCAAGCAATATTGTAACTTTTTCAACTTCTGAATATTTCTAAGGTGCCAAATGTAGAAACCAGTGACACTAACGTAGCAGAATAGTTAGTTTTCTCTGTTTTCTGAGCTGAAACCTCTTGAACTATTAGCAAGTGAGGGCCTTGGTCTCACTTTCAGTTCACAGGAGGACCACTGGGGTCCTGCTACAGTCTATCAATCTCTGTGGGCCAGCAGCTGGTGTGCTTCCCAAAGCATGGAAAATGGGGGTAACAAGCATGGAAAACGGGGGTACTCAGGCACCAGGAAAATTGGGTTCACTTCATGTTTTCTGATTGTATAATCTTTCTTATGTATAGATGAAGCTCAGTTACATAATGCGTCATGTATTCTTTCCATCAGTCCTTCGTAACAATGTCTTTTATTATCAGAAGGAACTAATAACAATAATAATAAGTATTAATTTAAAAAAAACCCCAAAACACTTATCAGCCTGCAAAATGATCTTTGGCTTTCTTTTGTTTTTCTTTGTAATATGCCATTGTTATTTTCCTGATCACCTCTACTATCTGAAAGCATTTCATGGCATTTTTCATGTAGCTAATATAATACAGTTGGGAGGGGACTGAAATATTATATGCTCTACACTTAGGAGGATGCGAGGTGGGATGAGGACCCCAATTTCTTTGTCGAGATCATTTGGCGTAGGTGTTAATTCGCCAAGGTATTGGTCAATTACTGCTCAGACCCCAAGCATTGTACTCTTTTAGTGGGTAAGTATTTAAAAAGAGATTTAAAGAAAATGTATCACTGGTAAATGTTTACTCAGTGTTTCATGTTTGATCTTTGTGGTACAATCTTTCTAGTAAAGCTGGAATCTATTTTCAATGACTGCATATGAATGCAACACACGTTCTGTGGCCTAACAGATGCCATCTGTAAAAGTATTTACTTTAAATTAGTGGAATAAGTAATCAAAAGGGCTTTGTACTTAATGCAAAACTTTTGGGGACTATTAAATGCTCATTAGAGGGTGTTTTTGCTGTATGACTGTCAAAATCAGCAGGACGTTTATGTTCGATTTCCTGAGTGGGTCAAGATTGAATATGATTTTACAACCTAAATAACATAAATGAATGCAGGTTATTTCAGCATCTCCAGATGGTTTTTCAACTCTTTGCCCCTAAACCCAAAACTTAGTGCCACTTCAAATTCTGCAACGGTATTTTAGTAAAGATTTTTTTAAAGGAAATATTTAGCATCTTTAGATAAGTAGGCTACTTTTCCATACACCCAATAATTATAAATGAAAAACAGACACTATCTCTGATGCGAAATATTACTCCAGCCCATCTTTTATGGAAATATATCCCCAGGGAATCAGATAATATTAAATCAGCTTAACTATGCACTTATTACAATAGCTAATTATCTAAAGTTTTTAATTATCTTATGATGGCTTATTTGGTAGATTGTGTATGTGTTGCAACTTGATTGAATCTCTGGAAATATGTCCTTATTATCACTTTGCTTTTAATTAAACATTCAATAGCTGTCTTGTTTAATCTAGAGAGATGCATCTATTATTCTCACTGTCGTTATTTATGTGCTACCATGCACAAGAATGGTACTGTATAACAAGAATAAATGTTAACCCGAATTGTGGTTCTCACATTGAGAAAATGAAGTCTCGCATCTATTAACTAAAGCCTGTAAATACTCTGATTATAACCGATGATTTTGAAGACTCTTCCTGCATCATAGGGGAGGGGAAAAACCCAAGGGTTCATGGGTCATGCTCACCTACTTGCAGGCAGAATTGCACTTGAAGTAGTCAGATCAGCATCAATGGTCAAGTACAGAAAAGCAAAGCATAGTTAAGCTGGAGTAATAAAAGCCTGAAAATCCATAAGTCCTGTAGTTCCTACATGTTGTCATTTTCTTTGGAAAATTTGTAAATTGACAAATTAACCTGCTATCTACTTGTGAAAATCCTTACCGTGGGGCTTAATGGTTGTCCTGCCTATGGTTGTCCAACATCAGAGCTCTTTTTCTGATTCTTAAAACTCTACTTTTCCATCAACTTTGTCTCTGGTGGCTCAAATATACCATGTAGTCTCAAGAGGAAGAGGGGAGAATCACCTTGATTCTGTTCCCATTGCAAAGATCCCTTTTTTTCTAGGTCAGTTTAAAAAGCCCCTCACTCTTCTTTTCTAACACAGATTTACAACAGAAAAAAATAATGTCAATCCTCATCTGATCTGGAGTCATTAACAAACAGCTGAAAGGCAAACTGTTTTGGGGGGCAGAGGGTAACAGGAACTGCTGTTGGAAAGTGCACTGATGTGTCTGTGCCTATGTTGGCCAAAGGGGTTGATCCTATCCATGTAAGCAACCCAAAGAATGAGAGAATTGAGCTCAATCCTATCTATGATGGGATGAAAAGTATCCTGGCTTGATTAATAGCTGTCATCTGTTGGAAATGGAATTAATTAGATCCTTCATTATTCAGTTATTTATTAATTATTGATGCTTTTTTCAAATGTTCAATAGAAACCTCCTTTGGATACAAAACCTCAAAAGAAAAAATAATAGCATATGTTTTAGCTTAAACCCCTCACAGTCCACTGGGGAACATATTTGAGTGCATAATGATAATGCAGTGACACAGTGGACTGCTTTGATAGTATAGGCGAGAGTAAAATGCTATGAGAAAATGAAGTGCTGATAAAACACGAGAAGAGAAATGTGTAGGAAGAGGCAACAGGTGAACTGATTCTTGGAAGAAGAGACATAATCAAGCAAGTTACAGGTCAGGAGGTAAAAGGTGAAATGTGGTCTTCATGGCGGTGACAGAAGAACACATAACGGTATGGATATGAGGTCTTTGGCTTGTATTATGCTCCCAATATTCAAGGGGCATAGATCAATTCCTATGCATGTTTATTTATGAGATAAACAAATTAGCCATCAATTAGTCAGTCTGATAAATTGTATCCGTATTAACTTCCGAGGTAGTTAATGTGGCAGAAATTAAAAAAATCAGACGATCTCAAACTCACTCAGTAGAACTTGCTATAGAGTATCTGAGCAAAACTTTCTCATTTGGCTCGCATTCAGGTGAAGAAAACCATCTTATTAAAAAGAAACAAAGAGAGAACGAGTGCATGTGCAAGCTGAATTTGTGGTGAGTTGCAAGCTAATCTATCAGCCTATGTCACAGGGCGCCATCTTTACTTGGAAGAAAGCATGACGCACAAACCGTGTCCATCCTGATTTGGGTATGTGGCCGACATGTTTTCAAACTGAGAGGAGCATGTTACTCCAAGAATAACTACAAAGGGTACTAACTACCAATTTTAAAATTTGAGCATCCGATCTAAATTAGAATTTTGGAAAAATTGTATTGGCCACCATGAGTTTGAAGCTGTCACAGCCTTTAAAGTATTTTTAGGTGAGATGATTGACATTGGCAGGTGTTATTTTCTTTAATATTGTACAACAAAATTTGTCAACATTTGGAAGATCTGCATAACCGAGTGAAGGAATATTTTTCAAGGGATCATGATCTTACAAAATCACCCACATGTAAAAGGTCTATTGGAAAGGCAAGATAGACCAATGGATTTAATAGAACACACTACAGAAAATTTATTGATAAAGTTTCAGATGCCACATTACAACTAATTTAAGACACTACTCTGAATTTAGTTTGAGTGTAGCATCAATGAATATCTGTAAATATCTGAAATGACTATTAAGTAAATATTCCTCTCTTCAAATGATATATCTGCATTTCTGTGTGAGGCCATATATCCTTAATATACTTCACCCAGAAGAATATACTGAAACAGATTAAAAGCAGAACCTAGATGAAAACCCGGGTGTCTTCTATTAAGCCAGACCTTAAAGAGATTGGCCAAACTGTGAAACAATGCTGCTCTAATTGAATTCTTTTGTTTTAAAAATATATAGTTACTTTAAAATATATTATTTACATGACTATGTTTGGGTATATTATTACTTTGAATAAACTATTTAATATTTTAAAACTTCACTAGACTAAATTGCTTAGATTGTAAATATTGATAGATAGAGATGATAAGAACAAAAGTTTTTTGGAATCCTCAATAATTTTTGAGAATGTAAAGAGGTTTGACATCATCATGCTGGGAACCTCTGTTTATTAGTTTCCTAGGGCTGTCACACCAAAGTACCACAAACAGAGAGGTTTAAACAAAAGAAACGTATTCCTTCATATTTCTGAAAGCTATAAATCCAATCAAGGTGCTGATTAGGTCACATTCTCCATGAACACTCTGGGGGAGAGTCTATTCCATCCCCTTCTCTTAGCCTTTGGTGTTGCCCAGAATTTTTGGCATTCCTTGGCTTGCAGCTGCTCAACTCCAAACTTTGGTGTCTTCTCTCTGTGTATCTGTATATCTGACATGGCCTTTGTCTCTGTGTGTGTCTGTATCTGTGTTTCTTGGGCATCAGTTATACAGGATAAATGTCCAGCTCCCCCACCCCTGACCTACTGCAATATGACCTTATCTTAGTTTATGTCTTAATTACATCTCAAAGACTGTTTCAAAATAAGATCACATTCACAGGTACAAGCAATTAGGATTTAAGTACATCTTTTGGAGTTTATAACTCAACCAACAATAGCTTGTTTAATAAATCCACTTAGCATGAAGACACATTGCCACATAACCTTTCTTTTCATTTGTTGCTCTTTCATTGAGTTTTCTTTTTTTTTTGTAAAGTCTTTATGTTGTGCTTGGCACATAATTGACACTCAAGAAATGATTGCTGAATGAATTGGCTACTGAATTAATTGATCAGTAGGACCTTGTGGGAACCCTGGAGATTCCTTCATTATTGCTTGTTTGCAGCTCTTGAGCCTTCACTCAAGGATTTTTAATTTTTATGAATTTTCTGACATAGTTTCCTACTTGATTTCCTTCCAGAAAAGTAGTGTGACATGGAATGAATGGGGGATTATTTATAGAGAGACTTACCTGCTCACAATACATTCTGTTAGGTGTACAATTTTAAGCCTATTACTCTACATCCCTGAACCTCATTCTTTCCCTATAAACATATGAGTAAATATGATGCCTTTAGAAATTTCCTAAGAATTAAATCAGATGGGGTGCCTGGGTGGCTCAGTGGGTTGGGCACCCAACTCTTGGTTTTGGTTCAGGTCATGATCGGGCAGTTTCATGATTTCGAGCTCTCCATGGGGCTCTGTGCTGGGAGGGCAGAGCCTGCTTGGGTTTCTCTCTCTCCCTCTCTCTCTCTCTGCCCTTCCTCCACTTGTGCTGTCTCTTTCTCTCTCAAAATAAATAAAGAAACTTAATTAAAAAAGTAAAAAAAAAAACAAAAGAATTAAATTAGATAATCTATGTGAAAATCTGATGCTGTGTTTCAAAGTTGGTTGCTAAGAGGAATCCAATATGAATTCTGAAAGACTGGGAAGGAGGTGTGTGTTCTTCTCAGATTTTCAGGTGATGATGGTGTGTATACAGGTTTGAGATGCATTTGGAATGTATTACCCACACCAGGAAAAGCAGACTGATTACGTGCACTGCTGGAATGAATGCTACTTTGTTAACCTACCTGCATATCAAACCATTTATTAATTTTTTAAAATGTATTTTTTTAAATGTTTATTTTTGAGAGAGACAGAGTGCGAACGGGGAGGGGCAGAGAGAGAGGGAGGCATAGAATCCAAAGCAGGCTCCAGACTCTGAGCTGTCAGCACAGAGCCCCACGCGGGGCTCGAACCCATGAACCGTGAGATCATGCCCTGAGCCGAAGTTGGGTGCATAACCGACTAAGCCACCCAGGTGCCCCTGACAATATTTTTAAGTTTATTTATTTATTTTGAGAAAGAACGTGAGCAGAGGAGGAGTAGAGAGAGAAAGGGAGAGAGAGAATCCCAAGCAGGCTCCATACTATGAGTGCAGAGCCCAATGCGGGGCTCAAACCCACAAACCGTGAGATCAGGACCTGAACCAAAACCAAAAGCCAGATGCTTAACTAACTGAGCCACCCAGGTGCCCCTGGATACCAAAACCTTTAGTAGCCATCTCAGGTAGGGCAGATCCTGTTCAGGTGACAAATTATATATAACAATACACTAAGGATTTATTGATAAGAAACATTATAATAGTTTTCTTTTTTCTTTTGGATTTTTGTTTTCGTTTTTGAAAAGGGGGTTTGTTGAGAATGACTCCATCTATTTCCTTTTCTTTCCAATGGAGGGCTGCTTTTTCATCAGAATAAGAATTGAAAATACATCTCACATTAAATAAAACCATTGATAATTTCCTGCATGGAAAGACACAAGGGCCTCCTTGCTGGGGGTAGTAGCCCTCTTCCCAAACTTAATCTTTGAAATTTTGTGTACAGTGTAAAACTCCCTAGCTCAGTGCTTGGCATATAATAAAGGCTCAACAATTGTTAGATTCTGTCCACTTCAATTGTCTTCAAATAAAGATTTTAAAACTTGGATATGCTAAGATCCAATAAGACGTTTTATTTCCTTTTTTAAAAAATAAATGTTTATTTACATTGAGAGCGAGAGTGGAGGAGGGGCAGATAGAGAAGGAGATGCAGAATCTGAGGCAGGCTCCAGGCTCTGAGCTGTCAGCACAGAGCCCGATGCGGGGCTCGAACCCACGGACCGTGAGATCATGACCTGAGCCAAAGTCAGACACTTAACCGACTGAGCCACCCAGGCGCCCCTTGTTTCCTTTTTTTCCGGAGCTCCTGGGTATGCAGTGTAGACAATGTGTCAGTAGTAGTTTGTATGTCTCTAGGATAGTTAGAAGCATGCTGAAGCTATATATGTAAAGCTAATTATTAACAGCTCAAATAGCATTTCTAGAGAAAAGGAAATCGGAACTAAATGCTTATTTTTCGAAAATGAAGGAGCAAAGCTGTAATATTGGCACTTTGCAGTACTTTGTTATCTACTTGTCTATATGTTTCAGGAGAATATTTCTGGATTTAAAGTTCAAATGAGCTAAAGCTTAGCATCAAAGGGCGGCACAGAGATTCTTTATACTTTTGTTTTATTGGTAGACTAACAGCATACAACGTCTGAGCTCATGTTCTAAATGACATCCTCTGGTCTTTTCCAACAGACAATTTTGTCCGGTGTTCTTTTTAAATCAAACAAAAACTTGGTATGCTTTCCTTCCGGATAACGGAAGTTTGAGATCTTTCTGTAAGGTGGCATCTAAAATTAAAGGAGGTGGGAGCCCGAAAGGAAGAAGAAGCCCTCGAAGTTTCCAGTCACTGCTGAGTGAGCCATGGTAGCCTGACTATGTGAAAATGCTGCTTAGTTATAGTGCCTTAGTGATGGGCACCATATGGGGCACCTCGGCTGCCTGCCTGAAAGACCTCTACCTTAAACTTATGTGTCCTACCTGTTAGATGCACCGATCGCGTCAATGTCTCTGGCCACATGTACAAGGGTAATAAAAAAAAAGCTATGCGATTCTCTCCCAGCAACTGGATAGAATACCTTCAGTTCAAAGAAGATCCAAAAGTATGGAGTTGAGCTGCGGCAGTCTTTAAAAAAATCTTAACATTGTCACTCTTTTTAGGATTATCATGCAATAAAACTACAAAGGAAGAGTATGTACATTTAACTGGCACGTTAAAGAAAATAAAACTACAGAGAGCCTTTCACGTTCTCCTTCAGGGGCAGTCTGTGTGAAGGGGAGACTTCTTTTTCCATTATTCAAATTCAAGTTCCTTAACATACGGGGAGAGACTAGTTAGAAAGGGCTCCATACTATGGGGAAGGACCCTTTTGCGTTCCCACAGCCTATCCAATAGCACATCACACGTGAAGACGCTCTTCTGGGATTTCCTTTGGATTAATGAGCATGAGATGGCACCCAGCAGGTCTGCAATCGCTGTAACATGCTGGGTATGAGGCTTTTCTATAGAATTCTAAGTGGGTTAGGTTGCTTGCTACTTTGAGCACGGGAAGCATGGAATGATCGAGAAGTGTGTGTGGTATATGTATGTGTAGTCACGCTAATAGGCATGTACACATGGGTTTAAAGTACATCTCAGGGGTGCCTGGCTGGCTCAGTTGGTTGAGCGCCCAACTCTTGGTTTTGACTCAGGTCGCGATCTCATGGTTCATGGGATCGAGCCCCGTGTGGGGCTCTGCGCTGCCAGCACAGAACCTGCATGGGATGCTCTGCACCCCCCTGCCACCCCCCTATTCACTCACTCTCTCTTCCCCCCCCAAAATAAATAAATAAACTTAAAAACAATAAAGTGCATCCCAATAACTAGACAGTTAAAGTGGTACAGTCTCCACCCACATTAAAGAACTTAGAGTTCACTTAACACATGGTTATTAATTATTTCCTATATATAAACCTGACACTAACAAATACAATTAAGCACAGGACATGGTAATCTGCTCACTGGAGCAGATACTAAATCTTTAGTATTTTCATTTCACTGAAGTGGTAAGCCCCAGCATGTGTTGAATTATGTCAAAGGACGATGAGGGGGAAACAAGTCACAATAACTGACCAAAGATTAAGGCAAATGAAGAATATACATTTTGAAGTCATTTCCAACATAATAAATTACCTCTGCTTTAAGCACCACAGAACCTTAAAAGGGCACAGAAGTTCACATCAGAATCTGACAATAAATCGTTTTTATCCCTTTCTAATTGATTCCACCGTTCTTATTGCAAACTAACAGTAGAAAAATCTTTAATTTTTCTTTTCTTTTGCATGAATATGAATATTGCTAAGTTACTTTTTACTACACTTTTTAAAAATTTCATAGCTAACATGTCATCAACAATGATGAAAGAGATTTTGTGCCTAACTCCATAAACCAATAACTATTTAAATAGATTTCCTAGAGGAAAATCCCAAAGACATTTTTCTTTAAAATTTGGTTTGAGTTTATTAGTATATGAAATAATCTATTCTGGGTCTTTGGGGATAAAAAAGATTAATCTTGCCAACTAAGACTTTATATCCTGGTTGTAGAGATAACACCAGTGCATAAGTTAATATAACATAATCTAAGAGGAAAATATTAAATATAACAATAACAGTACACTTACATTTTAAAATAAATTAAGAAGCGAAATTCTTTCAGAGGATTTAATTCTTTTAAACAAATCTTTCTTGATCGGATAGGATATATGAAAAATTTTGCTATGTATTGGGATTTTGAAGATGAGTTTGGAATCATCTCTGGCCTCAGGGTGGATAATACACTGTGGAGAAGATAACTGTGAATCAGGGAATTGAAGAGAGGGAGGGATGCAGAAATGTGAAGATGTAAAAAAAAAATCTAATTTTTCTGTTCTTGCTGGAGAATATTATGAGATTGGGCACCCATGGCCCACTAATGAGCACCTCAAATAGGAATGCCTTACTACTGGAACATTGCTTGAAAGGGCCAGGTAGGAGACAAGATTGGAAAGTCGAGCAGAATCCAGCGCCTCTGAAGGCTCCAGTCTAAGAATTTGAACTTGAGTCTGAGTAAGTGAGCAATAGGAACTAAAGGCTCTAATCTAGGACAACTAACTTTGGGTTGAGTACAAAGGTGTTAGGACTAAAAAAAACCTAGAGGTAGATAGAGACTTGTTTGTAAGTTATACCATTGGATGGGAGGGAAAGGATTTGAAGGAAGTTATGAGGGGCCATGTGGTATCCTCAGGGGGACTGTAAAAAATGGATGCAAAAATGCCTCAGATGTAAGATTGATGCTTAGGTAAAATAATGCTCTGAGAACAAAAAGGGGGCGGGGTCAAAGCTAACGCTGAGTATTGAAACATGGCTGGGGTAGAGGCTGGTGCAATTAATGCAGAAATAAGGGAATTGGAAGAAAGAAAATTGAAGAATGGGCAAACTGGTCTTGAAGTGCTGGTGACTTTCTATGGTGAATGTCCAGCAGGCAATTACAAATGTGGGGCCGGATCTCGGGACACGAGCAGGGGTGGAATAAATATTTGTAAATCATCTGAAGGGAACTGTAATGTGCAGTCACGAGATTTAACAAGATGCCATGAGACACACAGCCAAGGGTAGATCTCAGAACAACCACAGTGGACATAGGGAGGTGAAAACAAAAGGAAGCAAGCAAAGGAAACAGAAGAGAGCCAACGTTCGAAAGGGAGTTTACACAGGGCAGCATGTGGTGAGATTACAGCGCATAAAACAATGTCTCTTTTGGACCACAACCCATGTTTTATTTGGAAACAGCTGATATGTATGTTTGGCCCTCATCTTTACCAGGTATACAAGGAATGATCGCGTATCCTCAGACATCCCTATTTTTAAGATACATTTGGTTTTCCCTAAGCTAAAACATCGATGCCTGGGATTATGTTTATAACTAGTGTGGATTTAACAGTTTCATCTCACTATATGGAGAGGAATACTAATTCCAGCAAATTACTTTCGGACTTACGCATTTTAGACAGTTGATCTTAGGTAGAGGTAATTAAGTTTGACAGCAGTCCGGCATTGGAGAAGCTTCAACACCTATAGTGCAGTATCTGGGACAACACAGGAGACCTGGAAACAAAATACTCCAGGATTTATGGAGAAGGGGCGTCTGTGTTTGGCTTGAAGTCACTGATGCCTCAATGCAAGAAGGAAGAACTGAGATAATAACTCAGTGCTGTGGACCCAGCTCCCTGCTTTCTTCTTTCTCTTTTTATCTTTCCTCTCTTCTAAGTCTTAGGTTAATCTAAGTAGAGGAAATTCACACTTACATAATGAGCTAACATGACTGCATTTGAAAAAGTATCATTATAGTCTCAATTTTTTTTTTCTCACCACAGCACCTACATGCACACGAATAGAGAAATATATTTAGGAGAGGGATTTTTGTTAACTCCAGTTTTCTCTTTCCATCTCAAATATCCCCCATTCCCACTATACACTCCTTTGGGTTTTTTTTTTTTTTTTCTGTTTTAGGTCTAGGAAAATGGTAACATCTTAGTATCATGACTTAAGCATCTAAATATATTTGTGGACTGCATTCATATTTGTACAAATCACATATTTCATGTATCTACCTATTCATTTGTTTTATATAACAGATTCATTTATTTTAAATAATGCTAAATTATTTTCCAAACTATCGCAAATGGGTCAATTTATTTCACCTTCAGAAAAACTCTAAGGTTGTCTATTTCTTAGTCTTTACTAAGATATAATATTTTTTGTCATCTTAGAATTTGAATTGTAATATAGCTGAACTCTTTAGAAAAATTATTTGTTCCAAAAACAAACAAACAAACAAACAAACAAAACCAGCACCAGAATCCCAACCACCATCCAATCATGTGGTCACTGTCTTTAACATCTCAGGCTGTTTTTCAAGTCCCTGTTTGTTTTTCAGGTGACCTTTCTTGTGAAAATAGGTTACCTTGTTACTCTGAATATCAATTACAGTGTCCTTGACTCCCTCTTGATAGCATGGAATTGAATTCCACTTCCATTGAGTGTCCACAATAAAGGATTTATTCAGCAGGCTGAAGATGGTGTCATTTGAAATGGAGAAAGGAAGCCTTCATTTTCATTCCAATTAACAATGAAGGGAGAGAACTGCTCTTTCCTCTACTTCTCATTGCCTTGGAAAGGAAAGACACCGAAATTGGACTCCATCGCCTGCCTAGGCTGGTAGAAATCAACTATATCAGGCAGTTAAGAGGCAGTTTGTGAATACGGAAGCCGGCTTTCAGAATGTCTTTGGTTAGTTATCAACCTGTTCCTCAGAGGGAAACACAGTGCAGTGATCTTTCCCTTCGTAGTAAGATTTTTCTATGAAGCCAAGTTAAGAGTGGAATAGAAGAAGGACAAGGATGTGCTATGTTTGTCTCGTGTAAATAAAAGGCTCAATGTTGCATGCTAGCTGTTTTTTACTTTGTAGGACAGACAGACACCAAGGAGATCCTAATATTGGTAAATGAGGTCAATTGCTTAATTTCCCCAAAATGTGAATGTGATTTTTCAGTAATTGTGTGATCTTATTTTTATCTACTCTCTCCCTTGCCAGCAAACATATATTTATGTTGGGAAATTTTATATTTTGTTTAGTTGCAAAAGATCAATTAAACATAAAGTCTTTGAGCAGTTTAAAAAATACTATTTGTACCCATATAAAAAGTATCATGTGCTCCAATTAAGTAGTTTTAGAGGCATATTAAATTCACGGTAATAGAAAAACAATTATAAAAGATTTGAGATGCAAAAAAGAGTGATATATACAGTCTAGATTTCGTCTACTCTTGTCTTCATATTTGTTTGAATGAACAATAAGGATTTGTACTTCTTTCATTTCTCTAGCACAGATTGATTCAGGAAAGGCAGAATTTGAGAAGTTGGGGAAAAATATGTGAGGATAGGTTTTGGAAATTACAGATGAGATAAAATGATAAGGCCAGATGGAAAAGGGCTTTGAGATTTTAGAGAAATTTTGGAAGAATAGTTATAAAGAAACAGCCATATAACAAGTATTACAGTGGATAAATATAATGAGGGCAGGGTTGAGTGATTAGTTTGCAAAGGAGTTAGCATAACTCTATCAGATAGACAGATACTAAACATAGTATATAGTCAATGATTTAAAATTTTTCTAATCAAGATGTTGTAATTAAAAATTTGTTATTCAGGATAAATGATCTTTTGTGTTATAGCCAGGAAAATTATGAGAAAGATTTGGTGTGAAGGTTAAAAATGTTATATTGTTACAAGTGTCTTAATTTGAATAATTAAACATTATTTTTTATTATGAGTGATTATGAGTAAACCATATCTATAGTAGTGTACACATCAATTCTGTGTTGTACACTTTCTATACCTGCTGATGTACTGAGGACCGATAGAGCCTATAAGTTATTTATACCATAGGCACAGGGTAATGATTGGGAGGTGTTGAATGTCAAGAAATAAACTGAAATGAATCAAGTCAAAATCTGGTTAAGAGCCCTTCTTCATCAGCTGTTCTTCTCTATTTTCTCAGACTGCTAACCTTGACTGGGTAAAATGCTGTGATCTAAATGTACATCAGGTTCAAATCCTGAATCTTCTGTGGCTTCATTCTGGATGAGGTCCCTAGAACTACCATGGAGGGTGAGGGAGTTTCCCATTAAGCAAGAGTAGTACTCATGATAGGGTTTTCCTCATTGCTACACAAAATTGTTTTGTTTTTTTCTACAATTTTAACTATAACTGGAATGTCGAAATTACAACATAAAGGTCAGTTGGTCTATTTATTCTTTTGGTTATTCATTTAATCAACTAGAACTGATTTTTCAACTTACTGCATCAGGTACCAGGCTGGATACTGGCATGAAACGAGAGGTGTAGAACTCATGATGCTCGCCATCATGGATCTTGCAGTCTTCTAGAAATCAAACAAACGTAACAAGAAAATTACAGTTAATTATTATAATGATAATCACAATGACATGTTCTGGAAAATACTGTGAAGAGGAGGCAGGACCAGCTTGGTCAGTGCACAGCCTGTGTGGTTCTTCAGGGTCCATTGTTTAGAAGGCCTTACTCTGCTGGCATCTTCTGAAATTGTAAATGATTTTTCAACAAGGGGCTCCGTATTCCCACTTGGCACTGGGCCCTGCAAATTATGTAGCTGGTTCTGAGAAGATGCTACAATAGAGAAAAACAAGGGATTACCTAGTTTAGATATGGTAATGAGGGAGCACTACCCCAGAGAAGGCCATTCCAGTCACGTTTCTCCTAAGCGTAGGTGAAAAATAACCAGACCAGCCCTTTCTCTGTTCCTGTGCTGCTACCAGCTAAATGGGCGGTGGTCACAAGAATGAACAGATTAACTGATAGAAGGAGGCAGAGAGGTACATGATATATTTCCAAACCCTTTTCTGGATTTGGAACGATATAAGAAATCCTTTTGAAAAATGAACAAAGGTATAAAATTCACAAAACAGTAAAGAAAAGTCAATAAAATATTAAAAGATGACTCTATCCATAATCAGAAATATAAAAAGGAATCCAACGTCAGATTATGGACCTGTCAAGTTGGCAATAAAAAATATGATGTCCAGATTTGGTGTACTAGTCAAAGTTCTTGTTGCAGGAAATATAAGGTTTATCTGCATTATACTGGGATGGTTTAGAAGAAAGTAGTTAGATAACTCACAGAGTTGGGGAGGGGTATTAGAGGGCAAGGCCTGAAGTCAGGGTTGATAGAATAGTGCCCCAAACCATGCTTAGAAAAGTTTTCCAAGCAGGGGCCTGGCAGAATGGCTCTCCCAAAGAAGGGGGGTGGGGGGAGAAGAAGGGCCATCCTGCCATCCACGAGGTAGTGACCAGATAGTATGCCATCAGCATTCTCAAGTCCATCCAAGGAGTGGGTTTCAAGAAGCATGCCCCTCGGACACTCAAATCTGGAAATTTACCTTCAAGATGATGGAAACTCCAGATGTGCACAATGACACCAGGCTCAACAAAGCTGTCTGGGCCAAAGGAGTAAGGAATGTTCCAGACCACATCCATGCACGATTGTCCAGAAAATGTAAGGAGGAAGAGTCACCAAACAAGCTCTATACATGGGTGACCTATGTACCAGTTACCAGTTTCAAAAATCTCCAGGCAGTTTATGTGGATGAGAACGAGCTGCTGATTGTCAAATCAGTGTCCCATGTAACAAAAGTAAAAACCATCGTCATTTCCTCTCCACTTATGACACTTCTGGATCAGGCAACTTAAAACCACACCGGCCAGCATCCTGATACTTGGTCTATTACCACTTGCAGGACGATGGATTATGTAAAGGGTTTGCTTCCTCAAGCCACCTGTCACACATATAGCATTACTCATGTTAAAGAAAAATAAATGATAAATTGAACTTTTTTAGAGCTCACAGTTTGTATTTATCAAAAGATGTAATGAAACCATAGACTAGAAAATATATTTACAGCTTATTTGATAAAGACTTCTATATAAATATATAACAAATTCCAAAAATCCACAATTAGAAGGAAAACAACACAATTGAAGAAAGAGTTAAACGTAGAATTATCTTATAAACCAGCAGTTCCATTCCTAGGTATATACCCAAAAATAGAAAACAAGTACTCGAATAAGTATGTGTACACACGTGTTTATAGCAGCACCATTCACAGTAGCCAAACGGTGGAAATAACCTAGATGTCCAAAAGCAGATGAATGGATAAACGAACTGTTGTATACATACAATGGACTATCATTTAGCCATAGAAAGAAATGAAACGGTGACACATGCTACTCCATGGAAGAAGCTCCAGAAGATTCTTATGTATACCCTTTTCACCCTTCCAAGGGCATTCTAGTGAAAAAGTCAGACAACAAAAGGGAACATATTATATAATTCAATTTATATGAAATATCTGGACTAGATCAACCCATAGAGACAGAACACAGATTGGGGTTTGCAAAGGGTTAGGACGGGCAGAGAATGGGAACATTGCGTAGTGGGGACAGGGTTTGATTTGGATTGATCAAGGTGCTTTGGAATTACAGGGAGGTGCAGGTTTACAATATGGTGAATGTACTAGGTATCACCGACTTGTTCAGTTTTAAATGCTTAGTTTTTTGTTATATTAATTTCAACTTAAAATTATTTTTAGGGGCACCTGGGTGGCTCAGTTGGTTAACTGCCTGACTTCGGCTCAGGTCATGATCTCATGATCCGTTAGTTAGAGCCCCGCGTTGGGCTCTGTGCTGACAGCTCAGAGCCTGGAGCCTGCTTCGGATTCTGTGTCTCCCTCTCTCTCTGCCCCTCCGCTGATCTCTCTCTCTCTCTCTCTCTCTGTCTCTCAAAAATAAGTAAACATTTAAAAATTATTTTTTAAATGTATGGTCAAAGACATATCCACTTCACTTAAAAGATAAAAAAATATATATAGTATGAGAGCCAATGCACATGTGAAAAGATCATCAACATTATTAGTTATCAAAGAAATATAAATGAAAATTTCAGTGACATACCGTTTTACACACACTGGAATGTCTGAAATAAAAACAAAGCATGACTGAAAACATTAAATGTTAGAGAAATGTGGAGGAACTGACACTTTCATGTTTTGCTGGCGGGAGTATCAAATAGTTCAACCGCTTTGAAGAGCAGGCTCACATTCTCTTATAAAGTTAACCATACAGGCAATGTATGACCCATCAGCTCCACTCCTAATCACGTACCCAAGATAAATGAAAACATATGTCCATAAAAATGGCTTGTTCAGAAAAACTCATAGCAGCTTAATTCATAAGAGCCCCAAACCAGAAATAATCCAACTGTCCATCAGTAGAAAAATAGATTAAAACAACAACAGGAACAAGAAACCCCTGTGGTAGACCCATGTAATAAGCTACCAGTCAGCAAGAAAAACGAACACACTACAGATTCACGCGGTAGTGTGGACGGATCTCAATGGGGACATTTTACGTGAAAGAGCCTGGCTGGGCACGCCAGAGGAAGCACTGATTAATTCATTATAAAATGCCCACATACGTCCACGACACTAGTGTCAAATCAAAAAGAGGTTTGGGGTGGGTGTATTAAAAGGGGAGGCAATTATTATCTGAGGTGATGGAATGCTCAATATATTAGAGTGTTCGTTGCTTGAATATAAAGAATTTCCAGAATTCATACAGCTGAACACTTAGGATGTGCACGTTTCGTACATTGATGATGATATTATTCCTTTGTTAAACTCCGTGATTTTGTTTGACATATTTCCAACATAACTAATTTTTGACATTAAATTGCCGTGGACAGTAGTGGCCTAGCTATTTCCCGTCCTATAACAGGATTATACATACATATACATATATGTGTATATACATATATCCAGTGTGAATATATATTTTGCTGTTTTTCTTTCAGAGATGAGCATTATACCTGTGCCCAGTCTCATTTGGCACGCTAATAGTCATACACCTGCTGATTTGCCGTCATCCGACATAATTTCCTAAAGTGCCACCTGTGATCGAACATATTGTACAGCTTCAATGTAAAAACTTTATGAATATTAAAAGCAAATGCTACTGCTTCCTTGAATGTATTTGGCTTCATACGCGACTCGCCGTGCCTAACCCAGGTGTTGATTTAAAATTCAGTGGCACAAAACTATTATCTATCATTCTCAATTATCTCATATTCTTTTAATTCTTGATGCATCTAAGACAGAAGCCTGGGAGACACTTCCTTTCCAATTGACCATATAGCACATATTGTCATTAAAGGCTGATGCTTCATCATTTGGAATTTCATTCGAAACAAAGATTCATAAGTGAGCCTCACAGCAGCTGCCTTGTCAGGTTTGTGAAAGGGAAAAATTAAATCTACTGTATTTATTCCAAGCTTCCTCTGTAATGGATCTCATATGAGAGCTTAATTTTATTTTCTGTGTATCAGAAATACGGCTATCAAAGACGCGGTATGCAGGTAATTACGTAAAACCATCACACAGATGGCGGATAATAATAAGAAATTGTTGATGAAAATCTGTCCCTTTACCAAGCAAAGAGAAATGGCATTTGACTCTCCTTCTTATAAATGATAATACCTAGTGCCTGTTAAGTTTTTCACCAGAAAAAAAGAGATCTGGCACTGATAATACTTTGAAGGGGTGAAACAACTCACAGTCCTTCATTTATCCTATCAGTGTAGCCGAGAGGAATCAACAGAGACTGGGTAGATGATAGATAGATATGTACATACATACATGGGTGATACATAGATACATAGTTACATAGATAATTAAAATTGTCAAAAAGAATGCAGCCACACATTCATGATGGGTCTTCTATGGATGACATTTATCCTTCCTAAACAATTTCAATTTTGTTTGTTTATTTATTTATTTGGAGAGAGAATGAGCACGGGGGAGCGGCAGAAAGAGAGAGAGGGAGAGAATCCCAAGCAGTCCCTGTGCCTCCAGCGCAGAGCCCGACATGGAGCTTGAGCTCATGAACAGTGAGATCATGACCTGAGCCAAAACCAAGAGTCGGATGCTCAACCAACTGAGCCATCCAGGCTCCCCTATCCTTCTTAAACAACTTTTTAAAGTTAACTTCTTGGTTGCAGATTGTGGCATTGGCCCATGATTTAATTTTTAGTCTCATTTGTACTACTGTTGTTAAAATGGTAGATGGGTAAAATCATTAGTCTCAATGTTTGTTCATTTCTCCATTGAGAAGTATTTTTAAAGAGAGTGACATGTTCGAGGCCCTATGCTGGTAGAGTGGGTTGGGAATAGGACTGACCAGGGCTCTGTGTGGAACCTGATGAGTGGCACAGAAAATGAATAGATGGTAACTTGGTTTACTGTAAGTCTCTGAAATGAGTTGAAATTCATCAAGTGTATGTTCACTTTATCAGTGTTTACCTCATACTCTCTGCCAGCCCAAGGGGGCAAGTGGGACTGAGAGGAAAATGGCCATAAGGAGGGAGACCAGAATGGACATTTTTCAACCTCCCCACATTTAAATGTGTTAATATACGTAAAGTTCTCACCACTATGAGTGTCACTTATTAGGTGTAAAATTAATGTAAGTTATAGTAGTGGAGCATAAATTGTCACCATTATCATTGTCATCATTGTCAGCCTCATCAACATTGTCGTTGTCATCGTCATCCTCATCATCATTGTAACGGTTAAACCCACAGCACCTAGTAAGCCTTTTCTCCTAGTTGACATTTCTACTTCCACCACTGGGGAAAACCAAATGCTTTTCTGCATTGGGGAAAAACCAAATGGTTGAAACAACCATAAAATGAACAAAAATTTCTGCTACTGTTTCTTGTGACATATTCTGAGATAATGTCATTAATTTTCAAGGGGAAGAAAGAATTGAAAATCATGATCAGGAAAGTGGATGGCATCAGCAGTGTAAAAGAGTAATGAAAATTGTTAGTTAAGATACATGTTCATGCTATATTTAGAATATTGATTTATTCATGTGCAGATGGGTGTAGACAATCTTTTTTTTTTCTTTTTTGAGAGACACACTCCGTATGAAATACCAAACTGAATCAGTCTCTTAGGAAGAGAATAGACATAAATGCAGGAATGAAGGGCCACTAAACCAATGCAATGTTATTATAATAACATGAAATGTAATTTTAGAATGACTTGCAGTAGATTTTCTTAATCTTGATACTATTGGCATTTGAGATCGCATAACTGTCTGTCTTGTGCATTGTAGGGGGTTTAGCAGCATCCCTGACCTGTATCCACGATATTTCAGTAGCATCTCCCCACAGTAGTGACAACCAAAAATGTCTCCCCACTGCTAAATGTGCCTCAGGGGGCAATATTGCCACCTGTTGAGAACCACAGACTATAAAGAAATGATCGAGAAGAATTGGTGAATAGGCCCCTGTAACTAAGAAACCCAAAAGTCTTTGAGACCTCTGTCCAATCTGGTAGAAGCTGTGGATGACTGTGACCAGGGGAAAAATCAAAATGCTAATTATTTAGACTTAATGTTCTGAAACCATTTGAATAGAATCTGAAATATATGTGCCGGCTAAAACAAATGGAAGAAGTCAGTAAAATCTCCAGAAAAAGTAAAATAGTGAATATTTTTTAAAAAATGAGGAATTCTCTAATTTCGTGATAATGGAGAGTCTTAATTATGAATTTGGGCTATCTCTCCACATGGTTAAACATTCTACTTCTTGGAATACAAATATACATGAGGTTATCAGCTATAAATTTTGTCTACCTATGCAATCATATTTTGACTTTTTTTTTTTAGAAGATCAAACATATGTACACAAACCACATTAGTGTCCCTTTTCTCAATTGCCTGAGCAGCACTGATCTTTGTAAACTAACCTTAATGAAACATCCAGTGTATTTAAGTGGCGTAAAACAATTTCCCAGGCATTTTATCAGTAGTTTCAACTCATATCAAGTATAGAAACTTCCCAACTGGTTAGGATTTATTTATATTAAATGTGACTTTCACTTACAGTATATTTAAGGTAAGCAGAGGGGGGGTGTGAAGTTCCTACCAAGTGTTTAGTTTTAAGAAATAAATTAAAATGACAGACATATCAGTATTATTAATATAAAGATGTCAAAACAAATACTGAAAATCCAAATTATTTTCTTTGGCTGTATATGATGAAAAAAAATTTTTAAATCCTTTTTTATTGTAAAATGGGAAAATCCTTTCAAAATGTATTCCCATTTGAGTTCGCGATACAGCAGTGGCCAACACCAACTCATTCTGCTATTATGTTTCTGTGGAATCAAGTCTGGGATTGAGACTTGTTCCTGTGTGTGATTTAAAGTCAGTCTCTGGGGTCGCCTGGGTGGCTCAGTTGGTACAGTGGCCCACTTCGGCTCAGGTCATGATCTCGCCACGGTTCATGAGTTAGAGCCCCGCGTCGGGCTCTGTGCTGACAGCTCAGAGCCTGGAGCCTGCTTCAGATTCTGTGTCTCCTTCTCTCTCTGCCCTTTCCCTGCTCACACTCTGTCTGTCTGTCTCTCAAAAATAACTAAACATTAAAAAAAATTTTTTTAAAGTAAAGTCAGTCCCTGGCCCCCTGCTACCTCTCTCCTCTGTGTAGATTTAAGCTCACATTTTTGTATCCCTCTATACTAGTCTTAATCCACTTTGAACATTGACCATGGACTTCCTCAACACAGCTTCAATCAATAGAAGCTGTATTTAATAGTAACAATATTAATAACAGAAGATTCTTACAGGCCTTAAAGAGGGGGAAAAACTTTTTCTTGGTGGCATTTTGAGGGGGAGCAGAATACCAGATTATATTAAGAAAAAGGAATGCCTTTCAAAGAAAAGAAAATGTGAGTTCTTTTTCAATGGGTATGAAACTGACAATTCATGGTACAAAAACATTGGTGGTTCCAAGTATGTAAAGAATTTAGACATAACATTCCCAAACATTTTGTACTAAGCATATGGAATGCATTGACCAAAATCGCCATCAAAGGAAAACCTAAATGAGCTTACAAATCAGACATTTTTACATCAGGAAAAGGATTACGGCACACAATGGCACATCAGCAAACAGAATTGTGACACAAGTGGACAGACTCTTTGAGACGCATGGCATTTTCAGTTCATCCATCTAAAATAAAAACCTATAGTTTTAATGGAAACATGCCTCCCGAAGCTTGTGCTACCTGGCTTTGCACGCTTGCAGATATTCTGGGCTTGGCCTAGGGTATAATCTACACAGGTGTGTTGAGCCCTTGGGTCACTAATGAAACGCACGCAATCCGATAAGGAAAATTCGGAGAAAGTTCTGTCATGGCAGTAAAGACCCGGCATTAACTTTACATGAAACATAGTGTCCTATTAGCAAAATGAAGTTTTGTAGGTTAGTAGATCAGAGTCAAAATATACATACATCTACTTGGGGGAGGGGGGAGGCATGTATTTGGCACTTTAACAATCGCATTTCAAACTTGCAGATTGGATGCCGGCTTAGGCCAGGACATGAGGATTCTCCTGGGCTGTGCGAGTGGTGCTCTCCAAGCTCTTGCCACTGGGACTGCTATAGGCAGGGATCTTCACGGATTCTTCCTACCTCTTCCTTGTCTTCCTGCTTGTCACTGGCCCACACACTGATCCTGTGAAAAGGAATGCTTTCTTTTGGCTTCTCATGAGACCACGATCAAAGCTACCATCTCTGGGAGCCTAATATAGACTAGCCACTAAGGAGTGTTTTATAACGCAGTGATACATGAAATCTGAATGAAAACACTCAGAAGTCAGTATCTTTGACTTTGTTGCCCAGATAAATGTTCACACAGTGGCCCTCGCTTGTTGACCTCCTTGTTTATACGACCATTTATATGCCAAGTACTTTCATCCTTACAAAATTCTGAGATTATTTTTCACATTAGCGTCCTGTGTTGAATTGTGGCCTCTCATTCATGTGTTGAAGTCCTAACCACAGTATTTCAAGATGTGACTTAATTTGGAAACAGGGTCATCGCATATGTAGCTGGTTAAGATAAGGTAATCTGGAGGAGGGTGGCCGTTATCCAATGTGATTGCTCTTCTTGCAGGAAAGGGAAACCTGGATGCGGAAACACACACAGGGACAACCCTATGTAAAGATGAAGGCAGATATCAGGATGCTGCATTTACAAGCAATGGACACCCAACATTGCCAAAAAATCACCAGAAACATGGAACCACGGGGGACAGGCGTGGAACTGATTTGCTCTCAGAAGGAACTGACATCTTGATCTTGGACTTCTAGCTTCCAGAGCTGTGAGACAACAAAATATTGTTATTCCAAATCATCTATGTATGGTACTTTGTGATGGAAGCCACAGGAAAGCTTATACTACTGATACCATTTTATATTGAGATGATGGAGGTTCTCAAAGGTCACAATGCAAACCCAGATGTAAGGGTAGAACTGCCTTGGGATGCCTGGGTGGCTCAATCAGTTGAGTGTCCGACTTCGGCTCAGGTCATGATCTCACAGTCCATGGGTTCGAGCCCTGCATCGGGCGGGGTCTGTGCTGACAGCTCAGAGCCTAGAGCCTGCTTCAGATTCTGTGTCTCCCTCTCTCTCTGTCCTTCCCCCGCTTGCTCTTGGTCTCTCTCTCTCAAAATAAAGACATAAAAAAATAATAAAAAAAAAAGAGTAGAATTGCCCAGGCTGAATAACAATACACATTCCTCCTCCTTCACCTCCCTTCTCTGGTGCTCTCTTTCTACTTGACTCCGATAACCATACTTGTCCTGGGAGGTGTCATTCATTCTTCCCAGACCTAGAACTGGGGCCATTGATTTGTTGGCAGAAGCTGGAGACAGGACAGCGGAGTCAGTAGTGTTTTTTGCAAGGACATCTACTAAGTGTTACCATAAAACTCGTTCTTAGCAAAATCGCTCTTAGCCCACAGAAACCCAGAGCGTGGCTTCTTCCCCTATTCTGGCTCTTGCCTGTCCCCACTGCACACACCCTCTCTGAGTGCTACAGACCCCTCTTTTCTATGCCATGCCCCTGAACCTTCTCTGAATGGCCTAGGAAATTTCACACTTAAGTCTTCAAAAGCTTCTACTGTTCCGTGGTTCCAACAGACTGTAGACAGGGCAGTGGATAGACAGTGAGCAACATTTTGCTCATCCCCTTCTATAGAAGCCTAGGGAAGGGTTGGGCGCCACTTGCCGGAGTCCAGCTCCAGCAGGTCCAGGGCTCCCTGAAGGATGGATGGTGTTGGCAAAAGGGAGTGAGAGAGCCACAAGTTTCTTTCTGATAACTAGGCAGGCATCTCTGCTCTGACCTGAAAGTCAGCTTTATTTGTGGTAAAAAAAATATATGGAGCCCAGGACAGAAGCGGCCTTTTCCTTAGACAATGATTTCTGATGACAAATTCTTTTGGCATGTAAAAATCTCCCAGAACATAGATTGGTAGAAGACTCATGCATAATCTTTATCAATAGTGATTGATGTAGGTGATTTAGATGCTTATCACATGGGGAAGGAAGGTATCTTCAGCATTCAAATACAAGGCAATGTTTTTAGCACAGCAAAGGCAAAAGTTAGCTCTTTGTGAGCAGGGG
>CM053574.1:126641514-126679426 GCA_028646485.1 Cryptoprocta ferox | reverse complement strand
TCTCTCTCTCTCTCTCTCCCTCTCTCTCTCCTGTTTGCCCCTCTCCTGTTTATGCTTGTACTCTTACTCGCTGAAAAATAAATAAATAAACTTAACAAAAATTTTTAGAAAGCAGAAGCTGTGGAAGCTGTAACTTGGAGCAAGGTGACTATGCCTGCAGGGCAATCGAGTCACTGTACTAAGAACAAGAGAGTCCCTTCCACGGTGGGAGAAAGGACATAGCCTTGAACTATGGTGACACAGGAGCCCACCCCCAGAGAAGGGGTACAGGGAAAACCACCTTGCATGGAGAAGTGGAGCCTTACACAGTGGCAGTGACACTATCTCGTCACTGATACGTCCCATGATCCCAATCACAGAGCTTCCCAGCTGTGATACTTGCGTCGGAAAAATAAAAGAGCTTGGATTACAGAGTTTGCAACGTCCCTCAACATGTCTGAAGACAATCCATTTCAAAGTGTCAAAACCCATTTCTTACGTGATTTTTAAAAATTCACCAAGAAATTACAGAATAAACATGATAAAGAGGCAAAAAGGGAATAAGAAAGCCCCCAAACATGAGAAAGAATACTGAATCACTTAGAAATGTTAAATATTCCCACACAGTGAAGGAATGTACAGTTACCCAGGAGTTCTGTCCAGAAAGTGAGTGCAGGGCCTCTGTGTTCCTTTGCCAGGCCCGAGGAAGAAACCAAACCACAGTAGCCAGAGGGCTGACCATGTGGGAAAGGATTAGACTGCATTTCATGAAAAGAAAAAAAAGGGGGTTGGAAAGGAAAGAGGTTTCAGAAATTGTGAAATTAAAAATTATAGAAAAATTACCAAAGACATTGGATTTTGAATGTGGGAGTTATCACAAGGCATTGATATGCAGGACTAATTTGATCACTGTAGGTTGCTAAGAGGATCTCTCCTCTCTCTGTCTCTCTCTCTCTCTCTTTCTCTCTCTCTCCCAGAAAGCCAGTCACCCATCCGCAGGCTATCTGCACTGTCAGAGTCCTGGAACACCTAAGTTCCTCTCTTACGAACTTCAGAACATTGTCTACTCATTTTTGAAGATTAGCACTCAATCTATGAAAACTTAAGGAGAACCAACCCCACCGATATTTACCTTATTAGAAATTAAAACCGAGAAAATAGAAATATTTATAAATTAAACATAAAATAATAATAAAGCCATTGGGTGTGATTATCGATTTAGTATTTTCATGAAAATAACTATGAAAATAGTGAAGAAGATGGAATTGCACTCCATGTTTGCAAATCTCTTTAATGTTCGGCTTGATTGAAGCTAGCTGGATGCTCACATTTGTTTCACATTCAATCTGCAGCAATATGTGTTTTGATTGAATTATATGATGAAAATCCAGCTTCAAATGATATATAGCATTTTAGTGGCCATTTCAAATCGTTGGAGATATTTTCCTTTGATGCTACAAAATGGTGTGTGTGTTTTTCTAAAGGTTAGTTACAACTAATACCATAATAAAAGCTTTATAAGATGATACATTACAATCCATTGATCTGTCTGGCACTTTAAATGTATCTTTTATCCATGCATGTTTTACTAATTATGCATTGGTCATTTGGAAAGCATTAGTGCACTCAATTATTCACGTCTTCCAAATGTTGACACATTTCATTATACAATTTTAAAAAACCACATTTGTTACTATCACCACAGACTGAGCAGAAGAATCTTTAAGTGCAGGAAATTTGTTAAACTTGTGGTGGCAGAAACAAATTTTCCAACTTTTAATATTTGCTTTTAATTCCAATTTTATCATTCATCAACCATACTGCAAGTTAGTTTTACTGAAGTAACATGCTTATTTTGCTCATTTCCCAGAAAACGTTTGCCAAATTACCCACTTATAAATAAGCATAGTTTGTCTAGAAGTGGCTGGAGCCTGAGGCATCCATTTAAATATTTGCTAATAAGTAAGTTTATTAGGCTAGCAGGTGAAAGACTCACAGGTGGGTTGATGGATTCAAAAACCCAAAGGTGGGCTTTCTTCTTTCCCAGAATGCTTTTCTGTAATTCCATAGGCTGACAAATCTCCCATTTTTATAGCCAGAACATTGCTGAAGTGTTGATTATGCTTAAGCCAGAGCCCAGGGCTTGTATATTGGAGTCAGGTCTAGTGAATGAGTCAAGTACTTTCTTTGTCATGCACTCAGCCCTGCATTTGCATGTGTATGGGTTACATGAAGCCATGGAAGGAAGGGAGGGAGGGAAGGAGGGAGGGAGGAAGAAAGGGAGGAAAGAAGGAGGGAGGAATGGAGGGAAGGAAGGAAGGGAGGGAGGAAAGAAGGAGGGAGGAATGGAGGGAAGGAAGGAAGGGAGGGAGGGAGGAAGGGAGGGAGGGAGGAAAGAAGGAAGGAAGGAAAGAAAGAGAGAGGGAGGGATGAAAGAAGAGGAGAATTGAAGGAAGGAAGGAAAGTAGGAAGGAGGGAGGGGGGAAAGCAAGAAGGTAGAAGGTCTATAAGTTGAATCTAGCAGATAGATTGGGAGGTGAGGGTTCAGATCTGGGGTCAGACATTTTCACGTCATATCCTGGCTGCAACATTCACTTGATTGTCTAAGAGGAAAGACTCTTGCATTTGTGTCTCAGTTTCCTTGTTTTTTAATTGGGGTGAATAGTGGCACTGACCTCCTAAGATTATTGTTGGCATTAATTGAAATAGTACATGGAATTAATTGAAATAGCAATATGCAGTGCTCAGTAAATGTTAGCTGGCTTTGTTAATAATGACTGAAAAAGTGTTAGTGATCTTTGGGTTTTTCAAGAAAAAAAGATTGCTACCTGTCAGCCTCCAACAAACAGGACGTTGTTTCCACTTAACTCTAAGCACATGAGATCATTGCTATGTGCCTAGCCTGCATGCAGTTTCTGCATGGGTCAAGCGTGCTCCTATACAATAGAAATTCTCATTACCACATGGGCCACTTACCTTGGGGAGTCAACTTTTCTTTGGATAAACATGTTTAGGCAAAGAAAGCATTAGATGTCAATTCTCTGGGACACAGTGGATTTGTCCATGTTTTAGAAATGGCAAAATAACATAGACAACTTGGAGGCAGAAGTGTCTTGAAGAGGGAGAAAACGGCAGTGGGAACTCCAGTTAGGAGACCATTCTATTAGGGCAGGGAAAGTTGATGAGAGCCTAAACCAACTCGGTAGTGGGACAGATGGAAAAAATAAAAGGGTACATTCAGGAGACAATGGAGGACCACTTTTACTTTATTGATTCTCATATTTCCCAAACATGACCACGTTATCTTCTAATTCTTGAATTAGAAGAATTCTAATTCTAATTCTTGAATCACCAGTTAAACATCATAGGTCAAGAGGTTCTTAGGGTGGGAAGCACTGGCTAAAATCCTAACATAAATTAATATAGGGTCACGCCTTATACTCTTGCACCTTCTTTACAGACTCTACCACCTTTCCATTGCAATTGTCTGTTCTGTAATTAAAATGCCAGTCCCCTGCACTGCTCTTACACAGTACCCTCACTGTCCTGTGAATCTCTCTCAAGCTTTTGTGCCTCCTCTGAATTCTTTCTTCAGTTGCTCAAAAATCACAGATTTCTAATCTGCCCAGTATTTTCACGTTTCATCTCAGTTTTCTTAAGATACCATGTTTGCAGGCATTGATCTTTCATATTTTCAGCATTTGAAGATATTTAATGTCACTTTACTCTCTGAAATCCTTCTTTATCAAAAAAAAGTCTATCCAACTTAGGATCTAACCTAAAATCAAGCTACTCCTTTCCCTCTTGTGAATAAGTACACATAGCATCTCATGGTCATATTCATACAATACATAAAATAAAATGAATACAATTCCTGCATTTGGATTTGTGGAGATTTGGTCAACTTCTCAAAATGAGTCAGTAGCTGAATGTTCACTTCTGAGCCCTAAATAAGATATTTCTATTTCCTATAGACAAGTGATAAATAAAGAATATATAACCTTGAAGAAAATCAGTTGCCAGTATTTCTTCTTTCTCTACCAAGATTAATACTTCAAAATGCTTATGTACTTCCACTTAGAATATTGAATCATGAAAGTATGATATTCATTAAATGTTTTTTATTTTCAGAGAGTGTATCAAACATGGTTTTATCATAAGGACATAGAAACCACTGCACTTATTATTCAGCAAAATCAAAGAATGGAAACTGAAGAGATTTGGTCTGTCCCCTAAAAATAGGTTTTGGAGACAATTGCTATATTATACTTTTTTAAGATGAATTACTATAATTGTCATTTTCCCACTGATGCAGTAAATACTAAATCATTAACAGGGAATATCATTCCCATCCCCTGTTAGAGCAATTTAAATCAACAGGGCAAACATTGATTTTACTCAGAAAATCGAATGGTTTCTACCTGCTCTCGCCAGCTTGTTGCCTCTGGTTTCTTATGTCTACTTCTCGGAGTTTCTTAGACAAAACCACAAAATGGAAAGAAAATATTAAATTTGTAGACATATTTAAGGCTATTCCTCAGCCTTGTCAAAATACTTTCCCAAAAATTTGAACGTGTTTACTCTTTCCTGAACTGTGGACAAAAAGACCCACCTCACTGATTTTTACACTATTTGTATTATGGGGTTTCTTTTAAAGTTATAATTAACAACTATGATTTGTTTTAAAGGAAATGAAGATTTATTTTTTTAATATTTATTTATTTTGAGAGAGAAAGAGAGAGAACACACATGTGTGCTAGTGGGGGAGGTGCAGAGGGAGAGGGAGAGAGAGAATCTCACGCAGGCTCCATACTATCAACACAAAGCCCCACATGGCACTCGATCTTATGAATCATGAGATCATGACCTGAGCTGAAATCAAGAGTCAGATGCTTAACAGTCTGAGCCACCCAGATGCCCCTAAGACCTTTGATTTTTTTAAATAGTAAGTTATCAGAAAATAAATAGAGATGATAGACTTGTTCATCTTGTTCCTCTCCTGGAATAAGCCAGCCTTTTGGAAGCTTATGACTCTAGAATAAGCAGATAATTTACATAACAACCAGATGAGGTGATTTCAAAAGTAGAAGAAATCACCACTGAAAGCAAAGAATTCATTTCTGTTAACATTTTACCCCAAGGCTGGTTAACTGTTTAGCACAGGGTCTTAATGGCAGTAATATTTGTTTAATCCATATGCATCCTGATTACATTCGTTCTGATCCTCTGCCACTGCCCTCTCTCTAAATCTAGCCAGCAGCCAGCTCCAGGTTCCAGTAAATTCATCCCAAATTGTATAAAAATTTAATGCTAAGCAAGTGGTTATAGCAAAATTATTTTGAAAAAATATATTTTACAATTAGGTATAAGATACAAAAGAATGATTATTGAAATCATTCAACACCCCTAATAGTTAATAATGGGATATTTATTATACAAGTGAAGAGTTTATATTATTCTAATCTTCATGCTGATGAAAGATTTGAAATATTCTCTCACTGCATTTGACTTATAATTCACTGAAATAATAAATGAAACTAAATATTTTATCAGCATTATGGACATAGATCTCTTTGAATCATTGATACTAAATTATGCTCTGAATAAAATCATATTATATTAACTCCTGTTGAAGAGGAATATAAAATACATGCCCAATGTGCTTTCACATATGGACTGTATGACTGACACATCATCAATTTACCAAATCTGAATGATCATCTTCAGCTATAAAAATTCTAGAATGACATGACATTTCTTTTAAGATAATTGCTCATTATCTCTCCAACTGAATATCTTATTATTTAAATTTTAATAACTTTTTTTTTGAGAAAGAGAGAGAGCGTGCATGAGCAGGGGAGGGGCAGAGGGAGAGGGAAAGAGAATCTTAAGCAGGCTCCATGCCCAGTGCGGAGCCCAGTGTGGGGCTTGATCTCACAACTGTGAGATCATGACCTGAGCCAAACTCAAGAGCTGGACTCTTAACAGACTGAGCCACCCAGACACCTCAAATTTTAATAACTTTTAAAATGCATTGTTTGCTTTGGTTTCCAAAATCAAGACCAGTATTTTGGGTAGTAAATGAAATGATCCTTTGTGTATAAAGGGATAATTTTCCTTCTTTACAAGAGTGTGATATTCTATTACAGAATATTTTTTTGGTTCAAAGTCTTCTTCTAAAATAAAGATATTTCTCTCTGTGTGTTCTTATTTTTTTTAACTAATGGAGATTTTAAATATTTGGATTATTTATTTTTCTTTTGGAATAATTGTGATGTATATGAATATGACAAAATATGGCTGAATGTGAGTATGGAGAGAAAAAGAGAGAAAAAAGGAGGTATTGGGGATAGAGATGAGATATATTTATACATAACTATCGTGCACTGTAGGAGAAAAAGATTGCGGGAATCAAAATACAATTATTTCATGCCAGTAATGTAGAAAATGGTGCTCAGAGAAGTAAAGATAGAAACAATATAGGATTCTGTTAAATAACCCTAGGAAATTTTGGTCTACATGCCAAATATTATTTCTAATAAAACATAATCTTTATACTTACTTTAATATTATTTGATTTCAACACATTTTTATTAAATGGATCACCAAGAATGTATTGGTACTATAAAAAGTCAAATATTTTTCCAGAATGTATCCTAATAAAAATATTAGACAGGAATTATAATTTGAAATTAGTCTCTAAAAACATGATTTATTATCAAGTATTCATTATCATGATTGTATCTTAGTATTAAAGTATAAACATGAGTACATCCCTAGATGAAGAAATAACATTGTTCATTTGCTTACCAAAAGCCAGTATAATAAGCGTATATTCCATTGACTGTCTGCTCAATTGCTCTCTGAAAGTCTCTCTCTCAATCTCTCTGAGTATGTGTGTGTGTGTGTGTGTGTGTATGTGTCTGTGTGTGTGTTTCTTTGGTCTATCAGCCATTTTCCTTTAGACTAAAATGAATTTACATTTACTAATGGGACTAAAAGTGGAAACCACTTTTTCACCAACTTTTTTTTAATTAAGGTTTTATTTTAATTCCAGTACAGTTAACGTACAGTGTTATAATAGTTTCAGGTGTGCTATATAGTATTTCAAAAATTCTGTACATCATTTTTCAGTACTCATTATAATAAGTGTAGTCTTAATTCCTTTCATCTAATTTGCCCATTCCCCCACCTCCCCTGATATTTTTTACTTTATTATTTTTAAAAAGTTTTATTATTGCTTTAAGTTTATTTTTAGAGAGAGAGGGAGAAAGCATGAGTCGGGGAGGGGCAGATAGAGAGGGAGAGACAGAGAATTCCAAGCAGGCTCCTCACTGTCAGTACAGAGCATGACACAGGGTTCAAGCTCATATACCATGATATTACGACCTGAGCCAAAATCAAGAGTTACATGCTTAACTGACTGAGCCACCCAGGTGCCCCTGATATTCTTTATTTTAAATGAGTACCCTCAGTTAAAGTTATTATTATTTTTTCAATTAGAACATTTTGTTCTTGAAGCATACTTAAAGAATACATGGTTCTAAAAGTATATATATATATATATATATATATATATATATATAATGTATACACACACACACACATAAAATATTTCATCCAAGAAACATAGAATGTACATTTTCTACAAGTACACACAGAAGAATCCCCTGGTCAAACCACATTAAAAATGACATACAAATATTACACCTTTAAGAAGACTGAAATCATACCAAGTATAGTTTCCATCCATAATGCTACAAGAAAATCTAGAATGTAAATATTAAGTATTTAATGTGCAAATCTTAAGCAATACCCAAGCAATGGGCCAAATAAGAAAACAAACAGCAAATCAAAATATATCAAAATAAAAGAAAAAGAAAACACAATATTTCAAAACCTATGCGATGAGGCAAAAGCGTATGTTAGAGTGAAATTTATGCTATAAATTCTTATATTAAAGAAAAAAGTACAAATTAACAACATCGCACCACAAGGAACTAGAAAAAGAAGAAACTTAGCTGAAATTTAGTAGAGAAAGGAAATAATGAATAGTAATAAATAATATAGAGACCAGAATAAATAATAACATAGCATTAAAAGTAATATCCAGCTTTTTACAAAATAAACAAGATTAAATCTGTTAACAGCCAAAAAAAATAAACAAATGCTTTAACTAAATTTACTAGGAAAAAAGAGAAAAGACTCAAAAACCAAAGTTAGAAATAGAAGAGAAAATAATAAAATAGATAATCACAGAAACACATAGTGTGATAACAAATTACTATAAATATTATATACTAAAAATCAGATAATTTAGAAAAAACTCAGATAATCCCTAAAATGCATGTTACCATGATTGAATCATGAATCTTGAATCCAAGAAATAGAAAATCTTCTTAGACTAATAACAAAAACAAAAGTTGAATAGGACTAAAAAATCTCCCAGCATAGAAAAGTCCAAAATCACATGGTTTCATTGGTGAATTTTATCAATCATTTAAAAAATATTACTGACAATATTTATCAAAATCTTACAAATAATGGGATAAAGGGAACACACTGATACCAAAACAGGATAAAAGCAATACAAGAATAAAAAATCTAGTTTGTTTGATATTAAGTATTGCTACTCTGACTTTCTTTTGATATTGATTCCTGTAATGAATGTTGCTCCACTCGCTCACTTTCAATCTGTAGGTGACTTTAGGTCTAAAATGAGTCTCTTGGAGACAGCATATAGATGAATCTTGGTGTTTGTTTGTTTGGTTGTTTGTTTTTATCCATTCTGACACCCTGTGTCTTTTGATTAGAGCATTTAGTCCACTTATGTTCAAAGTAATTCTTGATAGTTACTTATATATTGCCATTTCATTATTTATTTTGACATTGTTTCTGGAGATTTTCTCTGATCCTTTCTTTCATTTGTCACTTTTGGTCTCTCCTTTACGCTCAAAGAGTCTCCTTTAATATTTCTTACAGGGCTCATTTAGTGGTCATGAACTTCTTCAGTTTTCTTTTGTTTGGGAGATGCTTTTATCTCTCCCTCTATTCTGAATGATAGTGTGCTCAGTAGAGTTTTGTTGGCTGCAGATTTTTTCCCATCAGCACTTTGAATATATCATGCCACTTGCTTCTGGCTTGCCAACTTTCTGTTGAGAAATCTCCAGCTAACCTTATGGGTTTTCCATTGTAAGTTAAGGACTTCTTTTGTCTTTCTGCTTTTAAGATTTTTCCTTTATCACTATATTTTGCAAATTTAGTTACAATATGTCTTGATGCTTTTGTTGATTTTGATCAACAACAAAAGTTCTCTGTGCCTCTTGGATCTGGATGTTTGTTTCCTACCCCAGATTAGGAAAGTTTTCAGCTATTATCTCTTGAAATAAATTTTCTGTACCCCCTTCTCTCTGTTCTTCTGGGACTCCTATAATATGATTGTTAGTACATTTGAGGGAGTCAGTGAGTTCCCTAAGTTTATTCTTGTGTTGCATATTCATCTTTCTTTTGTTCATCTTCATTATTTCCCATCATTTTGTCTTCTAGGTCACTTATTCATTCCTGTGCTTCTTCCAGCATGCTGTTCATCAACTGTGTTTCCAATCTTGTTTATTGCATTCTTCATCTCTGATAGATTTTTTAAACTTCTTTTATCTCTGTGGTACGAGTCTCCTTCATGTCTTCCACTCTTTTCTTATGCCCAGTGAGTATCTTTATGATTGTTGCTTTAAATTCTCCATCAGGCATGTTACTTACATCTGTTTTGCTTAGAATCTGGCCATGGTCTTATCTTGTTCTTTGATTTGGGATAAATTCCTTTATCTTGTCATTTTGTCTAAGTCTCTGCCTTCTTCTCTGAGTTAGAAAAGTCAGTTATGTTTCCTGCTCCTGAAGGCAGTGGCTTTGTAAAGAAGAGGTCATGTAGTGCCCGGGGCCTGGAGCTTCAAGGAGTGTCTCTGGTGAGTGGTGCATGTACTCTACTCTTGTGTTTGGCTGCTTTATCTTTCAAGCCAGTCATCTGCAGAAGCTCCCTTTGCCTGCAGTGGGCAATGTTTAGTCCGTGGCCTGAATGTGGTGAGTTTTAACTAGGTGTGCACTGGTCTGCTTGTGAAATGAGACCTGACACCAACTTCATCAGAATTGAGGCCCTGCAGAACTCTCTGGTTGAGATATATGTCGTGGCCAGGGGTTTGTGCTGGTCTTCTGGGGAGCGGGGGGCACCATCCTGGGGCTGAGGCCAACTTGACTGAGAAGGGCAGTCCTGCCAAAGCACAGGAGGGTGGGGCTTAGTTAGAGCAAGTTAGGCAGTTAGTGTCCAAGCTGAACTGCTTCCCTCAGGTGGCCCTGTGTTTATGCTGAGGGGCGGAGGAGGGAGAGGGTGCCAGCCAGCTGTTTTGTTCCCTGAGAGACATCTCTCTGAATGCTGCCTCTCAAGGAAGTGGTCTTAGAATAGCAAATAATCTCCCACTGTGTGCCTCAGGCATTTTTCAGATCACTGTTGCCATGCTGTCTGCCCCAGGGTGGTTTGTGTGCCTTCTCTCCAGAAGCAGCTCAGTGCCCTCCCAGCTCCATTTCAGCCAAGCTTGCTGACCTTTCAAACTCCAGGCTTTCAGCCCCACTGGTTGTAAGAACTCATGAATTTCAGTATCTCTCATTTTCCAGGCCAACGGCTTTGGGAAAAAGTTCTTCTTGTGCGTTCCCCAGTGAACTCCAATCTCTCTTGCCCTTCTCCCTGACCATGGCTCCCGTGATCCGTTTCTCCCCTAAACCACATCTCCATACTTACTGCATTCTTCGATGTGACCTCTTCTCTCCCTTGAGCTGTGAAGTTTGTTGTTCTGTCAGTCTTTAGGTCTATTTCTCAGAGCATTCACAATAGTTTGATGGCTATTTAGCTGTGTTCTTGAGAAAAGATGAGCCTTGGGTCCTCCTACTTGTCCATTATTTTTGATGCCTCTTTCCATCTCACTGATGTTCATGAAGAAAAGTTGCAAATCATGTGATGTGTTTGCAACTTAGTTCCAAAGACAGGAATCTTGATCACATCATTAACTAGAAGCAATATAACCAGGTCTCACACTATTAGAAAAATATAACTACGTACAATTAACGTAAATTTAAACAGAAAAAAAGCTACAGGCACACCTCACTGTTGAGGGATGCCGATGCGGTGTAGCAATTGCCTGCATGGATCAGCCAGGAGAGGCAGACCCCTGGCACTCTCAGAGCCCAAGGCTCAATGACTTTTCCACGTCTGAACACTGAGGTGACAGATTGTTGTAAGTAGATTCTGGACCTCCAACTGCTAGGCTAGGATGTTACTATGTTACGGTGTTTTCAGTCATATTATCTTTGTTGAGAACTAATCTTACGACACGTTGTCAATACAATTAGTGGGAATTGAATATAAGAAAGTATTGATGGATCACAGGTCACAATAACAATACGCAGTGAGCATATATTTGATATATACAATGATACATACGTTGAATGTATTGTTCATGTACTTTAGTCAATGTGTCACTCACAGTGCTCAGGGGGAACATCAGCAAGCACTGCTTGGTGACAGGACTCATGGTCAGAAAGAGGACTGATCCAGGAGTGGCTGGCTCCTTAGCCTCCTCTGGAAAGTCACATTCTGGCTCCCACAGTCTGGGTCAGCAGACACACCAGCTTCTGCTGCAGGAAGCAACCTGTATGGTTATTTGGCCTATGAACCTTCTTCCCCCTGCTTCTCTCTCCCTCCCTTATTCTCCTGCCACTTAGACCCAGAGACCTGGGTGAAGAGGGTTCCATTTCCTGGCCTTGGTGACATGACCTGTAGTTTTCTTGTAACCATGATACCATGAAACACTGTTTCTGAGTAGCTTCAGTAAATGGGTTCTATTTGGTGTCTAGTGTACCATTGAGTTTGTCAGGAAGTTTCTCAGAAAGCTCTATGGTGTATGCATGTGGTCACCAGAGACGATTCAGGAATAAAGTAGGTATCTGCTCCTACTGTCTGCTCCCAATTACCGAACTCAGACAAAGTAACCTGCAATCAGAGTTTTAAATTAAGTGTCTCCCACCCCCAGATTTTACTCAACTACATGGATGTGTCCGTTTGATACAGAGATTCCTCTTTTACTTGGCACTGTCATGGGAAGTAGCCCTCTTGACAAAGATTCTCAATGGTTTTGCCTTTTTATCATCCTCAGGGCTCAGAAGGACATCTACATTTATGTGAAGGACCCACATGATGGAATTGTTGGCAGCGTTGTTACCAGAGATGTCCCTTGAATTTTAGGATTTCTGAGTGATCTGTCCCCCCCCCCGCCCCTGCCCCGGGAATGTTGTGGACTTGTGGCAAATGATGTGTCCCCTCTCCCATCCCATTAGTTTGCTTCCTCCATAGCCAGCCTTATCATAGGGTTTAGTGCCCTATGGACCCTGTAAACACCTGGGAAATAGGTGACTCACCCTTCTGAGCCATCTGGTGTTCATAGTGACTCACCATCACATTCCAGGGGGCGTTTTCTTCCATTATCTCAGAGGAAGTTGTGGCACACAGAGAGGCAATGTGACCACTTGGTTATTGTCTTTTTAAAAATGTTTTATTTTTTTATCTTGACAGAGAGAGAAGGAGAGAGAAAGAGAGAGAATGCAAGTGGGAGAGGGGTAGAGAGAGAGAGGGAGGGAGAGAGAGAAACCCAAGCAGGCTCTGCACTGACAGATGTGGGGATTGATCCTACAGACCATGAGATCACGACCTGAGCAGAAATCAAGAGTCTGACACTTAACTGACTGAGCCACCCAGGCGCCCCAATTATTGTCTATTCTAGTAACTCTTCATCCTTAGGGAATGTCTCTAGGCATTGGGTGACCCAACCTAAGCCCTCTACTATGGACCAGGACAGAACTATCCATACCAATTTGTATGCATGACGTTCAGCAAGTATCACTTAGCTCAGGAACTTGTGGGGAATGTTTCACTAGGAGCACAGTTCCTGTGGCCAGGCATCCCACAGATGGTCTCCCAGGCTCTGCAAGTGTAGGTTCTCAGAAAGCAACCTCGTTGCCTTGTTGTCTGAGAGTGCAATTCTAAGTGAGGAATTAATGTATTGGTTTCAAGCTTTCTGTTTAGGGGAGTGCTGGCAAATGCCAGGTCCCCAGCATCTAGACACTTGATTGCTGGGGAATTGAACTTGGACAGGACACAAGTCTGCTGGAAGAGGGAGGTCCGGGACTCAGCTTTGTAGGGACAGCCTCGAGATGCCACCTGGGGTCATACACAGGAAAATCCTGCTTTCCTCTGTACAATAACTGAAGTAGGAAACACTGTTTTTAAAGCATTTGTTAAAAATGTGCTCATCACCCCATCACCAAAATTGACACCTATGTGCCTCTAAAAGTATATATTTTTTTACCCTTGGTCTTCTAAGGATAAAAGGTCCTTCTACCAGAAACCAATTACTCCTTTTATGCTATAGGCCCTATTCCATATTGCCTTCTCATTGAATTTTCTTCACAATTATGCAATTTCTCTTCTACATCTCTAATTCTTTCCTCTCCACAAGATTATCCTCACCCTCCCACAAAAAAGACCCAGTATCTCCAGTCTTTAAAAGGTGGGGGAAAAAAAGTTCCTGGCTGGTTCCTTTGGTTGAGCATCCAACTCTTGATTTAGGCTCACATTATGATCTCATAGTTCATGGAACCAAGCCCCACGTCAGCCTCTGCACTGACAGTGTGGAGCCTGCTTGGGATTCTCTCTCTCTCTCTCTCTCTCTCTCTCTGTTCCTTTTCCATTCATACTTTCTCTTTCTGTCTCAAAACAAATAAATAGATTTAAATACATAAATAAATTGTGAAAGAAAATAAAAAAACACCTTCACCTCACTTTCTTTTCCAATTCCCGATCCAGTTCTGGACACCTTTTCTCAACAAAACTCCCCGAAATGTCTGCTTGTTCACCCTTGCTGTTCCTCTGTCATTGAAAACATACTCGCCCATATCACTCACTGACCCTGCTCTCAGCCAGGTCTCCAGATATGTCCATGCTGCCAAATCCACTGGCCTCTCAGTTCTTCAGCAATATCTCAGCAACATTCATCAAAAAAATCTTCCTTTCATCTCTTGGCCTCTGGAACACCACATTCTCTGCCTCTCATCATACCTCACATGGTTCTCTTTCATTCTTCTTTGCTAACACCTCTAAATGATGACATTCCTCGAGGTTCTTTTCCCTCCTCTAAATGTGTTCTCTTGTTGGGTGTCTCCATTCAGAAATAGTATATCCCCCAGTTGGTTAATGAAGCTCCTAGCACATGCTCATTGGCACTTGGCTAGTTTTACAAAATCCAGTTACATAGTAATTTTGCTTAATAGATTCATTTCAATGCCATGTTCAGAAGGCGAATAAGAGAATGGTGTGAGACAGGGTCAGAGCATGTAGCACATTAATTATAAATTGTAACTAACCCCAACTCTTGGACAAGATTCTATATCTAACTCAACTGTTTAAAGCAGATGCCTAATATTTACAAATACAAACTCTAGCATCATACATCATCCAATTGCTTAACTGTTGATACAAATATCTAACCTGAATCTCAGTTTTAATGAGGTAGAAACAACTCTTCATCCCCTCACTTCCAAAATCATTTCCTCCCTCAGATTCCCCATTTCCGTAAGTAGAACAGGTTGCTCAAGTTAAAAACCAAGACTTTTTGCATTGCATCTACTTTTTTGTTTACTACCTAAAGTTATACATTCCCATGTTAGGATGTTCCATGAAAAGAGAAGTGTTGGCGATCTAACACACATCCTATCCCATTTCTTGGATTTGTACTATTACAGCCTCATCAAGGCACATCTGTATCTTGCCTGGGTTGTTAGTATAGCCCCATTCACTGCCTCCTGCTTGGCTCTTACCCCTTCTGTGTGCTCTCAACCTAGCATCCAAGTGAACTTTGAAAACCACACAACGTATGTCATGACATTGTCATGCTTAAAACTGTTAGCTCACTTATCATCAGTTTTCAAAAAAATTTTTTTACATTCTTTTCACTTGCTTATGAAGTGCTACATGCTCTGACCCTGTCTCATACAATTCTCTTATTCGTCTTCTGAACATGACAGTGAAATCAATCTATTAAGCAAAATGATTGTATCACTGGATTTTCTAAAGCTAACCAAGTACCAATGAGCAAGGGTTAGGCACAGCCTGATTCATTAGTCATCTGGGGGATATATGATCACTGGCTATAGAGACCATCTTGTCTTCCTTTGTCTTTCGGCTAAGAAGACTAAATAAAATAGGCAGAGTTCCACTACCCACCCCTCACCCTGCACATTATATGAGACCCCTTCTGATGTTGGTATGACCTTTCAACATTAATGGTTTATCCTCCTTCATTGAAGCACATAATAACTTCACACAGAGCTGCATATCAGAAACTGCCCGGGGAAAGAAGACTTCCACCTCTGTTCTATATTCATCTAGTAACAGACTCAGCCAAATTCTTTAGAACGTGGACGGGAAACTAAATTCTACTTCCGAAACATGACTGCTGGTAAGTGGTCATCGTTTCAACTAGATGCAGATTCATGTAACATCAAAGAAAATACGATGTTAATGGCTGTTTCTGAACATCTCCTAATAGGTCAGGCATGACTCTAAGCACTTTCTGTCCAGCCCTTGGGAAGCCACCTAAAGCCATCCACACAATGCTTGACTCTCTGGCAACATCAGCTATTCTTGTGAAACACAAAAAAATTGCCTCGTCATCCCTGTGAGGTAAGCACTTTATCTCCCACATCTTGCAGCAAGGGAATGGAGACTTAAAGGGTAGGGAAATTTACTTTTGCTCATAAGTTCGATAATTAGCAGACAGTACTTCTTAAAATAAGGCAAACTGACTCCAGAGTTCTAGCTGTGGTCATATCAGGATGGCCTTAACTAACACTCTCAATAAGAGCACCTGAGTAGCTCAGTTGGTTGAACGTGTGACTCTTAATTTCAGCTCAGGTCATGATCTCAGGGTCATATGATCAAGCCCTGTGTAGGGTTTATGCAGAGCATGCGTGGAGCCTACTTAAGATCCTCTCTTTCTCTCTCTCTCTCTCTCAAAATAAACCAACATTAAAACAAACAAACACCTCTCCATGTCTTTTTACTGTGCAAAGATGATTACCTAATGCACTAGCCACCTTTTATCTCCTGCGTTTGTGAGATCCCTCCCCACCTCTCACCCCCTTACCAACACTGAAGCTCAGAGATGCTGATGTCCTCAAACTCATCCCTTGTTACAAAAGCAGGGTCTGAAGCCTAGTTGCTCAGTAAGTATCTACTGGACGAACGAATGGAAATGCTGACACGTGGCACACATTATCACTGATGACCAAAGAAGAATGAGCTGTGTTAGCCACCACACAGTACCTTCCCTGAAAAGAGAGGCAAGTACGTGCTTTTCATTCTAAATAGTTCCTATAATAATTCTCAAGCTAACTCATATAGCACGCATGTGTCAGAATTTATTCTAAGTGGTCATATATTAACTCATTACATTCTCTAAATAATCCTCTAGGGGTAGCATTTATTATTATCCTCATTTTGCATCCGCACAAGCGGAGACAGAGGCTCATAGCAACTTATCTAAAGCCAAGAAAGTCTACAGGAGAGGCAAGTGACTAACCCAGGCATCCAGATTTCGCATCCCTCCCTCCCCCAGCTCTCTGGGCTGCCCCTGTGCAGCTGGACGTCTCCTGCAAACGTAGGGAAATCCTATTCCCCAAAATCAGGTGAGAAAGAAAATCGAGTTGTCTAGGAATTGTGATGGGAAATATCATAAGAAATTTTATATAGTTCTTAAAACAGAGAAAGAGGCACTCATCTCCCTGAATCTTGTAGTGAGCACAGTGGATTTCCCATCTGCCGAGAGTTAAGTCTCTGTGAACCTGTAACGGGTTGAATTAGCCTGCTCTCCTTGAGTAGACTCACCATTTTCAAGGAAACAGACCGATGCTGATGTTGCAATCTAAAGCATGTAGCCACACGTTACGTTGCTTTCACACACAGGGATGGAGAAAGATAGACTCAATTTAAGACATATTGAGGGATAGAATTTTTGCTGGGTTGCATTTTACATGGCGCCCAGCAAGGGAGGATTGTATAACACACGGACATTTTCTTATCCATTCTTCCTGCAAATGATCTTGAGATTCAGAAACAGCTATTGCAGAGCTGAATATGTATATACTCTTTCTACGTATTTCTTTTTTTAATGTTTTTATTTTATTTTTGAGAGACTGAGCACGAGCGGTGGAGGGGCAGAGAGAGAGGGGGACAGGAGATCCCAAGCAAGCTCTGTGCTGACAGCAGAGAGCCTGATGTGGGACTCAAACTCACAAACTGTGAGATCATGTCCTGAGCTGATGTCAGGCGCTTAACGGACTGAGCCACCCGGGCCACCCCCCTTCTAGATTTCTGAATGCCGTAGGAAAGCTTACAATACAGCCTTTTGCTAAAAATAATTTCTTGGATATGAGATCTCTTGAATTATATTTTATTCACAATAAAATATATATGACTTTAATATTGAAAACATCTTTTTTATTTCTTCAAAGCTAAGCATAAAGATTAGGAAGAAAGGAAGAGAACGTTCTACATTAAAGAATCCCCATGTGAATATAATGTATTCACAGTTTTGGCAATTATAGACAGAACCTCTGGAATACACCTACACAACAAATGTTATACAGTGTTTTGCTTGTTACAAGCTTACCTGAGTACGTTACAAAAAATATATCATTAGATAGAAGATAGAACAATGATAATGTGCTCCTTCACCATAACAACAGTATGTATGAAAGTATTTATATATTTGCCATTATATATCTAAATTCTTGTGGCTGTCAGAGGCTGTGTTCTCTTTTATGTTTTAGACATTTTTTTTTTGCATTTATGAGTTTATCATCATGGAACCTGAATGGCTGAAATAAGGAAAGATTCCTGGGGAAATTTGAGTGATGTAATTCAATAAACCGTATAACAAAGTTAATCTGACTCCAATGCAATTTATGAAAAATTGTTACTGTTCATTAAAGGATCCTTGTTCACGTAGACATAAGTAAATGTGATAAATAGAATTTGCAATGCTTTTATAAGCCTACGTTTAGTATTTCGAAGTTCAGATGGGACAAAGAGAAAAGTAAGAAACACAAAAACGCTCAGAGAGAAGTAAAAAAAGCATACTGGTCCTTTGTTCCTTATGAACAAATTTCTCAGGCTTGTTTCCTTACTTGTCACTTCCATATCCACACTCAGGAGGAAAATTCTGGGACGGGATGCAAACCTTATTCCACTTAAGATGCTGTCCCCTTGGATGGTTTACTTTAGTCTACTTAAGGGGTGCCTGGGTGGCTCAGTTGGTTATGCATCCAGCTCTTAGTTTTGTCACAGATCATGATCTCATGGTTCGTGAGATCGAGCCCCACATCAGGCTCTGTGCTGGCAGCCTGGAGCCTGCTTGGGATTCTCTCTCTCCCTCTCTCTCTCTCTGCCCTCCCCCTCTCACACCATCTTTGTCTCTCTCAAAATAAATAAATAAGCTTAAAAAAAAGAAAAGAAAGGTTAGGGGTGGTGGGAGGAGGTAGGGAGAAGAATGAGAATAAGAAAATGGGTTTTAGCAAATGTCCAGGTTCCCCAGGAACCTTTCCTTTTTTCAGCCATTCAATGACTACGAAAGTACTTGTTAGATTTTCTGGGGTTCCTGGGTGTCTCAGTCAGTTAAATGGTGGACTTCAGTTCAGGTCATGATCTCACAGTTCGTGGGTTCGAGCCCTATGTCAGGCTCTGTGCTGACAGCTCGGAGCCTGGAGCCTGCTTCTGATTCTGTGTCTCCCTCTCTCTCTGACATTCCCCTGCTCACACTCTGTGTCTCTCTCTCTCTCTCAAAACTAAATAAACTTTAAAAAAAAGTTTTTTAAAAACAAAAATACTTGTTGGATTTTCCAAAAACAGAGCCAAGCAATGTGTAGGCCAATGGGAATATATAAATATTAAAATATTTTTATATATGCATATACATATATAAAACCAAGTGTATTTACATATATAAATTATATGTTGATCATTATGTATGTATATTATACATAATTATAAGTTTTTTAACATTTACTTATTTTTGAGAGAGAGAGACATAGAGTGTGAGCAGGGGAAGGTCAGAGAGAGAGGGAGACACAGAATCCGAAGCAGGCTCCAGGCTCTGAGCTGTCAGCACAGAGCCCGACGTGGGGCTCGAACCCACAAACTGTGAGATCATGACCTGAGCTGAAGTCAGCCGCTTAACCGACTGGGCCACCCACGCGTCCCTATTATACATAATTACGTAACAGATCATATAGTATATATTATATTATGATTATTATTATGAACAGTATACAGTTATATTAATATATTTGTATAATTATATATTTAATCATTTGATTATGTATGCGTATAAAGCAACATTTTACCTGCATATCGTAATTACCAATATAGAGCTATTGATTTTGGTACCATCATAGCACATCAAAGAATTTAATTTAAACTCTGCAGTCATATCCGGGATATCAGTGAGCTCATTGCCCATGCATCCTTTCCATGAGTCACCTGTCTGCTGCCCTCCATAGCATGTCATTCCAGCTTCTTCCGAGTTGTGTGAGATGTGGCACTTTTGGGGAGTGCTGAAGATTTTACTTCAAGCCACCAAAGCTGATTGATGTACCACTAAGACTATGGTCATTTTCAATTGTTCTATAAATGTAAGTTCATATGCTCTATAATGTAAGGAAAATATTTACTCTATTACTTTTCCACGTACACTAAAGTATTGTTTATAATGACACTCAACACTTGGAATTAGGAGCTTTCCCCAAGAAAGAAGTCATAGATGTGTATTCAATTTCTTCGTCTCATTTTCCCTGTTACCTTAGGTGGCCTTTACAAGCAATCTGAGCGATCCGTGATTGAGGTAATTTCAGGACACAGGTCTTCCTCCAATGGATACTTTGTGGTTCAAAATAAATCATTGAAAAAGTACCTGTAATTTGAGATGCTTGTTTAGGCCCAAATACTAGGTGGCTTTCTTTTCTGAGGGACGGTTTGGAGAAAATATCATGTTTTATTTAGTTACCTGTGATAATGTTTTCTTTACGATGTTACAAAAAATCCAGCCAAGCAGCGGATCATTTATAGTTAGATACCGTTAGCGGTTGGCATTCTTCTCGCTGTGAACTGGTTTAATTAGCTGCTTTCCTAATAGTCTGAGCATAAGCATTTACTGAGATCCACTCTGCGCCAGCACGTAGATACTAGAAAACAGATTCCGTCCTTGCCCTCATGGAGCCTGGGGCCTGGCAGGAAAGAAACAAAAACAAAAACAAAAACAAAAACAAAAACAAAAAACTAAAAACAAAACAACAAAAAAAAAAAACCAAAACAAAATAAAAAGCACAAACCAAGCACTGAATACATTGTTAACATCATTATTTGAATAAACCACCCATGGAAAGAAGAGTGGAGAGGAAACGTCTAGGGTTCCGTGGGACCACTTATCAGAGAGCTCTAACCTAGACTCAGGGATTCAGGACAGTCATTGGCATCCTGACTCAGAGCCGACCAAGTTCAAAACCCAGCTCTAACCTCCTAGTTGATGTGTGCCCATGTGCAAGCTACTTAACACATCTGCTCCTTAGTTTTGTCTTATGACAATGATGATTATAAAAATAACTACTATGTAAGTTTGGAAAGAAATGTTTAAAGGTATATTAATATGAAATACTCATTTAATGTTAAATTCATATGTAGTTACACATGTACACATAAAACGCATGTATATGTGCATATAAATGTATATATATTAATATCTATTTTATAAAACAGACCCTGAAAACATAGTAATGGATCTTCGTGATACATATAATCATGCTTTTTTAAAAAAAAATTTTAGTGTTTATTTATTTTTGAGAGACTGAGAGAGAGAGAGCGTGAGCAAGGGAGGGGCAGAGCGAGAGAGAGAGAGAGAGAGAGAAACACAGAATCCAAAGCAGACTCCCGACTCTGAGCTGTCAGCACAGAGCCTGACATGGGGCTTAGACCCATGACCCGCAAGATCATGACCTGAGCCGAATCTGACCTATGACCTCATGAACTGAGCCCAGTCTACTGAGCTGCCCAGTCTCCCCAATCATACTTTTTACTTAGCCTCGAGAAAGAAATATTTGAGGCAAAATATAAATGATGATTAAAATGTGATCTGGTAGGGGGGGTGAGGGCAAAGGCAAGGAGAAATGGAATCCATTAAACGGAGAGATGGAAGCCAACGTCCAGGCCCTGAGTTAAGAAATAAGTAGCCTGGGAGATCTTAAACAGGTGCAGAGTGCCAAAACAGGGGACCAACGGACAGAGGGTTGTTTCATGAGTCTGCTCAAAGTGGAGAGATTTTTTTTTGGCAGAAAAAAAGAGTTCAACGTAAATAAATAGTAAAACATGGGAGAGAGACCTATCTCAGGGAGAAGGGAAACCTGGAAGGAGCAGGAGGGAGGGAAGGAGGGAAGACAGCACACGAGAGAGGAAGGCTCAGAGCCAGCTAACTTTCTCCCAGACAGAAAACATCAGCTCTCCTCAGGACCTTTTTTGGCACAGCAATCATAGGTAATAAGGATTTTTGGCTTGGTTGTTGTTGGATCATTTTGTCCAGTTCTTAATTCTCCTCTCTGTTCTCACTGAATGAGGTATAACTTCTGATGCTTCATGGAGCCTGAGCGCTTCTTGGCCAACTTCACAGCCTGCACATGCGGGGAGTCCCCTCCTGAAATATGGCTCCTGAGTTCTCTTCCTGGATCTGGTACCTTCTCAGTGTTTCCAGCACCTGGCAGGGTCTCTGACAAAGGAAGTGCGTCAGGAATATCTTTTGAATCATGAGCTGCTAATAGGTCAGTAAACAGGATTCATAAAACACAGCTGTATTCAATCAAGGCCACGGGGAACAGCAGGATTCACTGTCTGATGTGAATTTTCATATTAAGAAGCTTTAAGAAAGATTCCATTAGATCATGATAAATAGGGACAACTTAATCAGATGAAACACAGTATCTCCATGAGATTCAAATACTTGAGGAAACGGGGGAGCAGAGTTTAAGGGAGACTTTTGAGCAGAGTTCTGGAACATTCTAAAGGATGAAGTGAGAATTGTCCATATGTTGGTGTGCCAATTGCCTGCATGAATTCACAGGAACAGAAATCAGTAAGTCATGTACGGAAGCATGTGCAGTGGTTTACCTAGTTAGGGAAAGAGCCTGAAGGACTGGGAAATAAGGAGTGTGAGACGTTCACCTGCAGTAAGTTCACAGAGTAAAATTAGGTTATTCCCAATCTACTGACAGACTGATTTCTGCTCTGCCAAAGGGAATTTTGTAACCAAGAGTAAACGATTCAATCTTTATGTACCTCAACCTCTTAAATGTGGTTGGTAATAACCAACTCATAGCCGGTTAAGTGGGTTAATGTATTTAAAAAGAGATTAGAATAATGCTTGCCGTATTACACATGCTAAATAAATACTATTTTTGTTAAAGTTTATTTATTTATTTTGAGAGGCGGGGGAGGGGCAGAGAGAGAGGGAGAGAGAGAATCCCAAGCAGGCTCTGCACTGTCAATGCAGAGCCCGACGCGGGGCTCAGACCCATGAATCATGAGATCATGACCTGAGCTGAAGTCAAGAGCCAGTCGCTTACCTACAAAACATTACATAAGAGTGACCATTTCAAAATAAGTCTTTTATTGTCATTCTATTGCATAAAATTATTCGATGGCTTCCTATCACCACCAATCTTAGCACATTATCCAAAACTCCTTTATAGCTCGACTCTTAAAAAATATTCTATTTTCATCACATAATATTTGTCTTTTTAGTCCCTGAACTGCAGGCATTCCAAATTACTCATATACATTCAGGGAAAACAGTTTCTTTCTTATCTTTCTTCCTTTGCACAATTAGAGAACTCTGTTTATAATTCCAGCTCACTCCCACTTCCTCCTTTGTGTCAAGTGCCTACTCATTATTTTAAGCTTGGTTCAAATCTCTTTTCTTTAGCATAGCTTCTTTTACTACCAGGTAAAGGTAAACATACCGTTCCCTGTACACCGAGTTCACCTTTTAGACAAATGTACGTGTGCACTTAAGTCATTGGAAAAAGTGTTTGCCTACTCATTAGTGCACCCTCCTCCCTCTTGATAACATTGTGAGTGTTAAAAATTCAAGCACGCATTTTATTCCTATTATCTTCAAAAGAGAAATCTATGTTAAAACAAAATGGATGTCTAATGAACATTTTTAAATGATTGGACCACTAAGTAACATACTAACAAATGCTTAAAGTCTTTACAAACTGGAGTTTCTTTGCATCTCACTGTATTCATGGAACACCTTCAGTCACATCATGGCAAATAGTGAGCATTTTAGGGATGATGGAAATAAAGTGGGGAACAAGATACACAAAAGCCTTGACCCTTGGGACATCCCATTCCAGTCATGGTGTTGTGTATTCAGACAAAAATAATTTATAAATATTTAATGCCAAGTTTTGAGAAAAGCTGTGGGGGAAAAAGTGAATCAAATGATTGGGATAAAGTCTTAACGGAGCAAGGGGTTGCTACAGAGGGTGTTGGTCCTAGGTTGGCTTCTCAAGAAAGAGATTATGGAATGGGTATTGATATACAAGAAGATTCTGGGGAAAGTCTCTGAGGCACTATGTTTTAGAGGGAGTGAAGGATTCAGGACTAAGCAGAAAGAGGGATTGAACATGCTGCACTAAACAGCAAAGGTCTTGGTGGATTTCACATGGAACTCTGGGGCTGTGATGACCTTTGAAGGAATTTTGTGAACTGAAGCAGAGGAGCCAGGTGCCTGTTGTCACACATCCACCAGCACAGGCTACCCCCAGGGGGTGAGCATAACTTGGGTGAGGCAACCCTCTTTCCTCGGAAGGACTGAGCTGAGTGTTACCATCAAGTCATGATCCTGGTGCCAGGGGAAAGGGTGCCTTGGTCCCAGAGGAGACTCTGGGTGGCTCAACACAGGGCCATTTGACAAGCACACAAGGTTGCTTCCTTAAGGAACTGAAGTTTGAACAAGAATATGAGTAAAAGAAGATAACAAAAATCTGGGGAAAGAATTTTCCAGGCAGAGGAATGTGCAAATGGAAAAGCCCCTAGGAAAAAAAGAAAGGTGTTGAGATTGAAGTGTAGAAAGGACATTATGTGGCTGAGGTGCAGGGAACAAGATTAGACACGGTAGGGATTCTCTGAGATGGAGGAAGGGCTTATATCATGAAGGGCCCTGTAGGATATGGTAGAGAAGTGGGATTATATTTTGAACATAATGGAAGGCCATAGAATGATTTTATATGATTTTAGATATTCTAAACAATTATTTGGGTTGCCTTGTAGAGAAATGTTCTCAGGAGATCAAGCATAAAAGTCAGAGAAACCAGGGGAGCCTGGGTGGCTCAGTTAAGCGTCCAAGTTCAGCTCAGGTCATGATCTCATGGTTCGTGGGTTCAAGCCTACGTTGGGCTCTGTGCTGAAAGCTCAGAGCCTGGAGCCTGCTTCGGATTCTGTGTCTCTCCCTCTCTCTGCTCCTCTCTTGCTCTCACTCTGTCTCTCTCTGTCTCTCAAATAAATGAGTAAATGTTAAAATTTTTTTTTTAAAAAATCAGAGAAACCAGTTGGTAGGCTAAAGCCATACTCTAGTTGAGAGATGCCAGTCACCCAAATTAGTGATGTTGGTGGCAATAAGAGGTCATAGAAGAGTTCCTAGTCGATGGATCTTTTCCATGAACTGCCTAAAAATTACAAGGGAAGTGAGAAGCAAAAGATGACCCCTACACTTTTTTGTGAGCAATTGGATAAGTGGCGATGTCATGGTTTGATCTGGGCAAGATGGTGATGGACAATTAAGAAATACATTTCAGGACTGTAAAAGGTGAAATTGGTACTAGATTTTTAACCAGAGATTTTGAGTAGGTAGTTGCATATATAAGTCTTGAACTTAGAAAGAATTTGGAGCTAAAATTACAAGTGGTCAGCTTATCGAAGAATGTATAGCCCTGGCCCTGGAGGAGATTATCTCCAAATTGTATATAAGAGAAGAAAACGGAGTCTAAAGTTGACTTTTGAGGGGCCCTCAGGAAGAGGTTTAATTAAGAGGTATAATGGAGGATGTGTGTGTGTATTTATTTCTCTATGAGACCGAGAGAGATTGAGAGACCAGAAGAGTATAGTATTTTAAAGAACTACAAAACATTCCATATAGTGTTAGGGGGGATTTGTGCAGGGAGTAGTAAATTATGCATTCTCACAATTGTTTGATGATAGACAAATAACAAACAAATAGGTATATCATCCTAAGTAGTTCATATTTTGTTCTAAAGACAATGGCTAGAATGATTCCTTTAGAGTACACTTATATATGATGCTAGGGGGAGGAGAAAAGTGGCTAGATATCAAATAGGTTTAGAGTTTAGAAAGGAAAGACGTTGTCACTCATGAGACATTCGTGGGATGAGTATGAGATTAATTCTCAGATTTCTGACAGCAATTACTGGGTGAAAGGTGGACTCCATTTATCGACTCATTCGCTCAACAAATGTTAATGGAGCTCTTATTATCTGTCAGGTACTCTTGTAGGTGAAGACGTAATGGTACACAAAATAGAGATAACAGTTCCAGTCATGTTATAGTATAGGACACAGGCAATTAACGTAAGACAGGAGTAAAATGCATGGGTGATACATAGCAAAGTATGGAAGATGTTTCGTGTCCATTTATTCTTTTATGTTAACCATTTGTAGTGGGTCCTGGAAGGGACAGATGTGAGTAAATGGAAAAGAAAACAAAACAAAGGAGAAAAAAGATGCGGTAACAGGTAAATGCTATAAGGTTAGGGACAGGGGTGTGGTTTTGCAGTGAAGAAGGAAAGAGCTGTTCTCGAATTTCAGGGAGAAGCAGGGAGGGGAGAGGCAAGCTGAAGCAAAGCCCCGAGGGAGACATGATCGATTTAACTTAAATTGCATAGAGGGATGGGTTAGTGGGATGTAGGGTCTGTTGTAAGAACCCAGTTTCCAAAATGTTTTATAACTGCTTAGGCATATATACATGGTATTAAAAATGAAATATGAAAAATACGGTATTCTACAAAGAGTATTTAATTACAAAAATATTGTGAACATTTAAGTAGGTGAAATGATTTTTTAAAATTTATTGCAACTGATATGATCTTATTCTTTTTGTCATTGTTATATGCTCCAAGTTTATTTTTTGCCTGGAAAACTCAGGTCGGTTGTGAGAGAATTTTCAGTATGGGCCAGATGAAACATACATGAAAGATAGGACTGCAGTAAGACAAGGTGAGCTCCTCAGCCTCCTGAAGTTACATTTGTAATTTAAGCCCTTCAGAATCAATATTTGTAATGAGAAATATATGTCTTTCCCTAAAGGAAAGTCTGACAGCAAAAAAAAAAAAAAAAAAAAAGGATATATTCTTTGTTGACAATGTGACAGTTTCTTAAAATTTGTTAATAAAATATCATGAGGGCATTTAAATAAAGAAAATTCATGAAAGTATCCAACGACTACAGGGAATTAGCAAGGTGGCATCAAATCAGTAAGTTTTAGCCCCATCAAGCCAATTTCCTGTCTAATTTTTTGCCACATTTTAAAATTTCAAATCTGGTCTATGAGTTACCGAATCAAATGAAAAAAAAAAGTTTTTCACATGGAGGGTATACAAGAAATGCTAAATGAAAAATTAGTGAAGCTAATTAGTTAAAAGAGATTATTAACTTACTCTGCGAACTGACAGTGTATTCTGCAACACTAACAAAACAACACTAACAAGTTTAGGTAACTTCGATTACATTCTTCAAATTATATTATACAGAAAAAGAGCCACAGCAAAGTATGTAGGGCAGATCCCTTGTGCTTAGGGATTGTCATTGTTGGAGGACATAAATATGTGTAAATACAAATATGACTGGGTAGTAAGGGTTATATCAGATGGGCATATATTTTCATCTGAGTAATCTGGAAAGAAGCTGTAAAATAGATAGAATACAACTTTTATTAAAACTCTCAATAGAGTAGATACATCTAAGCTAGGAGAGCTATAATTTCATGTTCAAAAGAGTGGAGAATCCAGAAGATATGATGCACACCATTTGTGGACCCAAGCGAGGGGGAGAGGGTGGGTAGCATTAGCAAATACACCCATTGGAAACAGTCCAGACCATGAAATTATGGGTGAGTTGTTCAGTAACACCAGTGATGCAGTGCCAAAACAATTTAAAACTAAGTAATTAAAATTAAAAGAAAAAAAGAAGTAAAATAACTCAGGTTGTCCTAAGACTTTTCCGGTAATGAAAGGAGAGAACCGTAATATAAAGGAGCCTGCAAAAGTATTAAAACAGAAGCTCATCTGTAATGGATTTTATTCAGAGCTTCATTTCTTAAAATATTGCTGTAATTCAGAGTATCTTGATGCAAGAGACAGCTGGAATTGATAATAGCATTTCTCAAGGCTGTCATTAGTTCTGCAATATTAGCTTAAAATTAGTATGGAGGAGAATGTAAAGTTCATACAGATTTTTGGTTCAGTTCCTTACAGCGTATAAAAAATAAAGTAACTATTTTAGTAAGTTTTCGGGACTTGTTTTCTTCAGAAAAGAGTTGTCTTAATTAAAAAAATATATATACTATTACAAAATCTTCTTTACTGTTTAGAAATTAATGTATTTTATTCCTGGTCCAATTCAAGAAGAAATTACCTTCAAAAAAAAAAAAAAAAGAAGAAGAAATTACCTTCAACAATACAAAATGTTTTTACTTAAGGCAAACATATTTTCACTGAAATGAAATTTTAAGACAGCATTTCATGATTCATTATAGTTTCCAAAGTAAACTCTCCATGTGCCTAACTGTATACTACAATTCAATATTTTAATATATTCAAGTTCCACTACCAAGCACAGTGAAAGAATTAAAGGTAGTTTGTGCTCAAAGAAATGATCTAATCATTCAATATCCAGCAGCTCTGTGATGGAAATGGGGAGACTTGGATCATGAGAGGCATTGGGAAAGTGAGTCTGGGGCTTGGGGACAGAACTGAGTCCTCAATGGATGCAGAGGTTGACAAGTTAGGGGTGGTAGCATCCCCTGACTATTGATTGAGGCAAATCTCTTCTAGAAGGTCCCAGATTAAGCCCATAAAATGCCCGTATATTATTATTTTTTTTAATTTATTTTTGAGAGAGAGAGAGAGAGACAGCGTGGTCAGGGGAGGGTCAGAGAGAGAGGGAGACACAGAATCCAGAATCCGATGACAGGCTCCAGGCTCTGAGAGGTCAGCACAGAGCCCGATGCGGGGCTCGAACCCACGAACTGTGAGATCATGACCTGAGCTGAAGTCGGACGCTTAACCGACTGAGCCACCCAGTCGCCCAAAAACGCCTGTATATTAAAGTCCAGTAATGAATTTCCAATAAAGAAACACAAATACATGAAAGGTTAAGCTACTGTGACTGAGAATCAGCACAAATAAACGAAAATAAGTAAATAAAGCTTCTAATATCTTCAAAGACTGATAATACTAGAATTGTTGGTACAAAATATTTAATATTATATATGAATATTTAAAATAAAAATGGCACAACTTGAAAGGCCAATCAGGGATCAGTCTTTATCAGAAATAAATAAGGAAGCTTAAAAACAAATGGAACTTCTATACTACATGTATTCTATACATTTTTTGATTAGTAGCACAATTTATTTACTTGGATTGTGGACATTAACAGAAAAACATGACCAAGTAAGAATAAACTAAAATTTTCTCTTTTTTGTCAAGTAATGGTAAACAAATGTATTTGGTCTATACATATATACATTTTAAGTTCATCTGTCCAAAATGGCTAGACCTCGCAGAGATTCAGGATTGTGGCATAAAATTAATGAATCTTATGCTAAATATTCCAATAGACAGTATTTAGCTTGTAGAATGCCAGACAACAGAGTACTTCCTTAATTTTAATGAAAATATTTACGTTGATTCTAATACACATAGTCTCAAAGCAAGAACCATATGTTTTCCTTCTCTACGGAGACAGAGAAAGATTTCAATTAGTGTATGTTAATCAAATACAAGAATCTCTATGAAAGTCCAACACAATACCAGTGGGATTTTTGATGAATCTTGTCGAGCTAATTCTAAAATGTACATAGAAGTGAAAATAGTCAAGAAAGTATTAATAGAAAAGTTCAGCAATGTATTAGACAGAGTCAAAGAGAGAAACAGAGAACTAGAAAATACAATAAGATAAAAAAATGTAACAAAATGAAGATTGAGAGATAAGGAGTTGAAAATATGAAGGAATTATGGAAGTATATTGAGAATAAAATGAGAAGGTCTAACATATGTAAGTAACAGTTAACGACAATGGAGAAAAATAGAAAAGATATAATATTTAAACATGTAACAACTGAAAATATCTAGATATCATTAAAAACACAAACTATAGATACGGAAGCACAAACAATAAAAATAACAAATATCAAACAAATAAAAATAAATGTATAATTTGTAAACCATTAACTTTAAAACCAAGAGCAAGACAAGAATGATCACTCTTAACGCCTCTTTAATCAAGTACTAGAACTTCAAAATAGTGCAAAGAAAAAAGAAAGAGAAAGAAAATAAGCACAAGGATTTGGAAGGAATGAATATAGATAATTTAGTTAACTGCCTTCAAACACAAAAATGCTGCAGGCAAATTACTAACAATCATATAAGAGTAGCGTAGTAACAGATACAAGATCATGACAAAATTCTACTTTCAACATGTCTGAGTATTAAAAGATTTTAAAACAACTAAATATACATTACATTGATTATATTGTAATAAAGCTGCTTAAAAAATAAAATAAGCAAACAAACAGAAAACATTGTACATACTAACAATATAAATAACAAGCCACCTAAGAATAAGTCTTACAAAAGATCTATAAAATATATGCCGAGAAAATAAAAGTCTACATTAAAAGGCACTTAATTATGTGGAGCAAATACCCTTTTCTAAGATGGAAGAAATTCATGTTCCAAAGATGTCACTTCTCCCAAAATGTAGACTCTATAAGAACCCAACACAATACCAAAAGGGCTTTTCATGGACCTTGTCAAGCTAATTCTAAAATGTATACACAAGTGAAAATAGCCAAGAAACTGAAGAGGAAAGTGGATATGCCCTACAAAAGTATCAAAATTTAAAAGACAATGATAGGAATTAAGGGATATAAATCAATATATGGAAAAGAATTGAGGCCCCGGAACATACCCATGGGCTTATATATGTAACAGAGTAGGTGGGGAAGGTCCTATTGAATAAATAGGAATCATTTGTATGTTTTCTGTGTGGCACATAAATAAGGCCTGAAGTTGAAATGATGTCTCCCAAGACACACACACAAAGATATTTTAGAAAATAAAACTATATCTTTCTGGCTTTAGGGAAGGATTTCCTTGATAGACACACATGTAGTAAATAAAAGACTGAAACTGTAGATTTCCTCTAAATCCAGGACTTCTGTTCAGGAAAGTGCATTTTAAAAAATGAAAAGATGGGATTCAAAGTCTGGGAGAAGACATTGCAACATATACAACTGACGAGCATTAGAATCTAAAATACATGAACATGAAGACAAAGACACTTACCCAGAAGATATTTTGTCAAAGGACATTAACAGACACTTCCCAGAAGAGGAAACGTCAAACTTCACTACTGATTATGGAAACGTCCATCACAACCAAAATGAGACCAGTTTATACCAGTATAACCAGTTTATACTTGTAAAATACAGACAAAAATAAGAGTCTAACAATATGCAGTGTTGGATAGCATACGGGTCAACAGGAATTTTTAGACATTGCTTTGGGAAGATGAATTGTTACAATCACTTTGGGAAACAATTTGGCATTTGTACACCAAACAACCCAGCATTTCCATGCATGGTTTTACCTAAGGGACATTTCTGTACATTTCCTGCAGGAGTCAGGTGTCAGATATGTCAGAGAATATCTATTCATTAGAGAATAGATGCGTTATTTGCTATATTTTACTAAACTGGAATATTTTACAGCAGGAAACATGAGTAGATGGTAGCTACATGGATATCACAGGTAAACATTAGAAACCTGAAGTTGAGAAAAAGGAACTCCCAGAAGACTGCGTATAGTTTAAGAACACTTTTCTAAAGCTTAAAAACAAGAAAAATGGGAATAGATATAAACATTTTTTATTTTATATTTTTTATTTTTATTTTTTACAGAGAGAGAGAAGGCACACATGTGGTGTGGGACAGAGGGAGAGAGGGAATCCCAAGCAGGCTCCACATCCAGCATGGAGCCGGACGGGGGGCTCTGAATCCAAGAGTTGGACACTCAAAACTCAACCAACTGAGCCTCTGGTAAATATATTTTTTAATCACATATACATACATGATAAAAACAAGACAAAGAAAAACTAAATGCAAAGTTGAAGATAGTGGTTGTTTATGAGTAGAAGGCAGAGGATGCAATAAAAGGAGAAGCAGAAAGGTATGTGTCGATTATTCACATGTTCAATTTCTTCGGTGAAATGATAGACTTACATGTATTCTATACATTACTTTTTATAACTTAAAAGCCATAACATATTAAGCTTTTGTGTGTGTCAGATGTTATGTATCAACACATGATAAAAAATAGAGGCTGTACATAGAAAGACATGCAAAGAATATACCCGAGATGTACAAACACTCATTTGCAAGTGTTTTGATGGGAGAAAATGACATTTCCTATAATTTTATTCCTTAAAATTATATAAAATAGAGTTTTGGAATTCCAACTTTATTTTTATATGACTTCTTAATACTTTTGTGTTGAAAACCAGTGAAAGTGTTTTCATAGGACCCTGAGCACAGGCTCCGCTTTAGTAAAAATTAGACAGAACTATAAATTGGGAGGTTCAAGTGGTGCCGAATGATAAACTCTGAGTAACTTTGGGCGAGTGATTTTAACTTCCCTCAATCTCCTCATTAGTGAAATTAGCAATTTAATTAAGTGCTGTCTGAGGTCCTTTCCAGCTCTAAAATTTTATGCTGTTGTAACCTTAATTTGGTGTAAACACAAAGTTTGAAATAATGTTGAGAAAATTGGATTGCTGTGGTACTGAATTCAATTGCAATGCATTATTATTAGAGAGTATGGTAAAAATGCTTTTTGAAAATTTACTTGCATTTTTCATTAATTAACTTATAAAATGTCTGTTGCATAGTCTAACAAAGTGTTGATACTTGATATAAACATGCCTGACATTAAGGCAAAAATGTAAACGTCCGGTTGTAGTTTCATTACTTTGTAGAGTGCATCAGTGCACTAGACTGACTAATGCACTAAATCCAATATTTAAAAGTTAATGGACTTGCCTGATGTGAGTAATTTATAATTTACATATGAATTGAATTCAGACCCATTTCTTTCTTTTTCCACTTACAGGAAAAAAGTATTAACAACTGAAAATTGATGTTTTCCTACAATTTGAAAACTGTTTCTGCAGATGTTTTTATATGTAGCTGAAGTAAAAAAAGAGATTTGGAAGGAAAATACTTAAAAAATGATAGATGATAAAGCATACGATTTCCTAATATTTCTGTCTCTATGTCAAGTAAAATATGTGACTATGCTTGATTTAATTTTGGAGATTCAATGAGATAATTCATATCCATTAAAATACTAAGGAAGTCTTAAGCATGATCCCTTGCAAGATGTCTTAGAAATCACTAAGCAGTATGAAAATATAAGCAGATGAATTACCCATCAAATATAATAATTTGCTCTGGAAACAGATTTTGACAGAGTTGACTTTTAAGAGAACCATATTATTACTTTGCTTAGTGTAATTGTCAAATGTGTGCAAAATCATGAGATAATTCATAATTTTCTCTCAAATGTAGCTTTCCTATTACCTTGTATTTTTAACTTGTATAATTTTTTATGATTTTTCCTTAAATTTTTTTTGTGGAAAATTCTTTGTGTTATTTTATTTAAACTTACATTTTTTTATAATAACACTTTCTAACAGATATTTTCATGGATAAACCAAATTTATAAGGAACAAAATATATAACAAGTACATTTAAGTGTAGCATATAATATACTTAAATCACTCACAAGAAGACATTCTCAACATATAACTTTCCCCTTCCTCACCTGAATCTATGGCAACTGCCTTTTGACCTATTGTGTTTGAAAAATTTCCCTCATTATCAAAATTAGCCTGCCTTAAAAATAAAATTATTTTATTACCTAGCTATGTAAATGGATGGAACAATCATTTCAACAATGTTTACATCCAACCCCAACTCCCCAGGTCATCACGCCTATGAAGTAAACAGATTCCCTGACTCAGGCCACTGAGGTCAGTCTATTTGTCCATGTCCTCAGGCAGTGATTTCTGTGAATGAACATTTGTTAATGGGTAATCAATTTTTAAACTATTTTACAGAAAAGTTTCCCTTTTCTGTTCCAAAAAGTAATACCAAAGAGACGGTCACCTATTGCTACTTAACAGAGCAACCCAGAGTTTAATGACTTAAAGATGAGATTTATTTTGCCCCCAGATCTTCACACAAGACTTGGCAGGGAGAGCTCATCTCTGTTCTACCAGGAATATTCCTCCCGGGATGGCCGGACAAGGGTTGGAGTTACTACTGCCAAGATGACCTTCCTCTGTGACCGGTGCTCTTAGTGTGTGGAGTCTTACCCGGGGCAGTCGACCAGGTCTACCTTTCCTCTCTCTGTTGGATTTCCCATGGGGAGTTTTATGTTTGAATATATTTCCTCCTACATCACTTCAGTTCTTTTTCTCCAGGGACCTGGGCATGTCATTTGAATTTCATGTCTTGGTCTTCTGCAATAATCAATATTTCAATTTTCCTTCTACTTTTTTGTTTCCATATATTTAACATTCCTCATATTTCTCTCTCTTCTTTCCTTAACTATATTTTATCATATATTTTATCACAGGGGATAAATATTTTATATTATATTTTATCACAGGGGATTTTAATGTGGCTACCATACTCTTGGTAGTGTTCTTTCTTTCTTGGTCTTCTTTTGTGAGGTCGTTAAGTTTATGTGTGATCTTCTTTGGTTATCTTCCCATTTCTTCACCGAATCTCTTTGAACTCTTGTTTTATAGCTGATTTCCTCAAGATGTTTACTTTGCTGCTTTCAGATTATTAGTCACATTCTTTTATGGATCAAATGCAAATTAAGAAATACTTTATCATGACGGCATGTACCAATGCTTTCAAAACAAATATTATCCTAATTGCTGTCTGTTTGAAGGTTAAGTGGAGCTCATTTAGAAATGGATACAAAGTGCTATCCCAAACTTACTGTGCATCCAGCAGATACTTAGAAAGTTGTTTGGGAGACATTACTAGCACTTATCAATGTTGGTTTCTCTTTTCCTTTTGAGTGCACATAGTTTTGCATTTCCCCTGTTGCTAGGGTAGAAACTGGACTATAACATGTGAAAAATGTGTCAGATATTGGCTGTGGCTGTGGTGAAAAACCCATGGAGGATTCTCCAGTTCCTCTCCCGTATTGCAATGATCTTGGAAACACACTTGTGATGAAGTGGTGTGGGCCAACGATGTGGGGCTCCCTGGATTGCTGAGTCACAGTGTAAAGCTGCCTAGAGAGTGGGCCAGGACCCACAGCAGTCCCAGGGAAGTGGGAAATATGCCTTCATTGTATGATGGCAGTGAGAATCTGGGTTTGTTGTTACCACATTCTGATGAACAGAGGTAGGTTAATCAACGTGGTACCATTTTCTGTTTCTATAAATGTGAAGAATTTCTTGTGACTAAGTGAGTCTAAAATAGTCGGTCATGTTCTTTTGCTTTCATTATAAAAACATGTAAAGCTATAATCTTTAGGACTACCACCCAGCGTTTTCCTATCTCTGCACTTACCTGGTTAGATGATATTCTAGGTTTCCATGAATCCTTGTCATTAATCCTTTTAATTTTGTCGTTTGTTCTTCTTCAAATTATATTGTCTACAAATAAAGAAGATATGCCTGGATAAGGATGGAAGAGAGGACGTGAGATGCATCCAGCTGCCTCGGAAGTTTCACCCGTGCTGTCCCAGGTTATAACAAAGTTGTGTCTCTCTCCAGTGTTCTTTGTGAGGAGACTGAGAACAAGATGGTTCTTTGCCTCCTTCCTACAAAGTGGTATCTTTCCACAGGCTACTGATCACTTGCCAATATATTTTTATGATAGTTAAATTAATTCCTCCCTAACATTTCCTTATTATGCATTAATTTTCTTAATTTTCTGTAGCGTTATAATTTTGAATCTGCGTGTTTTTTGGCAGAGGATCGGAACTTTGTCAATAAAAATATAGGGAAGTTAGATTAAGGACAGTTGAATAACTACCACCATAAACTTAAAGTCTTAAAATAAGTGGTTAAATGGAGGCCACAAATATCTACTTGTAAGCTTATCATATATAAAAGTTCTTATGTATATGTAGATGGATGGATATATATGTATTTATATATATTCAAATGTATATATATATTTATATATTCTTTATAGGGTAATTGATATCCATACTAAGTAAACACTGAGGCTACATAACATTTTTAGTACATGTTACTCAATTGCTTCCAGATTACCTTTTCAATAGAAAATGAAATGTCTCCTACTATGTAACAGGGACATTACCTTAAATATTTTACATCTCAATACAAACTCTGTGGGTTTTAATTCTTTTACAATTACATACATTATTTTAGTCTGTGACTTTTTGACGTATTTTGTTACTATAGAATGTTAAGAGATACAGTCTTCATTATAAATGTATTGGAATGGAGATGGCTTGTTTCTATAACTACCATGTGAATCTTGATTTTGAGAAGCCTTCTTTCAAATGCATGCATTTACATATACTGGAGGATGGGATTTGGTAAAAGACTAGGAATAAATCAAAGGTAGGAATAAATTGGGATAATTTATAAGCACTACTAGAAAATGGCTTTTAAAGAGAAAAATGATTATTTCGCGTACGCCTCTCTATAATGCTTCTCATTGTGCCTTTCAAGGATTTAATAAACAAGGAGTGATGAACATCTTCTGTGATGGGATGCTTTGGGGAGGAAATAAGGAATTGAGTAAAAGAATAACGCAAAACCCAATTTCCGATGTTGCTTTGCTGCATGTTAGAATGCTTTTAATTTAATTTTGCTACCATGATTTGGTCTTTGAGAGCTAATTGTAGGAATACACAATGTTGTTGTCCAGTTTGGGCATGATTCTCTGTATTGATGTTCTTTGGGTCAATGACACTTAACTGTCAGCAGCCATACTTTGCCTGGTTTCCTCAGCAAACATACCATTGTAGACAATATCCTTTATGACCTTGGACTTCCTTTCTCTTGGGACAATTGAGATAGTCCCTCAGCAGCAGATTGAATCACTTTGTATTTGTTCATGTTTGACTTCAAGTCACAAATCTACACACCCAAGCAATAACTAGAATAATCAGTTAAAATTAAACTAAACATTACCTTAATAGCTGTTTGTCAATATCACATACATGATTTGTTTGACTACTTTTTACTAATTTTAGTGAATATGAGCAGCATATTGGTATGGCTAAAATGTGCTAAAAGTGGAACATTACAACCTGTAATCGTGTAACATTCTTTAATTGATAAAACTAAATGTTAATCATTTTCCCACTGAGCATTGGGTACTTCAACGAACATTCTCCACAAGACACTTGAGAACATCTGTATAGCTATCACTGTTAAAGACTTTCCTAAAGGGACGCCTGGATGGCTCAGTCTGTTAAGTGTCCAAGTTCGGCTCAGGTCATGATTTCACAGTGAGTTCGAGCCCCATGTTGACAGCTCAGAGCCTGGAGCCTGCTTTGGATTCTGTGTCTCCCTCTCTCTTTCTCTCTCTCTCTCTCTGCCCTTCTTCCACTTGTGCCTTCTTTCCCTCTCAAAAATAATTTAAAAAAACCTGAAAAAAAAAATCTCCAATAGACAATTGTTCTATATACACAGGCAATTTCATATTGACACAGTGAGGAAAAGTGATATGGTTGATGCCCATACAAAGGGTCAAATTCAGTGGTAGGACTTGTTGAATTTCATGCAACCATGGTAGTATTTTTTAAAAGATGTTATATTATCCAGAGGTGTGTGTGTGTGTGTGTGTGTCCATGCGCGTCCACCCTCCAAAGTTCTCAGAATTCAGGTCTCCATTTTGAAATGTATAATTTTCCTACATAGTTGAAATGCTGGATTTTTTGCTATGAAAATATCATTGTCATAATTAATTATTAGTTATCCCTACTATGGAGAAGTGTATAATTTTTAATGTAAAAATCTTAGCTAGAGACCAATTACTGCTAAAGCAAATGAGAAGCAATTTCACAATCAAAAGCCCATCAAGGTTTCCTTATATCTCTGTCCTTTTTTAAGAGGACTTTTAAAGTCACACACACACACACACACACACACACATACACACATAACCCATTATTTAGAGATGTGTATATCATTTAAAATAGGTTAAATAATCTAGGTCTTTTGTATTTACTTATATATAAGCAATATACATTTTTCAAAAAAGTTATAAAAATAGTGATAAAATTATAGCGTTATGAAATTGCAATTCTTTAAGCTTTGTGCAAAATATACTTAAGATAAATTTCTACATAGCCAAGATCATTGATCATTAAAAAGTCAGAAAATATAGAGAAAATAATGAGGGTGAAAATATAATAACAAATGTAAGAAA
>CM053574.1:126473384-126641414 GCA_028646485.1 Cryptoprocta ferox | reverse complement strand
TAAATATGATGCTAAGTTAATTAGATGTTATTTTTACAATAACACTAAAAAGTTATAAGTGATTTGGCCTATCCAGTTCACTTCTGAATTAACTTTTCCTCACAGTAATATATGTGGAAATTGTAATGTGCATAAAGTATACTTATAAACGCATAGTTATATAATTGCGATTTGATTATCCAGTCCAATGCAACATGTTTGTGTGGAATACCAATAAATATGTCCTGGGGTTTTAAAATAAAAATATTATCTGTTTATAGAATTAAGTTAAACAAATAAAGGTGTTTAGGTAGCATATGAAAAATACCTTTGAATGTAAATTTCCATTAACATATGGCAACATAATTCATCATATCACATTTATCACATTTTGCATTATTACTTTTTTCTTGATTTTGCCCTTTTTTTGTTTAGTGTCTTTCTGAATACTGATTTTCCCCCTATTGTTTACCTTTTCTTTTATGCATTTAAATAAACAACCTTGAATTTGGCGTGGAAAGAAATAAATTATTGTTGCAAACTGACTTGAATCAATTGGTCATCAATAATAAGTCTGCTCTTTTTATTAGAGATCAGTAACTTTGGGTAGGGTGCAAGTTTTCTACCCCACAAACTCTATAGCTGGTAATAAGCTATAATGAAACTGATTCCAGACAAAACTCTGCCACACATCCCAGTGTTTATTAGCACACAGGCAGGAAAACCACTGCTCCACGTTTATCGAAAACGAGCACTTGGGACCTTCGTAATCCAAGAAAGCGTCTTGCAAGACAGGTGCGCAAGAGGCAGCTACAATAGCATTTGAGCAACAGGACTCATCTGACCTAACTGGAGTCAGATTATTTGTTGAGTGAACAGGAGATTGTTTCAGAGTCTGAAAGCCATGTGTCCACATGAAGTGAAGCAAGACTTTGCTCAATAGAGAACATATATAGTTGATTAAAGAGCTGGGTTGCCTTGATAGTATTTCTGATCAACTCATGAATCATAAGTATCACTCCATTCATTTTCTGTTATCATTTTGCATTTTTATTTATTTGAGAGAGAGAGAGAGGGAGAGAGGGAGAGAAAGCAACCAGGGAGGAGAAGCAGAGGGAGAGAGAGAATCCCAAGCCGTCTCCACATTTAGCACAGAGCTTCACATGGGACTCGCACAACCAGCACCTGAGTCAAAAGCAAGAGTCGGATGCTCAACCGACTGAGCCACTCAGGCGTCCCTCAATTCATTTTAACATCCATGTTACTAACCATCAGGCCGTCTAGTGTTGACCGTGATAAAAACAGGTGAAGGACCAGATTACTGGGATATAATCTGATTATAGGGATTATAGGGAATCCACTAGATGTACTAGAGTACATCCATAGGTTGCAGATTGCCACAAATGTATGAATATGTGGAACTCTACACCCTAAGATATTTGAAATTAAACCCAGACAATATATAGCACACATTGTGAAATATTTTGCCACCATCATTATTATATAAAAGTAATCAATTTTAAGTAGCCCAAATAGTTTATAAACATATGGAAGCAGCTGTTTTAAACAAAAGAGGGAAATATTGGGGGAAATACGAAGTATATTTAAAGGTCAATTATGTCTACATTTACAATAACTTGGGACACAGGGATTTTCCTTTTGACAATCACAGATGAAATATTGGTTAGTACCTCATCTAAACAATGCACTGTAAAAGGAGCAGAGGGGATTCAAAAGAAGACTAAACTACAAGCTTTTCCCTAAAAAAGTTTATTATATCCTGGTTTTAGAAATAAGATCCATAAAATTATTAGAGGTATAAAGTTAAAGTTACAACGTGAGCAATGGAATTCACATTTGATTAAAATGGTAAGTTACTTGATATAAACATAAGCCCAGATAATTTGCAAAAGGAGGAATCTGGGGCACCTGAGTGGTTCAGTCCATTAGGCATCTGACTTTTAGCTCACATCATAGTCTCATGGTTCATGGGTTCAAGCCCCGTGTCGGGCTCTGTGACAGCTCAGAGCCTGGAGCCTGCTTCAGATTCTGTGTCTCTTTTTCTCTCTGCCCCTCCCCTGCTTGTGCTCTGTCTCTCAAAAATAAATCAGTGTTAAAAAAAATTTTAAAAGAGAGAAACCACAATTATTTAGAAAATCTTCATGGAGAAAGTATTATGGAAATTATAAAAGCACTCATAGCCCATTGTAAATGTTAAGAGCTAACTACGGCATTTGCCTCTTTATTTAGGAAGTGCTTGACGGAAATCTGATTTCCAGTAAGTTTCCTGGAAGCAGGCTTGCCTTTACAATGGAAGGAAGGGAGGAAATGCACCTTAACATTTATTCCTTTCCCCCATGTGTCTTTTAGACAGCGTTTTAAAACAATATACGCAGATTTTCATTATACAAATACAAAAAAGTACATCCTTGTCTCATGTTTTGTTGGGTTGCTATAGACCTGTAGTTTTCAGACTATTTGATCTTTACATTCTGAAATATATTGAGGCCTCCAAGGAGCTTTTGCTTTTCTGAGTTATATCTTCCAATATTTTGCCACATTAGAAATTAAGTCAAGGGCAGCTGGGTGGCTCAGTCGGTTAGACCTTGGACTCTTGGTTTTGGCTCAAGTCATAAACTCACGGTTCCTGAGTTCCAGCCACACATCGAGCTCCATGGATTCTTTCTCTCTCTCCCTCTCTCTGACCCTCCCCTGCTTGCAGGCTCTCTCTCTCAAAATAAATAAACTGAAAAAAAGCTTATTATGTCAGACAAAATATTTAAATATTTTTATTTTCTAAAATAACATTGCAAAAAACATTCTATTATACTCTTATATAGTCATTAAAAATAATGATTTTCCAGGAACCAACAACAACAACAACAAATGAGTAAGAGGAATGGCATTATTTTACAGTTTTGTATATCTTTTTAATGACTGGCTTAATATAAGAAACCTGTATTCTCCTATCAGCTTCTGCATTCAATATGTGGCAATTTATTGCTTTAAAATATACAGAAAAAAACTCAGTTTCATACAGATATTTAGTTGGAAATTCTTTTCAGATTAATTGTGGATATTTTTTTCTTTCTTTTTCTTTTCAATGATTCCCTGAAAACTTGAATTCTACCATTGGCATGTTGACCAAAGAACGATGAGATGCTGAAATGCAAGCGACATGTTTGTTCTGGGATTTTCTTTCTTTTTCTTTTCTTTTCTTTATTTTTTTGATACTACACCAAAGCTTGACACATGGAATTAAAAAAATATATCATTGCAACATGTAGTCTGAAACCATATTAATAACTTTTTAAATTCCTTGACATGAAAACACACTGTTCTATCTTGCACTTTGAATAAATCTCTTAGCCCACAGTAATTCTACACAGTGAGGCATTGGTCCTTGGGAAACACTGGTTCACTGACTTTTGCAGATTTTCCAAACATGGACACAATTTACTATTTAATATAAAACAAAAGCACATCCTTTCTCATCAGAAAAGCCTTTAAATACTGGGAAGATGTAAAGCTTGTGTTGATGACAACAGTTTCACACAGTTCGAATGATTCCCTGAAAACTTGAATTCTACCATTGGCATGTTGACCAAAGAACGATGAGACACTGAAATTCAAGCGACATGTTTGTTCTGGGATCTATAACTGCAATTGGGAAGCACAGATTTGAGCAGAAACCCCAAAAGTGTCCTGTTGAGGACACATGGTGAGGGGTCTTTAAAGGCAAAATGGGGCAGTAGCTGTGGATCACAGAAGTTGTTTTCCAACTGTTCTGATCAGAAGTTACTTTGAATTTATAATCCATTTAAAATCCTCAGTTGTCAGCACAAAGCACATTTTCTCCAGTTCTCATAGGCCCTTCTCAGCATCTCAGCACTTGACTTCCTCTTGGCCCAGTTCAGCAGCAGCAAAGGGAGTGGTGGGGATGAGGCAGGGTATCCTGGGGACAAGGTGGGGTGGCTGGTCGCCTAGTGGACAGGGTCTGTGGCCTCTCCCAGCATCCACTGCCGGTCCTTTACCTGGAAGTGATAGATATGCATCATTCATTTTTTTTAAGGAAGTCTGCCAAACATCAGAACATAAATAACCTTAGTTTTGTGTGCACGGCTCCTTCACATGAAAGTGGCGTTCCAACAAGAGAAACCAGTAGGCCAGCCCACAACCCAGCAGCTGCCTGGGGTTTTCCACAAGAGACCCACACTAGGCCAGTGCTGGGCTTTCAGATGCCATATTTTCCCCGAGACAAAGGCTCAAGGTCAAGAACCCAAGAACTGGAGCTGCTTCGCTGGGTTTCAGAGCACTTGGCGCCACTCTCCCCACACCCACAAGGTGCCACCCTTCAACGTGTGTTAGGTAGAAGCTACACCTGAGCAGTGGAAGGAACAACCCGGGAGAGAGTCCCAAGTCCTAGAGGGGGGACGGTAGAGACATAAACTGGAGACGAGGATGGGTATAAGTAAGCTACAGGTAAAAAGCCTGAGGACTCAACATCCTGACCTCGTGGCTTCCAAGACCGCAGAGCCACAGATGCAGAGCTTACGCTCTCCTCTGTCCCAGGGTCACCCCTAACCTCATTATAATGCATTTGCATTGTGGGTACAGCCCAGGCCTTGGGGAAAGGCGGCCAATGAAGGTTGGTACCAACATTTTAGGGTCAAAAACTCCTCCTCCCAACCTGTGGGAGGAGTTTGCAAATGATTTGAAGCAGCCTCTATTAGAGACCACCCCACTGTCCATCCCAGCAGCTCCTGGCCCAGAGAGATCCAATAATATCCAATCGACTAGGGGCCAGTTCCTCCTCTGGGAACCTTCGGGCTCTCTCACTTTGAAAGTGTACTTTCCCTTTAACGAACTGCTTTGCCCTTGCTACTTTCCTGCTGGCTGTCTTTATCCAAGCACTGATCCCGAAGATGCAAATCTTCTCCTGGAGAATCCAAGGACCAGGACCTCCATTCACACAATGCAGACTCTCCCACTGGTAACATTCACACTGCGACAAGGGCGAATAATGTCTTAGCTTTGTTAGAAAAGAGTCTTGGCCTTTGGATGCCTTGGAAGGTTCCTGGGGATCCCCAGGGGCTCCCAAACTACCCTCTGAACCACAGCTGAGAAACAACAGGAACATGGACACACATAGGCCATGTATTTGAGACTCCATTTTTCTCTTTCACCAAGGCTCCATGGCTGTTTTTTAACTATGTCTGCCATAGTAGGATGGTTTGTGGAAGGATGGGGAACAATATTGATTTTACTTTCCAAATTCTAATCCTGGGTTGAAATGATCAATTTCTCCATTCCCACCTCCTTCCCTTCCTCTTCCTTCTCATCCTCCTCCTCCCCTTCTTTTTCTTCCTCTTCTCCTCTTCCTCTTCCTTTTCCTCTCTTGCACTTCCCCGGATCTTAGCGCAGTGACTGGCTCCTGGTGGATAACAGGGGTGCTATAACTGTCCAGGAAGTGACGGTCCAGTGTGGTTGGGTTGCAAATTTTCCATATCTTATTCTCACATCTTTGTTATACAAAGGTGGGGTCTTCTTGGATTTTGGCAATGTGGCTGTTTTCCCCTTATTTTTGCTACTGGAATAATGACCCATTATATTCTAAAGTTCATGACCTGGATTTTATTTTTGGTGTCAACTGCACTTAGGCATCAGTAGACACAAATAGAACAAAAGATCGTAACTAAATTTACAGAAAGTAAGCTGAAAAACAAAATAATAATTTCTATACAGGATGCTACTGGTTGGGGACCTTTTGCCAAGCATTTTACTTCCCCTGAGCTAACAGATTTTATATGTGCTTTTTATGACCTTGTCTTGGAAGGCTTTATATGAAAGGCATCGTGGCATTTTGCAGTATTTCAGAAGCCAAAAAGAATTGTGTGACTGTGCTTTTCGCTGGAATGATGAGGAATTTTAGATGTACGCTTGTGCATTCTTATAATGCCTGAACATGAGTGATGCCACTAGCAAACAAAATTAGTCCATTGACATGCTATTAATTCCAGAACTAACTTATTGTCTTCAGGCCTCTTATAAATACAGTGACTAATGTATCATGTCCCAAAGAAGGAAAGCATGTTGGAGGATAAATTGTATATATGAAACATGATCTTGAACAAATGCTTTTGGAAGAGTGAAGAAAATCCACTCAAAATGTTCAAACGGAAGAAGAGATCTTTTAGAGCTATGCTAAGTGTCTATTTTCAGAAAAGACATAATTGAGTTGAGAAAAGAATAGGGATTATTTGAATAGTGTGATGCAGGTACACATAGACATTTTTAATAGCAATGGTCTGCACTTATATTTCAATGTATATGCTGTCTGTTTGCTTATAATAAAATACCAATTCATCTGATCTTAGTTATATTTTAGTAGACATTTTTACATGACCTATAGATGCGACTCTGAAATCATACAGAAAAGGAATATTCAAAGGCAGCCAATTCCATAGAAGTTAGCATAATTGTCTCTCTGGTAGTGTCACCACCTTCCCCTACAAAACACATACATCACAGAGAGAAAAAAGCACCTCAAAGACAAAGCTGAAGTCTGAGGTGTGGTACAGAGAACGTGAGCTCTGGGATCAGATATCCTGAATTTAAAATCTCGTCCTGATATTTGGTGGTTCTGAGTCTCAGAAAATTTACCCTTTTAGACCTGACCGTGGAGATTAAATAAAGGAATTAGAATAAAGCATTGGGCACTTTGTAAATATGCAGTAAAGTTTGCTCCCTCTCATTCCCCTTCAATCTCACACATATTTGCCATCTTAAGTTTTGGGTGACCCATATTGGGTTCTACTAAATTTGTCCTTATTCTTTAAGAAAATTTCCTTCACCTTTGACAACCTGAACTCATTTTTAATTGCCACTGTTTGAGTATTCCATTCTTTAACCAGTTCTGTGTCAGTGGATATCTAGGCTGTTTACTATTTCCAAAAATTTTGAACACAGCTAATATCCTAAGACATGGATATTTTCATACTTGTGCCAGTATCTTGGTAGGATAAATTCTTGGAAATAGAATTGGGTTGGCCATTGATTGACTCAATTATATTCTGATTCATATGGCCAAGGCACTCTCCAAATCTTTGACCGGTTGCTATCCTCTTGAGTAGCTCATGATTTCTTTCTTCCAACCTTGGAAGGCTTTAAACTCATTTCTTCAAATGCTTACTAATACTTCATTTTATGGGGTATCTAAATCTTTGAATCTGAGAGGCAAGTAGATTTTTCATTTTTTAAAAATGTTGCTTTCTGTAGTTCTTTAATTATTAGTAAGAACAAGAATCTTTTATGGGATTTTAATTTTATTATTCTTAGGGGTAACATTACTCATATCTTTGCCCACTTGTATGTTGCCTATTCACCTTTTTTTTAACAGTTGCTTTGTAATAACTTTTTCATATAAGAGATACCATGGTTTGTCATATTTATTTTATATATTACCTTTAAAAAAGTTTTGGTCTTTTAACCTTGGTTATGACTCTTTTGGTAGAAACTGTATGTTATTTTATATTGTTAAAATTATCAGGCATATTAAAATTTTCTGTGCCCCCTAATATTTTTATTACACATTTATTCATCCAATCCTTCACCAATTTAGGATTATGCTGATGTACAATGTGACATACGAAAAATTTTATATTTTCCAGATGTTCTATCTTTCTAATGCCACTGGTTGACCAATTTACTTTTTTCTCCTCAAATTAAAAAATGTTTTTGGGAGGACATTAAGTCTAGTAATTGGAATTGCCATTTAGAGCTCTTATAAGAATTCTCATAGGGGCGCCTGGGTAGCTCAGTTGGTTAAGCGTCTGACTTCGGCTCAGGTCATGAACTTGTGGTTCGTGAGTTCGAGAGCTGCACCAGGCTCTGTGCTGACAACTCAGAGCCTGGAGCCTTGCTTCAGATTCTGTGTCTCCCTTTCTCTCTGTTCCCTCCCTGTTCACACTCTGTCTCCGTTCTCTCTAAAAAATAAATAAACTTAAAAAAAAAAAAGAATTGTCTTAGCAGACTGCCTTATCAAAAAAATTAGGAGCACCATCTACATTTATACTGTAGTGTTTATTCATGATTTTTTACTACATATATATGGAGCACTTCCCATAACCAAGATACTACGCTAGGTACTTTGGGAAAAAGGAATAGAGAGATAAATATAACGTGGTCCCTATTCTCTACGAAGAATGCCCATTTGGAAGGTACCAAGCATAACGTAATAAACAATTGAAAGGAAATACAAATAAATCCTATTGGGATTCAAAAGCAAAGAGGATGGCATTTTTGATGATAATAGAAAAAATCTAATGTGGATCCTAAACTCTGAGTATGAATGAACATGGCAATTGAGAATAGAGAAGAAAGATGTAAAAGGCTGAGGAAGTGGAAAATGACAGAAATGTTCTTAAAATCAAAAGAAAACAGATTGGAGTCCCCACTCAGAGGACATAATGGCAGGGAAGGCTTAAAAGGAAAGTGTGAGCAGAGTCTTGAGGACTTTATTATGAATGCCAGATTGAGTTAAAGTTGAATTAATTAGTGAATGGGAAATTGTGAAAGACTTATGACAAGAATTTTGATATGATCAAAGTAACAGTTAAGACCAGTGTCAATTATACAGCAGTTCTCAGAGCCTGTGTAGACTTCAAGCAAACACATCATTAAGAGGCACACATCCTTGACATATGACATTTTGAATGCCTTGGTGACATCTATCATTCTTTTATTTGTAAACAGAAAACTATACCTGATTTCAAGACAAACCGATGGGAAGAAATGTCATCTCTAAAAGCTCAAGAAGAGGATGTGTTGGACTTTCTTAAATTTGCACATCAATTGCCCTTTAGTGAATCATACGTACATGGTATCAATACTGAAATAAATAATTCCAAAATAATGAAATAAAAACACCTGAAGGGTATTTTAAGGTAAAGAAAATATTGGTGTCCTACCAATCCAAAAGATAGAAACATTTATAAAAAATATCCTTAGTAGTGGGGTCAATGGGCTAAACCATAACTCACATAAAGGCTTATAATGAGGGGCACCTGGATGGCTCAGTCAGTTAAGCATCTGACATCAGCCCATGTCAAGATCTCACAGTTCATGAGTTCGAGCCCCATGTCAGGCTCTGTGCTGACAGCTCAGAGACTGGTGCCTACTTCGGATTCTGTGTCTCCCTTTCTCTCTATCCCTGCCCCGCTCATGCTCTGACTCTCAAAAATAAATAAACATTCAAAAAAAGACTTATAGTGAAATTAACAGAACAGATTTTTCTGCAAGAAATTTTCCTGCAAAAAGTTGTTGGACACTTCCTCCTTAAAATGTTCCGCATATATTGGGACTTGATTAACACTCTTGATAAATTAAATTTTATTTGACTGTAAAATACAATGTATACCAACATGAAAGAGTGTAGTAGTTAATTTTTCATGTTGCCTGTAATTAGTTTCATGTTATGTCTAAGCGTGATTTGATTTAAGAATTTGCTACAAGCTTTCTTTTTTTTTCCCTGACTTCAGATGGAATGTATTTATCAATATCTTCTCAGAAATATTATGACTTGGGCCTGTTCTATCCGTTAGGAGTGTGACTCTCCATGATGCCTTGCAATTCTGTTGTCTTCTGTACCTTAACCTATAAAATTAATTTTGTAACCAAAATGCTATTTTTAAACTTATTCTTAGAGAATTGAATTGATTTACTCACTTTTATGAAAACGAATGCTCCAATGGATTCTTGTTTCTATTTGACACAATGCTGTAACAGGCGTTGGCCTGGGGATCCCTGGGCCGACAGCATCCTGTTTCTGCATATGTCCGTATTGTCACACTTTCGCTCCATGCTTTGACTTTCCAGATGTTGGCATAGAATTATCCCACTCAGCTACAGAACTTAGGCCTCCCCATTCATAGTGAGGAGGATTTTTTAAACTCATAGTGAGGAGGATTCTGAAATTACTGTTTTTATCAGTATTTTATGTTTTAATTTACAACTTGTAAAGGATATGCCCATTTTGGTAGACAAAACAAATAAGAAAAATGCAAATTTAAGAAAACTAGGTGACACCTAAATTATATTTTAAAAACTCTCCCGCACAAGCTATCCCCTTCTGACCAATCGTAGTCTTGTGGCTCGTGTATAGCCTTTCAGACCATACAAATTATTAAGATGTAATTAAATTAAGTGTAATTAAATTAAAGTGTAAATTAAATTAGACTTGAATTCTGCATTGTGAAATGAGCATGGGAACGTTGTTTCATCTATTTTCTTTCTTCAGAAAATAACAGTTTCCTTTTGGGCATAATTTGAGAAACAGTACTGGACTCTTATTCTTTGTTAAATTTAGTTATCTAACTGCTCTTGCTACTTCCTTTAGGAAACCAAACATGACAGCTAGTCCACTTTCCCTACGCAACCAGTAGATGTTGCGAGGGTCACCTTCCCCTTCTCTTTGCATTTGTATCATTTCCTTGGCATGACGGATTCAGGGGTGACCAGATGGCTCCAAACAGAAACTTAAAAAAAAAAAAAAGAACGTAAGTAATGAATATGTTGGAAGGACTAAAAATAGTAATTATAGATCTATCTGCTCCACCCCTCCCAACAAAGTAAAACATTAGCCTCCAATTTCCTTTTATTGACTGAATGTATGATGGTTACAGATCATCGCGAACAACGACAAACAAATCCAAGTGTAGAGTGACTGCTATAGCCACTAAAGGTTGAAATTTATCCTTTGCTGACAGTAATTGTATAATAATCTCACCTTATGTTTACAATAACACACTTCCTTTTATTTATAAGATCTGTGTTTAACATACTTTATTATTTTATTGTATTTTATTATTTTATTTTATTTTATTTTATTTATTTTATTTTTGGACAATCCATGAGTAGAAAACAAAGCCAAAGGGTGAAAGAGTATGTCAGTAACTGAAATCAGGACTTAATCTCTTAGTATCTAGGTCACAATGCGATAAAAGTTCTTCAATGACATAATAATTAAAGTACAATCAGCACTGAACCAGTAGAATAGGCTTTCTGCTCCTTCTGGGACCTTCATAATGCATATATTGTGCCATACTAATGCAATGCAGGTGTTAATAATGGGTAAACAGGTTGTAAGGGATACAGGAACAATCTGTACAAATTTTGCGACTTTTCTGCCAATCTGAAACCATTCTAAAATTAAAAAAAAATATTTAAAAAAAAAGAATTAGGTCAGCAGACAGTCAGGAGGTGTTTCCGTTCTAAGTTGAAAGAGAGACAATAGGTAAAAATGAGAAAATCCTGGAAACAAAATTAGGTCTACCAAAAGCAACCTAAGAGCTAAACTGGATGGTAAGAAATGTACCTTGGGGCACCTGGGGGGGCTCAGTCAATTAAGTGTCTGATTCTTAATTTCACCTCTGGTCATGATCTCAGGGTGTGTGGGACTGAGTCTCTCAAGAGGCTCTCTGCTGATGGCTCGGAGCCTGCTTGGGATTCTTTCTCTCCTCTCTCTGCCCTGTTCATCTCATCTCTCCGTCTCTCAAAATAAATAAACATTTTAAAAAGAAAAGAAATACACCTAAAAATGGGGAGACACTTCAGAAACTGGCGTTGAGTTCAAAGAGCTAGTCATAAGCAGTGTTGAGCATTGCAGGTGGGAGCCAAGCCTAGGTGTCAGTTAGGGAAGTGAAGTTGGATAGAATAAGTTAGACAAGGGACGAGGAGCCAGAGAGATGGGCAAGTGAGGACCTGGGCTGGAAGTTTTCTCAGCAGCCAAAGGATAGCAAAGGACTCGTGTTTCCAGGTAGAGCCAGAATAGACTTCCTCAAAGTTGTGTTTGTTCCTGACGTGCTGCGTTGTGAGAGCTTCCCTCCTGCTCTTTAAGGGCAGCTATTTCAACTGGTCAGAGTGGATTTTGTGTGCTGAACAAAGCAGTGGTCAGGGGAGGAGAAGGTGGCGGGTGGCTAGAGATGAGTTGAAGGAGGCAGAAAAGGGTTGGCATGGGCCAGCAGCCATGAGAATAACAAAAGAGAAACAGGCACAAGAAACATTTAGGAGGCCCGGTAGGGAGACCTTGGTAACCTGATGCAGATGGCACAGGGGGGTGGGATGAGAGGGGAAACCATCAGGCAAGATTCCCAGCGACATCTTGGTGAGAAGGAGACAGAGCGTTCAGATCCAGACAAGCTGCTGTTCGAGCTGCATGATGGTCCCCCGTGGGGGCATCTGCGAGGCAGTTGAGCCTATGGGTTGAGAAGACTGAAAGGAATGAGGGACAAAAGTATGAACGGCGGAGAAGTAAATGTTGACTGTGAGGAGTAGAGGAAACTGATAAAGCAGGGTTTTCTTGTGGGAAAATGACCAGGGCAGAATTTTGGAAAAAAAAAATTAATTAAATAAAAAGTATTTAGGAATAGCAGCTATTCTTAAAGGCAGAGAAGCTAGTCGATGAGATAGAAGCATGGTGGCTACCAAATCTTTCTTAACACCAAATCTATTAAGCAGGAGACCCCAGAGTGTCAGAGTTTAAGGGGATGTTTCCACCGCTCGACTTTCTCAAGGACTGGAATGAGTGAACAAATTTGCAGGTGAGGTGTTTGTGGCTTTGTGTGGAGAAGTCTCTCACTGCATGTGTTGGTGTGAAAGGATGGCAGGTGCCCATGATTGCTCAGATCATCACCAGCATCAGCATCTGTAGCATCATTCGAAGGATAAGGCAGGTAAGTACAAAACATTGAACGCACACCACCTGATACACGACGCAAACATGCGTGAATTCGGAATTGCCTCACCACGGTGGTGAGTGCTCAGTGTATCTAAGGGCAAACAGTAATCAATGGGTTGCCTTTCTCTTCCTCTATCTTCCTCTAGGGCAAGAATAGGGTCATCCTGTCCTCACTAACCCGCAGCCAAACCGGAGTCTCCTGTTTTATATAGGAATGGATACTATGTTTAATTCCTGTTGCTCCACTTACCAATACTTTCCAGTTCCAAGTAGTGAATTCTGAAACTAAACTTAAATGTTTTGTTAGTGAGAGGCAAGGGGGTCCCAGGAGCTTTGCTAATCTGAATTCTGGATTCCTGGTAGCCCGAGGAGATGGTGTAAGGAAACAGTGGAAGAGGAAAGTGCCAGGCGTGGCCTTTAAAAGAAGGTGGAAGAGATGGAGGGGAGGGCGCGTTGAGGGGAAGCCCAGACTGCACCCTAGACATTGAGGACCAGGGACAGAGCCTTGAGGAACGTTTCTGGTTAAAGCTCAAATGGCACAATAGCCTTCATTTTTTTCAAAAGTTTATTTTTGAGAGAGAGACAGAGTGAGTGGGGGAGGGACAGAGAGAGAGGGGGTAGAGGATACAAAGTGGGCTCTGTGCTGACAGCATAGAACCCGATGTGGTGCTTGAATTCATGAACCATAGATCATGACCTGAGTCAAAGTCAGAAGCTTAACCGACTAGGCCACCCAGATGCCCCGATAGCCTTCATTTTAAGACCTAGGATGGTAAAGCGTCAAATGAAAATGTGAAAATGCGTGAGGGCCCTCAATTCTACATCAATTCACAGTCCAACAAAAAGAATGTAAATACAGTGTTCCCTTTCCTTCTTCATTAAATACTGAGAAAGCTTAGGAAAGGAGCGCATTGGTGGCTCGGTGGGTTAAGCATCTGACTCTCAATTTCAGTGCAGGTCATGATCTCAGGAGCCTCACATTGAGATCGAGCTCTGACAGTGCAGAGCCTGCTTGGATTCTCTGTCTCCCTCTGTCTCTGCCCCTCCCCTGCTCACGCGTACTCTCTCTAAACAAATAAATAAACAAAAAAAGGAGAGAGAGAGAGAGAAAGTGTTGAAATCAATGATTGAAATCAATGAGGCCATGTCTAAATACAAGAAAACACTTGTTCATATTCTTTTTTGACTACCTAACCAGGCAGTTGGTCATTTGGAAAGTAAAAATTCAGAAAAGAAACTATTTCTGGAGACAATGAGTAACCAACACGATTTTACATTTTCCCGTCTCTCGCCTTATCATCTCAAAATGTCTATCATACGAAAGGCATTCCCAATAGTTCTGATGCACACATACCAGACCTATTAAGTTTTACCAAGTTATCAATACAGAATTTAGGAACATTTGTAAAAATAACCTGCAGTAAGTATTTTTAATGTAAACACTAAACTTTATATAATCAGTTGACAATGAGGACTCAGCTATTTTTGGATGTACTAACATTAATCCCAATCCGTAATTCTTTACTCGGATTTTTTTCCCCTAATGATATTAATTCCTCTGCATAGACAGGATCCTGTCTCTCACAGAAAGCTGCTCTATTTTTCTCCCACATAACGGCAGCCATTAATTTACTGATACCCTGTCTATCAGGCCCACATCATCTTGATTAGGGCTGTTATCCTAATCAAAAGGCTGATAATTAAGACTATCCATCTGTAGAGTTCTAAGTGGTAAGCTGAGTCGAAGATCCTAATTAAGATTATTTAGGTGTTACTTAAATGCCATCATTTGATTCAGCTAATCATACCAAAAGGTACATTAGATTTGCATTAATGTTCTGCTGAACCCAGCCGCTCTTCAAGCCGATCAAAAATGTAGATTGCAGATACCATTTCAAACAGCTTTATTTGAAAGTGATACTGAGACAATACGTTAAGATACGTACGGTGTTCGAACAGCGAGGTGATTTCAATGTTGCTTAATTTACTTCATGGTAATAAGTGAAGTATTTAAAATAAACAGCCTATTTATTGAATTTGCTGTGTATCTGTCATCATCTTGCACCATCTCTCCTGTGTGTTTACACAGGCTGATAGTGATGCGTTTTTACCAGCCTTTCCCATTTTGTCACATGTACGTACTGTCATATGGTAAATGTGGCTGCACACAAAGTTTTCTAAACACAAATATTTAGAAACAGTCAAGGACTTCGGCCCCAGTAAATACCTGACACCACATTGAGAATAAAGGAATACCTATTTTTTAAAGCCACATTAATATCTAAACATCCTATCATACAAATAATCAAGAAAATTATTCTAGTAAAGTATAATTCGTCAATATCTTATTTTCTCTGACTTTGTCCTTGGGAATAGAATACACATAATGTATCACTCTGTTTAAAATTATTTAGGTATAAAAAACGTGACCAGGGGTGCTTGGGTGGCTCAGTCAGGTAAGCGTCTGACTCTTGATTTTGGGTCACGCCATGATCTCACAGTTTGTGAGATCAAACCCGGTGTCAGGTGTTCGGTGCCGACAGTATGGAGCCTGCTTGGGATTTTCTCTCTCCCTCTCTCTCTCTTCCCCTCCCCCTATGCATTCTCTCTCTCTCTCTCACTCTCTCTCAAAATAAATAAATAAACTGCAAAAATTAAAAAAAAATAAAGTGTGTTCTGAATATCCATACCTCTTATTGCTTTCAGGTTACTTTTCCCCAAATATTGATAACCAATAACACTACTACTAATAATGTTACTACTAGTAACGTATAGAAAAAGAATTTGCTTTTATTTGAATGAACAACTCTTATAAAGTATATGGCCAGTATTTCTCTTGTTCTGGTGTGAAGGGGAAAATATGCACCTGAGATTCCCATAAATGTGTATCTTCTGGCACTGTTGTATGAGAAAATGTATTTCAGGTAGGAGAGAACACGGATAAAAAGAGATACAGTGAATGATGGGAGTGAACTCTAGGAAGCTGTGTCCTCCATGAATCAGATATTTAACACCGTTTGTAACATATACTGTGGCCATTACAACATTTTGCTCCCAGGGAAAGTGCGTGGATGTCTGTTAAATATGTGTATGTCATATAGAAATTTTATATATAAAATCAATATAGATATTTTAATATTTTTCCCATTGAATATTGGACTTTTAATAAAATGCCTGATTTGCAGAAATCAGTCTTCATTCTTCATGATTTATATAATGTACTTCTATTTAAGATACAGCCCGCTTTATAGCTCATTTTCATGATAGATACCCAGTGTTCAAAAAACTGGTTTATATTTCAAATCATAATTTAAAACCATAGCTGGCTTTATTTTCCATAATTTCCGCAGTGACCTTTAAAAATCTTACGGCAGTCATACGTATCAATCTATTCCCTACACACACCTTAATAAAACAATTATAATTAGCCAGATGCTCCAATGTAATTTTCTCTGCCCTCAGTTAATAAAGGTCTTAGGTGGTAAACCTAGAGATTGTGCTTAAAAACCCAAAAGAATAAAAAGGAGACCAGAGTGGCCCAGATAATGGAACAGAGACTAATCTGGCTCTGAATAATTAGGGAGGAATGTATTTGGAACTATTAAGACATTGAGGCCACTAAGACAGTACCCTGTAATCTCATTTTCTTGGAAAGTGACCAACCATTCCTTATTTATGGCTCCTTTATTACAATATGACCGATTCCTGTTTTGCCTTAGTGATTTTTAGTAAAATTAATTCTCTTTTATTACAAAGAATAAACATTTATTTGACGTTTATTTACACTGCAGATAAACCCTAATTGCTGTAACTTGCCTTTCAGCCTCCTTGCTCTATGTCAATTTCGGGCATTTTGTAAAGTGGTATTTTGTTTCGAGAAACTTCCTGAGTATTAAAAGTTGTGAATCAGAAACAATCGAAGTTCTAAATACAGATGCAAACATAAAATATATGAAGACTACTAATATGATTAACTCTTGGTGTTTCTGAGCACATTTTTCTCATCTAAAAACCGGGAATGACGATATCTACTTTATAAAGATACTTCTAGGCTTGAGATTCTTGTTTTCACACTTTTTTTTAATTCTCAAAGAAAAGCTGATCCTGCAATCTCTCCTATTTTAGTAAATGACAACTCCATTCTTCCATTTCCTTGGAGACACCTTTCACAGTCCTTTTTTTCTGTCCCTTCTGTAATAAATTTGTCACCAAATCCTGGTAGCTTTCTCTTCTCAACACATCCATCCTCCTCCCATGTCTCACATCATTGGCACATGAAATCGAGGCCTTGCTTCCTAATGAGGAGAATGGCTCCTAATTGGCTCCTGGTTTTGGCTCTGGGCACCACATCCTGCCCATTTCAACCCAGTCGCCAGAGTGACATGTACAAATGGACATCTGTTCAGGCCATTGGATACAGTTTTAGCGTTGGTGTCCCCCCAGAATCCTATGTTGAATCGTCATGCTCAGTGTGACGGTCATAGCAGACAGGGCTTTCTTATGTCGTGATGGAGCTCTCTGTTGAATGGGTTTAGTGCTCTGATAAAACAGGTCCCACAGAACTCCCTAGACCCTCCTGCCATGCGAGGACTCAAGGAGACCTCTGTGAACCAGAAGGAGGCCCTCACTGGACCAGGCTGATGCCTTGACCTCCAGTCACAAGACTGTGACGAATAGACTTTTGTCATCTGGAAGCCACACAGTCTCTGGTACTTTGTTACAATGGCCCAATGATCTATGACAACACTCCTGAGCTCAGAACATCCCAACAGCGAAGTCCAGATATTGCCAGTGTTCCCTTCCTATTGCCCATACCACAGCACTCTCCTTTACGAAACCTGAAGACCTCAGTGCAAGGTGTCCTCTCTTTCATTGGCCTTATCTCCTAATAATTTTCCTCCATACACCACATTGCCCTTGCCCTCCTCCTCCGCCCACGCCGGACATTTTCCCACCTTGGAGGCTTGACTCATGCTGTTCTCTCTCCTGTAAGTCTCCTTTGTCACTTGTCACTTTCTTAGTGAGTCCTTCCCTGTTCCCACCCCTGTTGAAGCATATATCCCATGATAGTCAGAACATAGCCTGTTCTGTTCACTACTAGATCCTCAGTGACTAGAATAATCACTAGAATATACATAGAAACACTCAATATTTCATAAATAAATTGCTGTTTATTACTAGTGTGAATGGGCAAACTATCTAATTTTTTTTTAAAAACATTGTCCTTATTTATAAAATGGGGTTAGCAATTGCCTAGTACATGTTGGGTACCCAATAGATGATGTTATACTTATAGTTAATATTTTTACATTATTTCATACACAATCAGTATCTTGTCAGTCTACAGTACAAGAGGTAGAGTTGCTTTTGGTTATAAGAAATTTAAGCTATGTTGGTGATATTATAATAAAATACCCAGAAATAAAGCATATGCAGGCACACACTTAAAACCATAGCCATAGCGCTGAAAGATCTTTACGTTGCCAATACCTTCATTAGAATCTCACAGGGTTCAATACTAGAAATGGGATGAGTGACTGAGGTTGTGGATGGGAAAGATTATGTCAGAAGATGAATTAGTGGACGTGTAAGTGGGCTGCTCTATATCTTAGGGAAGAGATCAGGTGCTTTAGAAAATTAGAAGACTTTGTCAGAACATAGACTGGCAGGAATAAATTTTCTTAACTTTTTGGTCTTGTTTGTTTTGTTTCTTAATATAGAACAAAGAAGTGAAACAGCGAGGGGGTTAATGAAACAGCTTGAAAGAAAACCATGATGGCAAAGGTCGGTTTTAACATGACACGGGAGAGACATTTCAGAGGAATGATGAAGCCATAGCCTCCCTGGACGACACAATTCTTCACCGCTCAGACTAATTGGGAAGGGATAGCTCTTTGGAATGGAGATACAATATGATATCCACGTATCAAAGGATCAAGCTGAGAGATACCTACTGAAGTTGATTTATATTTTGTTTTCCAAAACCATTGTAAATGAGAGCTAAGTACTAAAATAGTAATTGTAATGAGAGCTAAGCATTAAAATAATATTGGTAGAAATATCTTGCGACAAAAATGTGTGATCACGATCGTGAGGCTAATGTAAGAGATGAGTGGTAGACATATCCTTATTTATGATAGCCCCTAAATTTTAGTGTTTAGTATAACACACACACACACACACACACACACACACGAGTAAACAGCCCAATGAATTGAATGGACTGGAACTCATCTTCCAATTCATAAACAGAATTCAATAGTATCCCAGTAGTCCTTTCAGACAGACCCACATGGCATGGATTTCTAAGTACCAATTTAAAGAAACAGTGTGGTTTAGCGATTTGCAAGGACAGGTGGTTAGGGCTCAGACAGTTTGGGGGGCAGATCTGGACAGTTCTCCGATCAATTCTTGTTCCCTGATGAGGGCCTTGAGTCATTCATTGCTTTAAGTTACACCACATCCCATTTCTACATCCCTTCTAATGATTCTGTGAACTTTCTAATATCCCTTAATAAATCCCCTCCTGCTTAAAATAGCTTTGGTGGATTTTGTTTCCTGCAGCCAAGGACCCTAAATGAAACAAAAGATTAATCCTCTTTAGGGAGGTGAGAAGTCAAATTTTATTGAATAAGATTCCCAAGGAGTATGAATGGAAAGAAAACTTTCAAGAATAATTTCACAGTGGAAAATAGATGGCAGAGATATTTGCAAAAGATGTAGGGAGCTATAAGAAGCACTCGAATAAGGTTAACATTAAACGCTGATCCTTCGGTAATATTATGGATCGACCTGTCCCGCAAAATGGACAGGTTGAAGTCCAAATGCCCCAGGACCTCGGAATGTGACCATATTTGAAAATAGGATCTTTAAAGAGCTAATTAAGATTAAATGAATTAATGAGGGTGGGCCTTAATCCAGTATGACTGATATCCTAATTAGAAGAGATTAGGACACAGAAATGCACAGAAGAAAAGACCATGTGAAGACACAGGGGAGAGAATGTCGCCACCCACAAGCCAAGGATCACGGGCCCACAAAGATCTACCTTGCCACCTCCTTGACCTCAGACTTCTAGAACTCAGAACTGTGAGGGGGAAAAACCGTGTCTGCTGTTTAAGCCACCCAAGCTGCAGTCCACGGTTATGGAACTCTGAGCAGACTAATTAACACAAGGAAGGAAGAGTGTTTCCAGATGCCCAGGTGAGCACAGGGATGCTGAGAGGGGGAAGGAAGGAACAGTCCTGGAGCTGTACCGGTCAGTTCAGATTCCGTGGCAGTTAAGGATGAAAACCAAATTTCACCTGCTCAGGGAGCCTCACTTTATAATGAAATGAAGTCCTTCCCACCCCGACAAGTCAGGTTATTGTGAGGTCACACGAAAAGTAAATTGTGAAGTGCAAAACCAGACCATTAGGAACAGGTGTTCCCTATCTGGTGCATAGGAGCCCAGAACCAGGACCCCAGAACACATACTTGTTCATTTGTATCAGCCCTTTGGTTCAAGGAGAAGAAGACAGAAAGTTTGCTCTCAACAGATCATCTTGGCGATTTTAGGTTGACTTATTGTTTTAAAAATATGGGGCCCTAGGTGGCTCAGTTGGTTAAGCGTCCAACTTCGGCTAGGTCATGATCTCACAGTTTGTGGGTTTGAGCCCTGCGTCAGGCTCTGTGCTGACAGCTAGCTCAGAGCCTGGAGCCTGTCTTCAGATTCTGTGTCTCCCTCTCTCTCTGACCCTCCCCTGCTCACACTGTCTCTCTCTCTCTCAAAAATAAATAAAAACATTTAAAAAAATTGAAAAAAAATATATCAATGTGTGATCTTTACTTTGTGGCACACAGATCAACAAACAGACATTTTCAAACGGGTCTAAGGGTCATCATTTATGAACCGAAGTATATAGGGGTTTTTTTTATATTGTTTTGAATATGTTGGTATCATCCAATTGTATAAAACTGATGTCAGATTAATCCTAAAGTGAAAAATGCTGTAACTAAATACAAAAAAATAAGGTTATAAATATAAAGGAATTATTAAAAGGCTTTTAGATTGATATGAAATTAACTTTGAAAACTAAATAAAGACTAGAAAGGTGTGTGTTCATATTTTTACATAGACCGAACCGGAATCCAAATTCATATACATAGATAGAAAAATGTCTATTCTTTGATTAAAATTACTGTCACAATTGCCAAGGCTTTTTAGATGATTCAGATTATTTGCTTAGCAAAGAAATATTTACATTAGAAACTACATTTTTAACATTTTATTCACATTGGCTAAAATATACAAGCCAAAGTTTCCTGCACCTGTCCTTAGAAGCTCATCCTTCCTGAATATATTTTTTTAATACTTTTCCAAAGTGTTTACTTTCCTAATTACCTCCTGTTCCATTAGATAAGTTCCCTCATGCTGGTCTGGAGAGTTCTTGTAGCCCACTGGTATTTGTAGATGGAATTTAAATATTTGCAAGAGTACTTGCCCCTGTTCTTCACTCATCAGTGGAGCAAAGTCAAACATCGTTTAGTCTCAGACCCTGCAACCAGCATGGAGGGAAAGCTAGTCAATCTTTTCCTTTTTGTTTATCTGTTCTCTGCACAACATCCGTTCTCAATGCCAGGGTCACTGATTATCCATTCATTCTCCATCCATTGAACATCTACGTGACAGGCACAAAATTTGGTCTGAAAATTTAAGGAGTTTCACCCTAATGGGCAGAGACAGATGTGAGCAAATAATTACAAGGTGATTCGACATGTTCTGGTGTGCACCACACGTAATGAGCGCCCAGAGGAAAGGGAAGCAGGCTCCGACTGGGAGAACTGGTGTGTCATGCCAGAGATCGGTCCCAGAGATCGGTCCGGAAGGGTGTGGGACCCCTCTGCTGAAATCTGAATGGTGCACATTGTGGATAAAGAAAATCTGATCGATACATCATATATGTATTATTCAGCCTTCAAAAAAAAAAAAAAAGAAGAAAAAAGAAAGAAAATCCTGTCATTTCAACAACTCGGATAAATCTGGAGGGCATTATGCTGAGTGAAATAAGCCAGAGAGAGAAAGACAAACAGTATGTACTATCACTTACCCGTGGAATCCAAAATAGAAAAGTTGAACTCACACAGAAACAGAGAGTAAAAGTGGTTGCAAGGGGCGGAGGGGTGGGAGACATAGGGAGGAGCTCATAAAAGGATGCAAACTTTTACCGATGAGATGAATCAGATCTGAGCATCTAATGTACAGCATGGTGACGAGTTAAAACACTAGGTTGTATAATCGATATTTTTTTATACTTGATATTCGTTAAGCGAGTAGACCTGAAATGCTCTCCCACACATACAAAAGGTAAAGAAGTGCGGGCAATGCCTTCAAATGCATGAATTTATCGAATCACCGAGATACACACTTTAAAAGTCTAACGATTTTGTCAATTCTACCACAATAAAACTGAAAAAAAAATAGGAAAAGGCAAAGCTATCTTTCTGCTGACAGAAAGAAAAGGTGTCTAAAGGAACAAGCGGTCTGATTTAAACAATTAGAAACAATTAAAAATTATGGCTGATGATTAAGTGAACGCAAATTGAAATCAATACTTAATGATTCCAAAGGCATGTGGCTAACGGCGCTAGGATGGCAATAGGCCTGAAACCCTTGGAGAGGAAAAGTAATTTACTCCAGAGCAATGAGCTCATTGCAGGGAAGCCCTGGGACCATCCCGCCCCTCTTCCTGCATAAACCTGGTGTAAGTTTCCAGGCACAGTAAAGACGCCACCTGCTCCTCGTGGCCCGGTTTCTTCCCCCTTGCTCTCTGGGTAACTGTGAAAAGGCCTTGGCACTGAGCCAGGCAGTTTGCATCCCATGCGAAATCCACGCAATAAAAAAAAAAAGAAAAAAAAACCCACCCTCCGCTTGTGAAGATGATTTGGGAGCTTGTGTGAGGCCTCAACACATTTTTTATGAATTCTCTGTGGCTCCAACTTGGATTCTTGCTGGGAAGTGTTCATGGACATGGCCTTCTGGTGCTGAAATATTTGTATGTAATTTACCTCAACAGATGGTACAGAGGCACACGAACCCGGATTCTACTCATTTAAAAATGTGGATGGTTGGCACTTTCTTACACTTAGTTCCTGTGTCTGGATAGGCAGTATTGTTTCAAGGCACCCAGCCGTCAAGTTACCCAGCCTTCGGAGATATTCTTGGAGGGTAAGGATTTGTTGAAGGAATGCATGTCAGGAGCTGGAAGGATGCTGACATCGCTGTGACCATATCTTGTTAGGCTCTTCGATGGAGAATATGTCGCGTGCCTGGGGACAGGTCCTATTGAAATTCACATGAAACATTTGTGCGTGCGAGCACTGCCATAAATGGCCCAGGTAATATTTTTTACGTCCCCTGTAATTTAATATAGGATGGAAAAGGGAATATCTGTTACACAGAAATAAAATATTCTCCACCCCCCATCTCTCCAACTCTCCAACATTTCATATATCATCAAACATTCCTGGCAACGCTTCCTATTAGATATCAAATTAAAAATGCATAAACGTGCATGATCTGTTCGTGCAAAACTACAGCCATATTGTCGGTGGCTGTGAAGGGGCATTAGGAAAGTCTTCCCTCGCGCCACCGGGGTGTCTGAAGAAGGGAAGGGTTTCAATTTAGTACGACTTTGAAGAACACTCTGCTCCAAATCTGTGAGACGAGCTTTTGAACGCGAGTCTTCTGGCTTTCTAGACACACTGGCAGTCTGTTAACTTTGTTCTGACTTCAGTCACTTGCTCTGAAACTCACAGTGACGCTACACACTTTCCTCGGCTGGGGAGACCGTGGAGAGAAGGGCCAGGCAGCCACCGTAGACTTGATTTCTTCGTCTTGTCATTTGTTTTCCCTTCCTGGTGTGTGCCCGTCCCCCTGTGGAGTTTTTCTGCTACAGTTCGTGTCAAGGGAAAGGAGAGCTCTTGTCTTCTCAGAGGGTTTTTTCCCTGCTGATCACTCCTCCGACTAAACCCCCTGCACTTACTTCCCATCATCAATTTTCGGCACCCCCCATTTTTCACCCTCACCCCCTCTCCCAGTCAACTTCCTGTGTCCCATGTCTTCCGACCTGCTCTGCGGTTGAGATGTCAGACCCACTTGCAGGGTGCAGGACGACGCAGACGGATAAATGGTACGGAAAAGGAGCCCATAAACAGGCCAAATGTATGTTATAGGTGTACTTGAAGGTAGCATGATGAAGATGACGTTTTGCGTCAGGGGAAAAAGGATAAATTAGTTCACATATGGGATTGGGCCAAATTGGCTAACCATGTGGAAAAGGAAAATGGAGTTAAACCCCTACCTCACAACATGCACCCTAATAAAAACCAGATGCATTAAACACTTAAATATGTATATTTATATTATATAAATATATAGAACCACTGAAAAATAGGTGAATACGTGCTGCTGGCATAAAGGAAGTCTATGGAAGTGCATATGCCAAGACAGAAGGGAAAGGAAAGAACAGTAAATTTGACTAGGTGACGGGAACTTTCTGTATGGAGAGAGAGTAACAGGTGATATATGTCCTTTGTAGTATAATATTAAAATAACGTAGTATAATATTAAATTAAATATTATTATAATATTATAGTATTAAAATGTTAGTGTTTAAGGGGCGCCTGGGTGGCTCAGTTGGTGAAGTGTCCAACTTTGGCTCAGGTCATGATCTCACGGTTCGTGGATTTGAACCCCGCGTCAGGCTCTGTGCTGACAGCTCAGAGCCTGGAGCCTGTTTCAAATTCTGTCTCCCTCTGTCTCTCTCTCTGCCTCTTCCTGGCTCACACTGTCTCTTTCTAAAAAAGAATAGACATTAAAAATTTTGAAAAATGTTAATATTTAATATCTAAGTATCTCCTAATACTAACTAAATGACTGTGTCGATGGGAAAAAAAAGGACAAAAAACCCTACTTGGTGGTGAGAAGGAGGAATCAAATTTGAGGCCAAGGTGCTCCTGAGACATTATCGGCAAATAAGCATCAAAGGAAAAGAAAAGGCAATAATCAAAGTCTTCTTTTACCTATAAAATGGGGGATTGAAATACATTATCCAGGACTTACACCCTCTCACGTCATGCTAGGGTTTATATTGGTTCTTAATGGTGAGCAAATCAGAAATATGCAGGAAAAAACTTTAAAAATATTATAATGGATGCTTAAATTTCCATTTTAAATAGTTTACTATGAGGAAAATTTAGATGCAAAGTATTGTTTAAAATGTTTAAGTATTGAGAAGAATTTACATTTTAAATTATAAAGATTTGACTAAATCACATGAAAGAGGATACTATATAACCAATTACAATGATTCTGTAGCACACTATTTAAAACCACAGGTAAATAAATTACTACTTAGGTATTAAGTATGCATTCAGGGTATACATGAAATTAAAATCTGTGTGGAAGTCTGACGACACGTACTATGTGTATATTTATGTATTTTAATTTGTTAATGAGGTCTATTCTTTATTTTCTTATGAAAATGCATTTTTCCATCAAATAAAAATGTTGAGATGATGTCATATCTATTTGTACACAGCACACAAACTTATGTTATAATAGGTATCTTTATAATTAAATTAGTTGAGGTATTACCTACGCTTTCCTAAAACTCTTTTGATGAGGGGGTGCCTGGGTGGCTCAGGCTGTTAAGCACCTGACTCTTGGTTTTGACTCCGGTTATGATCTCACAGGTTCATGCGTCCGAGTCCCACGTCGGGTTTGTGGGAGTGAGCCCCACATCAGGCTCTGCACTGAGAAGGCGCAATCTGCTTGGGATTCTCTCTCCTTTTCTCTCCGCCCCCTCTCCTGCTCATGCATGTTCTCTCTCTCTTTCAATATAAATAAAACCTTAAAAACAAACAAACAAACAAACAAACAAAAAAAAACCTCTTGATGATTCCTAACAGGTTTTAGGTGATTAGAAAAGGATTAGGAGACACACTGGGGAAAATTTTTGCTTTTCAAGCTTTTGTTGCTTAGATGGTCTGCTTTCACATTCCCATGACATTCAAACAACCCCTGAACCCTGTTCACATATTTAACAATAATTAACCATCATCCCTTTTTTTCATTCTGTCCAACTTTAATTCAATTCATGAGTATATTTCTTATGTGACTTTTTTCAACTTCCTAGTGAAGAAGATGGGAAAATATTCCCTCCCACGTTCTAAGATTGAGAAGTAGATACAATGCATGTGCAAACCACTTGGCTGTTGAGGTAACTTGTTCTTTGAAATCCAAAACCGGCTCATTTCCTCTGCTCGGCCTTAGAAACCTGCTGGAATTCTGGCAAGGAGCAAGTGACTTGAATTCTTCCCATTTCCCCAGGCCTCCAAATCCATGGGATCTTGCACGTGCTTTCCTGTTCCATAACTCACTATCCCGTACACATCATTGATTTTGCTCTAAAAGACAATTCATGGCATCTTTAATGTAGCAAATAATTCCTACAAGGGGGGGTGACTAAGAGGTTACGTGAACTGTTTTGATCCACCTTCTTCCTTGATTTAAGACTACCTGTGGTCCTCTTCCTAGCTCTCTCCCAGTATGTAACAATGACCACTGTATCGAACGCTTCATTCATTTGCTCTCCTAAGTGATCATCTCTTCCAACTGTTAGCAATGGGAAGAACCGATAAAGACTGGATTTTTCATCTTTCCCTTCTTCTACCCCACTTGTCTCTGTGAAGTATCGACTGACTTGCAAAGATTTATTTTTCCACGAAGACTGGTCAGTTTCATTGTCAAAGTATCACCTGTTTTCTCCTTTTTATTGCAAATAAAAATAAGCATCTAATATAGAACAGCTGCTAATTATTAAGCGTAGTAACTGCTAAATAAAATCTCGCTGTTGTTATTGTTGTTTTCTTGCCTGCTTTTCGTTTGTGAGCCGTTAGGCCTGAAGAGCAAATGAGAGAGATTCTTTGGAAACTCTACGATGAGAAATGGTCAGCAGTCTAGCGATACATATGGCAGGACCATGCACGCACATGCTTATGTTGCTCTGTGTGATAAAGACTGATTGTTACACGTGTGCTACAGGAAAAGTCTTCAGGGGTTTTATGGATTCTCAAAATTAAAAAGCAAAAACACAAGATATGAAACGGGAATAAGAAGTTACAGGCTCAGGAAACCTTCCAATTCCACGTCAAGGAGAAAACCACGGGAGAGAGGCCCACATTCATTTTGGAGTAAGACCATCTACTTTATTCAGGATCAGAGAAAGTTTTTAAAAAGGAAGAGGATATGATTTGAAGACTAATTAAATTTGCTCTTTTAGGTAACATACTTAGAATTTAAAGCTGTATCTCTAAGGTCATTAGACCACCTTCACAGCCCAGAAACGGGCCACAGGTAATCTTGTTCAAGCAGGGCGTTACCAGCATTATTCATGCTTCGGAGATAAGGCTGTTCCACCTCTGCTTTAGTGAGGGATTCATATCTTCGGTGAACTAGAAATCATGCCCGAAGAAGCTTACGTAAATCTCCCTCCTTGCTGCACTTCAATAAATGGATAACTAGTTCTATTTAGTTTGGGATTTATGTGTATTCCATTTGATTCAAGGAAGTTAAAAGTACTTATGACTATTTATCATATCTAAAAAACCTCCTGGTATCCTGGATTTGGAATCAGAAAACATAAATTTATGCCCCAACTGGATCACACATTCTCTGTGTAACATTGAGCAAGTTAATCATCTTCCCCGAGCCTTCATTTCTTTATCCTTACGCGTAGAGCCTAATTCATGAAGTGAAAAATCCAATATAAAAATGCATATGAAGGAATTTATAAATTAAAAAGTGAGGCCATAAAGAAATGTTAGTCACTTTCAATGCCGTAAACATGTTCGGTCAACATGATGACTTTAATCATTCTTTTTAATAATATATTTATGTATTTATTGGAATGTTTATTTATTTCAAAGAGAGAGATGAAGAGAGAGAGAGTGTGAGAGAGCATGAGTGAGGGAAGGGTGGAGAGAGAGGAAGAGAGAATCCCAAGCAGGCTCCACACTGTCAGCACGAGTCCAACATCAGGCCTGAAGTCACTACCCATGAGATTGGACCTGAGCCAAAATCGGAGTCAGACGCTTAACTGACTGAACCGCCCTTCTTGTTAATAAAATATAAAAGAACATTGTTCAAGATGGGTTTGTCATGCCAGATTTTGTTTCTGCAATACTAAGTTGCCCCCCGTATATAACAATACATTTTCCTGCTTTCAAAAGACGGAATGATCTTTTCATTTTCCCTCCTTCCTTATTAGCCTGCATGTCAACAGTGACTAAATCTATTCATCCCTACCCTTAAAATATCTCTCCCTTTTACCCCCATCTCCATACCTTGGTTTTTATGTTTGTTTGTTTGTTTGTTTGTCAGTTTGTTTAATCTTTAGCTTTGGCCAAGGAGGGCAGACCTGTCAAACAGACCAAGGTGTGAATTCTGGCTCTGCTGGTTTGTAATCTTAAATCTTAATGTTCTCACCTGTAAAATGGGGATAATACAAATCCCTCAGAGGGGTTAAATTTGATGAAATTTCATTATAACATTATAACATCCCTGAGTTCAAAATATTCACTGATTTATGATTTTTCGCCAAATAAAGTTAAAATTTCTCAGACAGACTTTTGAGACCAATCTCCTATGTCCCACCAAACTTTATCTCTTAAGGTTTCTCCAATCATCGTCACCACCCAGTGGATTTGGCTGCCTCAACACGAGAGGCACAAAATTCATATCCCAACAATGCCTCTTAAATTGGGTCTTTGGTTTCCCTATTCTGAAATGGAGAGAGACATTTTTCCTGCATGTGTAACAGAAATATTTTTAGGAAAAATGTGCTAACCTGTATTACAGAATGTTGGTCAATGCCAAAGTTACTTATTTGCAAGGTATCATTACTACTTGGCATGGCAGTTGGCTTATCATTCATCTGGCTGAAATCAATCTTTCTCCATGTCTCCTTCGACTCTCTAAATGAGAGTGACTGACTCCAGGTGGAGAGATGGAATTTTTTCCAACGGCTATTCCCTTTCTACCAGTGAGAAGCAGAATAAAAAGAAACTACGTAATATTCATTCACCCACTGGATTTATTCGCATAAAGGTCACATAACAGATGATGACAAAACCTTATTCTCTACATTCTACTGAAACTATCAGGCTTTAAAACCTCTAAAATGTTTATATTTGACAAGCACTTCTCATGACCAATCATACATAATTAGAAAGGTGTATGAAGAACATTGTGAACAGGATTGTTTCTCTTCTAAGAAACGTGCCTATTTGCAATACATAGCAATAACATCTTGCAAATAGTTCTAAATGCATGATTGTTGATGACTGAATTAAAGCATACTGTATATTTCTCTACAGGCATTCCTGCCTCATTAATCATATTGAAACGATCAGTATTTGGAGAATAGACTTCATAGGGTGTGACTTTTTGAGCAAAGACTAGAGCCCTGGGCACTCTGTCAAGGCTAAGGATAGGGTACATATGGGATGGCTCCAGCCATGACTGATGCCAAGGCCGAAGAAGAACTGAGGTTGTGAAGCCAAGAGTACTGTATCCATTTATACAAGGTCACAGCAAGGACACGGAACAGACCGTGGGAGGTTGGGAATAAACTCATTTACTACTTGCCAAGAGCAAGACACGTAGTGATTCCAAAACCAGGCAGCCAGGGATAAACATAGATGAGGTGTCATTGAAAATAGGCTCCGATAGGAAGGGAGCATCAGGAGCTCAAGGTGAGGCCAAGGAATGTCGTAGGGGAGAACACATCATGAGTTCGGTGACAGGGCGTAGGGAGTGTAGAGTGAGTGCTATGGAATGAACAAATTAATAGGAACAGATAACAAAAACATTACCATCTAGAGGATCTGTAAAAATTAGCTTCTTTAGAACTGGTTCTGTTTTTTATTTGTTTTTTTTAAATTTTAGGGGGAAAGAGAGAGAGACAGAGTGCACATGAACAGGGGAAAGGGGCAGAGAGAGGGAGAGAGAGAATCCCAAGCAGGCTCCATACCCAGCACTCAGAGCCCGACGAGGAGCTCGATCCCACGACCATGAGATTATGATCTGAGCCAAAATCAAGAGTCGGATGCTCACCGACGGAGCCACCCAGGCGCCCCGAGAATTGGTTCGTTAGGGAGGAGCCCACCCGCAGAATTTACGGAGGTTCTAATTCAACATAATATGGTTTTAAGTTTCTGGGTGGCTAACTTGTGTCCTAAATGGGAAACCATCCACGTGGGGCCACCCCGGAAGTAAAGAGGGCCAAGTGGCAGCTGGGAGTGAGAACATAAGCACCCCCATCACCTCTGTAATGATCGGAATAGCCAAAAATGACAAGAGTGAACTAGAGCAAGGGAAATTAAATCCCGAAATCAATCTCCGCTTTCTAGCTTCGCCCAGGGACTAGGCCTGTTTTAAAGAGTCCTTTTCTCCTAGCGAAATGTTTGTCAATGTAATTCCTTTGAGGGTGCTTAATTGTTTCTGTTGTTTGTTTTGTTTCCCTTTATTTTTTAATCTCTTAGCAAGTTGCTTGCACTTCAACTATGAATAAAAAGAGCAAGAACATTCTCAATGAGAGCATATGTCTTCCCAGCAATAAGCCCGATTCCTCTGATAAACAAAAGAAATCTTGGTCTCTCTTAGTGGAGTGCCAGTTTTTCATAGAGTGAGGTCATGAATTTAAATTACACGGAAGGACAACTGGAGAGTCATTTGGCATAAACGGCAGTGTGGTGTTCCGTGGCCATTGCCAAGGCTGGTGGCAGTTAGAGGTTTTTTTGTTTTTGTTTTTTTTTTTTAATATAAAAGATCCAGAAAAAGAGCACCGAGTGAAATTTCCTTGTTTACAGATGACATTAAGCTTCTGGATGGGAGGAAAGGCCAATATCACAAAAATAAAGAAATCGCCCATCCAGCTGTTAGGTTTATATGAGCTATTATCCACTTCGTTTCCTATACCACGTCGTATCTACCTTCCAAAACTGGTGACGTGGTTTCTTATTTCCAACTCCCTCCCCCCACCCAAAAAAAAACCACATCAGAATATGGCTGATGTCTCATGAGTCTTTGAATAGATACGTTCTGACCCTCCCGGTATGATTTTGAGAACCTTGCCACTTTTTGAGAGGCAGCGAGCAGAGATTCAAGCTGGAAGAGAATGGCAACAATCCCAGGATGCTTTTAAAGGCAGTGCTATTATCATATGCTTTTAATCAGAGGCATATTTAATATAAAACAAGTAAAGCATAGTGCATGGCATACTTGAGGTAAAAAAAATGCTCTTCGCTTGGTGCTGACATTCACTGATTTTAAATACCTCATGCAAACCATTTAATCTGCTTTTTAGTATTTTATGTTTCTTTTCATTAAACACACACACACACACACACATACACGGGGCACTTGGATGGCTCAGTCTCAGGTCATGATCTCATGGTTCTGGAAGGTCCAGCCCCCTTCCCCCTGAGTTGGGCTCTGCGCTGACAGCGCATAACCTGCTTGGGATTCTCTGTCTGTCTCTCTGTCTCTCTCTGCCCCTCCCCTGCCCACATTCTATATCTCTCTCACAAAGAAGTAAAATAAACATTAAAAAAACTAAAAACAATAAAAACACACATTTAATGATTTAAAATTAAAGTAGCACCCATCACAACTGAAATTCAAACTAACTGTCAAATAGTACTTCACGTATTCTACTAGGAAATGGAATCAAGAGTGTGTGTCAGAAAGAACTTTGTTAATACTAACAAGATAAACATCACTTTATTATTAGAATTTCATTGTAAACAGATATTTTTGCCTACTTTACTATATATATTTTTTAACTTTTTAAAATGTTTATTTATCTTTGAAAGAGAGAGTGCAAGTGGGGGGAAGAGGAGAGAGAGAGGGAGACACGGAATCTGAAAGGGGCTCCGGGCTCCAGGCTCTGAGCTGTCAGCACCAGAGTGAGATCATGACCTGAGCTGAAGGTGGAAGCTTGACTGACTGCGTTGCCCAGGCACCCGTACTTCATTTTATTCTGTCTAATAATAGAAGTTTTTGCTATTTGAATTAATTTTATCCACTCTTTACAGTACATCTAAATTTTTAAAAATATATAAAGTAATAATGAAAAGTCCGCAAAGTAACCAAAAAGAATGTAAATACGGTGATACTTTTGGGGGTTGACTCAATCAAATGATACATATAATTATAGAATCCATCCTCTCAAATACAGAATCTGGGTAAATTATTTGCAAATTACTTAACATTTTTGGTAAAACTTGGACTCTTTTTGAAAAGAAATTATCCTATGGATTTCAGATATCTTGGGCTAACTCAATCTTTGCTTTAGGGATGATCCAAGTTTATGCACTGTGTCTATCCAAGGTTATACAGCGCGTCTCCACGTACAAATCACTCTGCCTGGAAGATTCGCTCTGCACTTTAACAAAGGCCTGGGAATATGTGCAAAACTGCGGGCATCAAAACTGGGGATGTGGCAAGAAGCAGGGCCTCCGTGCCGTCGGGTTCCGCGGGCGCCCAGCTCACCCAGGAGGGGGGCCTGTGGGCAGACCAAGCGAGCGGAGTGAAGTCTGTCCTTGCTGGGAGTCCCAGCGACGTCCCCGCGCAGTTTTACCCTGAGAACGAATCGGACAGCGACACGCTCGCTTTGCACCTGGGAATCTAAGGTCCGGACGCGTTCCACGGTGGTTGTAAAGTCACACGTATGTGTCCATGGAAAAACTAGATTTAGAATTTTGTTTCCTTTGACGATATCCCATGATTAACAAGTTGGCTTTTCACGAAATGGCTGAAATAATCGAACTTTCTGTGATGCGGGTGGTAAATTCAGAGACCTGCCCTGAAGGTTGGATTTCAACAAATCGATTAGACTTTCTTAAAAATAAATCAATAAATAAAATGAAACAACACGAAACATCTAGCCTATGATCTATTGAATAAAGCCTTTTTTTTTTTTTTTTTTTTTTTTAAGACAAAACAATTACTGTTAGATAATCCTAACTGGTCTCTGTTGACCGTGATCAGCTACCGCTCAGCATTGTGGGTAACGGCGAGGGTCCCAGGGAAATGCACTTGCTTGGACTGGTGATCTCGCGGCTCTCCTTGTGTCCTAAACAGGGCACAGAGGGAGGACGCAGACGCGTTGTCAAAGTCGATCTTGACATGCCAGGTAGCTGCTGGCAGCTCATGACCCATTGGAGAATTTCAAAGATGGGAGAAAAAAGTCAACGCGACCCCTGAAACTTGTACTGGGTTTTTCTGGCCAGTATATTTTGGTTCCAGAAACAGTATGTGGCACATAATTATCCTTGTCAACATAGATACATCAAATGTGGGGAGAATATATTCAGGACAACAGAGAGATTTCTTTTTGGCTAATGCTAATGCACATGGTATTGATTTGCTAGAAGAAAACATTTATCATTTATGTGTACATATATGTATATGGTATATATATGTATATATGTGTGTATATATATGTGTATATGTGTGTATATATGAATATGGTATATATATGTGCTATGTGTATATATTGTATATGTGTGTATATATGTATATATATTCATAAGACTTATACATAATATATATGCATTTTATATATATGTATACACACACACACACACACACGTATTATAATCTGCAAGTACCTGGTCCTAGGATTCTTCAGGAATAATATGATCACAGAGGACAATTCCTCATCAAGATCTAACGGTGCTTGCTAGTGGGACACTAGTGTTAGCTTCATTGGCTATGACATTGTGGCGACCTAATAGCCTGCTTTGCCGCCTTTTAGTGCTTCTTTTGTTGTTGTTCAAATGAAGATAAATTTCGATATTTCGCTTGCTTGCATAATTTGGTGTCACATTCCAGACTTTCGGTAGCTTTTCCACATATAAATGATCGGGCTATCATTTTACAGAAGCTTGGTGTGCTATTTTTAGGCTTCTGTGCCTCTTCCCAGCCTTCTCTCGGTAGCATTTCTGTTACAGACCCATTAGAGAGAACAGAACTGCTGTTAGTGCAGAATGTTAGTGGTGTATATTAGGAATCAGAGTGCTGGAAGCATACATATTTAATGAAGCAAGCTTAATACAAGGTTATAATATTTAATAGCCTAAATGGGGCAAAAATATAGTTGTGAAATTATCTCCATGTCACTGGATGCTAAACCGAAATTAGGAAAATAAAATCCTTTGAGGTCATTTACAAAAATTATCCGGTGACATTTTTCTATCAATATAACAAATAAAATTAGTTTCTTATTTATGTGATTAAATGATTAATGCATGGCTGCATTATTTATATTGTGACAATTATTGTTAACTCTATGCTTCAAATTTATGATGTAAGTAAATTATTTCTAAGGACAGAGCACTTTGTATATAAATCCCTCTGTGAAACGCCATTTCCTGAATAACATGGGAATATCTGGATTTTACGTTTTTACTTTTGCATTCTTACTTTCTCTGAATAATTAAAAATTTGAAACTACCCAGCAAAGAGAGCGACATTATTCTTATTTGCACTAACCTTTTTTTTTTTTTCATAAAAAATGGTATGTGAGAAGTAAGGAGAGATGCTAAAGAAAGCTTGCAAACCAATCTAAATGATGCTCCTTTAAAAATATTTTTTATTTTATTTAACCATAAACAAAAGTGATGATTTTAAGTAATATTGTTACATTGTATCACCTGTATTATTGTATTTATCTTTTACACTTATTTCACATTATTTCAAATTTGGCAGTAGCTGTAATATCTTACCTGTAAATCTGACTTCTGTTATTTTAGTCTAACATCATCCTGATGACTGATCTCTCAGGAATGGCTTTCTTTCTTGAAACTTCAGAAATTTTGTGCAAAAAGGCCTTTGGGAATCCAGAATTTACTTGTGCATCCTACATGTAGAAGAAATTTGGTATAATTTATCTGGTGTCTAGAAGAATTCCTTCCCTGAAAGTAAGCTCCAGATGACAGTTCAGTGTGAGCTGTCAACCAGTCACGACATAACTAATGACCATTGCTGTCACCACATAACCAATGACCATTGCTGGCCCTCACTGACCATTGCTGAGGTGGCCATGAGTGCCCATCTCTGACCTGGGCATTACCAACCATGCCTTACCTGACCAGAGCAACTCTTTGAAATAGAAAACAGACTCATAGAGTTCAAATGAATTGCTCACAGTCTCACATCTAATAAGTAACAAAAGAAACACTTCAAACTAAATATATTTCTGTGCATTTTTTTAAATGAAGGAATGTTGGGTGTTTAAGTACAATGAGATACTTTGGTCCAAAGTGTATTGTGACAGATATGTATGACAAACATACATGTGTGACAGCTCTGAGGCATTTAGCTGTGAACAGGAAGTCTTTCAAGACTTATTATTCAAATCAGCGTTCAAATAATTTCTTCATGTTGACATTAATGTTATTTTTTTTCTATTTTATAACCAAAGTATTCTTTCATATCCCTCATATTTTTTAGAGTAAAACCTGATCTTGCATAATGCTTTGGGACAAATGGCACAACTATTTTAGGAGAGATTCCTAACTGGATGGGGCTTGAGACTAATGGAGGGAAATAAGGATGTATAGAGGAAATTTGTTTAAAGAAAACATTTTAATAAAAATCTGTGGAGTGCCTGGGTGGCTTAGTCTGTTATACATTGAACTTCAGATCAGGTCAAGATCTCACAGTTTGTGGGTTCGAGCCCCGCGTTGGGCTCTGTGCTGACAGCTCGGAGCCTGGAGCCTGCTTCAGATTCTGTGTCTCTCTTTCTCTCTGCTCTTCCTCCACTCGCACTCTGTCTTTCTCTTTCTCTCTCAAAAATAAATAAACATTAAAAAAATTTTAATGTAATTGTTATTTATTTTAATTTCCACTACCTACATTATTAAAGCAAAGATCATTAATATTTACATTGTGATAAGCTCAACATTCCATTAATTATTTGCTTCTTCAAAGCCTTGAAATCCAGCACAGTTTATGTTTTCCATCTCTTATATTTTACCATTTTTCACTTATGTTCCATCTACAGTCTAGAAAGATTTAAGGGTTAAAAAAAGCATGAAACGAAATGCCAAAAACCGGTTGTTGAAGGATTATGATGTAGGAACCGGTCTTGAAAATAATTTGTAGCTGAGTAAAATAGCAGAATAAAAAGCATTAGAAATGATATCACTATAGGGAGACCGGGGTGGCTCAGTCGGTTAAGCCTCCAACTCTTGATTTCAGCTCAGGTCACGCTCTCATGAATCATGGGTTCGAACCTCATGTGGGGCACTGTGTGAACAACACAGAGCCTGCTTGAGATTCTCTCTCTTCCTCTTTCTCTGCCCCTCCCCTGCTTATGCTCTGTCGCTCTCTCTAAAAATAAATAAATAAACTTTAAAAAAGAGATTATAGGGGCGCCTGCGTGGCTCAGTCGGTTAAGCGTCCAGCTTCGGCTCAGGTCATGATCTCACAGTTCATGGGTCCGAGCCCCGCATCAGGCTCTTTGCTGAACGTTTGCTCAGAGCCTGGAGCCTGCTTTGGATTCTGTGTCTCCTTTTCTCTCTGCCCCTCCTCTGTTCACATTCTATCTCACTCTGTCTCTCAAAAATAAATAAATTTTAAAAAAATTTAATAAAAGAGAGATGATATTGCTAGAATTTGGAAAATGGAGACACAATTTAATTTTGGCCACCTGTTAATATACTCCTTATGCAGATGCACCCAACATAGCCACTTTATTTAGTTCTTGCTACTTAACCCATGACTAACTGGAGTTGCCATTATTTTTTTAAAGTTCCTCTCTTTCCTCCTTTCACCTAAAAAATCAGTTAAATACAGTTACTCACAGAATTAGACAGGGGCCATTTTGCTAAACAAATGGTCTAGCTTTAAATCACATTACAGAAAATAGTAGATTAAATTGTAGAAAATATTTCCCCAAGTGAGTTTTCCAGTGCCATGTTTGTAAGCTTTAGTCTCCCAAACAAGAGAATAATCACAGTTATAGGACACGTGAACGGTTTTACTGAAGTTGAGAATGCATTACTCATGTTTAGTAGGATGCATTTGATGGTCAAAAATCTAGTTGTTTGTTTCTGTTTTGAATAAGTACCTTCATAAAGACAAAGGCCAGAACTTAAAGCATGGCAAGTCTGACAGTCCAAATTCCCTCGTCCTGTTTCACATAAACTCCTCTTAATCTTATTCCTTTTATAGCACCCCTTCTTTCTGAGGACCCACAAACAGCCTTCCAAAAACTTAGGATACTCCTAAGCCTATCCAAGAACTGAAACAGGAAAGAAAAGTAGGAGAAGTGTATGGAATGATCCCATTTTTTTTTTAATGTTTATTTATTTTTGAGAAAGAGAGACAGAGCACAGGCAAGGAAGGGCAGAGAGAGGAGGAGACAAAGAATCGGAAGCAGGATCCAGACTCCAACCTATCAACACAGCATGACTCAGAGCTTGAACTGAGGAACTCAGAAGCCATGAGATCATGACTTGAGCCAAAGTAAGACACTTAGCTAACTGAGCCACCCAGGTGCCCCTGGAATGATTCCATTCTTATAGCAGAGAAAGTAAAGCAAGTCATGAAAATAATAAAAATTACGTGCTGTTCTTCTCCTCAATCTGATCACTTCAGAGCTGAGAAGTAGGTCATACTTCTTTACCTTCCAAAATAGCAGATATTAAAAAGCTCACAACAATGTTCAAACCACTAGAAAGGAAAGCGATAGCGGACACATAATCCATGTTCACTAGGTTTATAATAATTTTGCAAATAAAGGGCCTCAACTAAATAATAATGCTAATACAATTTTCTACTGAACTATGAATAGATTATTCAGCTCTATTTCCATACATTTACTTATTAAAAAATATTTATAAGGAGCATAGTATGAGCCAGTGCTCTCTGTTACCTACATGTTCGAACTTTGGGGGCCGATCTAGGAGCAAAGCAAAGCACCTTCCCTCACAGATCACCTCCAAGGAATGAAGTCAGGCGATCACACACACACACACACACACACAATGAAAAGTGGCATTAATGTTATGGGAAAAATAAGTAAGATGGAGAAAGGAAACAGGGAACATACAGGGTGGGGTGTTAGGGATACATTAAGTAGGATGGTGAGGGGAAACCTCTTTGATAAGGAAACAAAGAGAGACTGATGAAAGGGGGGAACTGGCCCTGTGACCATCTCCTAGGAGAGCCAGCAGACCAGTTAAAGGCTGGCTGGAGGTGGGTCAGGCTCAGTCTAATCAAGAAATAGAAGTGATGTAATCATGGTTGCAACCAGTTGACTGAAGGAGGGGCTGGAAGGGGAAGAAATTGGAGATTTGTAGATAAGTTGAATCCCATACAGTTTTGTAGAATCTAAGCTGGTCTTTTTTTTTTTAATGTTTATTTATTTTTAAGAGAGAGAGAGAGACAGAGCATGAGTGAGGGAGGGGCAGAGAGAGATGGAAACTTGGAATCTGAAGCAGGCTCCAGGCTCAAAGCTGTCAGTCAGCACAGTCTGATGTGGGGATCGAACTCACGAGCCCTGAGATCGTGACCTGAGCTGAAGTTGGACACTTGACTGACTGCCCCTAAGCTGATCTGTAATGAGGGCTGGGATGGGAACCCACAGAGAATATAGAAACTGAGAATCAGAGAGATTAAGATATTTCCTGAGGTCACAAAGCAAGAAGAGGCAAATGTAGCTTCGTCTGTTTGTGTGACCTGTGCTCTATGTGAATATGACACATATCTGACAAAGATACACAATAATCTTAGTGTGATGCTGGAGTTGTTTAGAGGAGGAAGGGTCTCATTATGGTCTAGTTTTCAGAGAAACCATCACAGAGAGAGTGAAAAGAGAACCATGGCTTGTGTAATGAAGAATGATTTTAAGAGAAAAAAAAAAAAGAAAAGGATATTGAGAGGATCATGAGTGAAGTCATGCTTCAGTTAGGAGACTAGTTTGACTTCAACTGAATGTCATGTTGAGTTTAATAGGAAATAGCTCTGGAAAAGAAGGTAGGAGTTAGAGAATAAAGATATAACTTTTCTTTTACTTTATTCTCTACTCACTGGGGAAATGTAGAATTTTGAATAAGGGAGAGAGAGGTTTGTTCAAAGGAAAGGTTTAGGAATTTTGGACAAGGAATAGTGTGAACAGTGAGTTCTTAGTGAGTTAAATGGTGGTAGCAATGAAAAGGAAGTGAAGAGCATGGGCGGTAATTAGAAGAAACACTTGAACTTGGTGTTATCAGCTGGGAGCAGTGAGATTGATAAGCATGTTCCCTGTTCTTGTGTCTCCGCTGCATTCCAGTAGGGTCTTCCCTAGTCTTGCTGATTATCAGGTTCAACATTTCCCCTATCACCAGTTTCAAACATTTTGAAATTTTCTTTGTTCTCTTCTTCCCCCTTTTCCTTCCGCATTTTGTTTCTTAGCTCTAGAACCCGTATCCTTGCTGTGTTTCTTGTGTCTGTGTCTTCATCTTGGTCCCCTTGACCTACCTTATAGTATAGATGTTGCTTTCTTGCCGGGACACTTGGATGAATATCTAACTTGTTTCCTGCCATGACATCTCTAAGTAGTCATAAGAGCTCTTCAGTGTGGCCCAATATTCCTTCCTAGTAGCATCTCATTGTTCTTATTAAGTGTGCAATGTAAGCTCCTGCCCCAAAGGCATACTGTTCCATGAATATAACACTTTGGTTTTTCACTTGGTTTTTCTTTCTTTCCCTTTGCTTATGCTCTCAGGTCCCTTCTCCCAGGCACAGAGCAAGCGTGTGCAAAGTTGTGCACACACATAGTCGTGTGCATGCACACGCACACATTGTTCCATTTCCACCAATAGTGCCAACTATTAAAAAAGTTGATATTATGAAATCTTGCAACTATATACAAGCTACATAGACTAGTACGATGAAGTAATGTATTCAACTCATCCTCTACAATGATGAAATCATGGTCCATTTTGATCTCATCTCAGTCATGCCAGGAGGAAAGAATTGTGCTCCTCGTCGCTCTCACAAAGCCACTGCTCGTTATTCTTTCTCTTGTTTCCTCTTCTCCTCACTTCTTTCTCCCTCCCTGCTTATCCTATACCATTTATCTATCCTTCAAGAATGCAAACTACAGGGTCCTCTAGCTCTGCCACAGCTAGAACCAAGACTGCAGAGGACTTGGGATTCTTCCCACCTATTTTTGGTTAAAACAAGACAAAACAAACCCAGAAAGAGCCCCTGAGAAATTATTTTAAGGGCCTAGAACTAGAGAAGGCCATATCTCAGGAGATGAGGCCATTGCAAAACCACTCACCACTCCCATCTTTCTGTCTTTATCTGTAGCATTTTTATGTCACTTACAATCACTTTGTCCCACCTCCTGAATCACTGTCATATTCTCCCTGAGGTGCTGACTTCCTGTTTCCTCCAACAGGCTCTGACGGTTGGCAACTTTGCCTTAGATGTGACCCTCAGTGCTCTATCCATGACTTACCCGTGGCATTTGAGTTTAGATCTGCCTGGATAGAGAAGAAAACAAACTGGCATGTACAAAACCAGCTTGAGATTATACTTTTTCACTTTTATCCCCAAGTGTCCTCTTCATAGAGAAAATTATCTGCTTTTTTTTCTGGTCTATGGATGTGAGGGCATGATATGATTTCTCAGGGCTGTGAGAGCACTTCTCTGAGAACACTTGTCCACTATTAAAGTATTGAATGCCCAGATTATAAAGAAAATAATAGAACTCAGAAACCTGAATCTTTACAGAGCAAGACCCCAAACAGCAATTGTAACACGGCTGGTTATGAGTTTAGCCATCTGGGCAAAGTAATAAGACCTCCTACAGCTCTGCTTTTGAGACGTTCCCCCCCCCCCTTCCCCCAGCCCCGATATTAGTCGTCGTCTGTCTGGAGTAAGGGAGTCACAAGAAAACAGCTCTGTGTTGTCTTTGTCTTCTCCCTCTGGTGAAGGTGTCCTTCAGGCCAGTACTTGTCCCTTTGGATTACCTAAAACAACTCAAATCACAGATAAAATTTCCTTCCCACTGCATTAAAATTCTGGAGCTGCAAACAGCCTTGTGATAACCAAAAATTGGTCTTGAGAAGCTCTTCTAAATAGCAAGGTTTTCCTTCTCACAATGGATTCCCCCTCCCTCTAGGAATATCCATGTCTAAAATATACTGAACATCAAGACATATTCTGGACCACATTAGAGACATTGAGCAAGAGCAGATTTCCTACTCTGCTAATACACAGACCGTGATATATGTCAGAGGGAAAAAGGAAGGAAAACTGATACCGCAAGTCTGGTACGTCCTAACAATTGCGGTTTCAATAGGAGACCTATTGGTCAATTCTCCAACAAGATTCCCCATAGTCTCGTCTTCAACAGTTGGATTTTTCCTCAGACAGGCGTTGTAGAATTCCCTTGGTATCACTACTCACTATTAATTCTTAATCAAATGATCATTTCCCCCCCTCATGGAATGATTATCTGAAACAAAGATTAATAAGTAAAGACATTTTTTTCAGAAGTCCTCTTGGACCAGATAGTTATGCAATGTCTTAGAAATTATCTAAACTTTAAATTCTGTAGGTGGTAAATAACATTGATTGATGATAATATATTGCATATACTTAGCAAGCATTTCAGTCATCAAAAAATACTATATTTGGAGTCAAGTCTTCTGAATATTTTTGTGTATAGTTCCAAGCAATAAAGAGAAGCAAACATCATTTACTAAATATCTATTCTGTTAACGGTCCTTAAATATGGTTGCTCTTTAATACAAATTATCAGATTCTCTTATACCTGTTTTGCAGGTAATAGGCAAAAAATGTTACATATGAATTCAAAGTACTTTAGACATCAAACAACATGACTTCTAGAATACCCTATTCTTCTGAATGTTTTTTTGTGGAGTTCAAGTAATAATCTGAGAAGCTATAAACCAATAAATACTTACCATGAGCCACAAACTTTATGTGGTTAATTATTAAAGCAGAGAACGGAAGTTATTTTTCCTATGAAGAAATTGTGAAGGCAAGGAGATTTGAGATGTGAGATCTCTGTGCTGGATGTTCTCAATCTCTCCACCAGTTCTAGTCTCCACTCTTCTTTTTCTAACTGTGCTCTGTCCCAGGAAGCAATCTCTATGGGTACAATCAACTCTTCTCCCTCGTCCTGTGTCATCTGGATGGTGCTAACCAATAGACAACAGCAACAATCATAGATGGCGGGCAAGGAGAGAAGCCAGACTTTCATTCTTCTGGCTTCTTTCTGTTAGTTTGCATTTTGGTTGTGGCAGCCTTCCCCTGCCCAAGGCAGAACTGCTGGTCAGCTTTCCACCAGTACGTACGTCTACTGGTTTCTGTGTTCTAGCAAATGCACCCTTTCCTTGCTCCTTCAGATCTGTTTAATGCTTTCCCCAGCCAGTCCCTTTACTGACCCTGGGGCTCTTACTCTCCAAAGTTAGCTAACATAAGCTGACTAACACCATGATAAATTAGCCATTTCATTAAATTCTATTAGATCTCTTCAGTTCCCCTCCTGGGATGACATTGATTTCTTCTGGAACTTTGGTATGGAAATTGTCACTAACAATGGCCTCAGGAAACAGACCTCAGAGTCGAGTTCTGGTATTGGATTACCTTCATACTGGATGAGTACACTGATCATCTCCTTGCCAGGGGAAATAGGGCATGATGATCTGCGGCATATGGTGGCATCCTGAGGACAGGCAGAGGGCAAGGTGTACTGGGAGTAAATGGATGTGACTCAGGGCCACTATAGCTACAGTGATAAGTGTAATAAATAAGGCGTGGCCGACTGTTTCCGATGGTCATGGAGGGAGCACTCAGAGAAATGAACCAACTGAAAGACTTGGATGTATGCCCAATTCAGGGCATGGATGGAAACTCAGTGGGCCATCAAGACAACCTTAAAGATGGCCTTGATCTTCTGTAGCTATTCCAGAAAGAAACGTGAAAGTCAGGTCCAGGTCTCACCTGCAATTGTCACGTGATCACAGCATTGATGAATGTGATCTTCCAGGGTCCTTCTCCTAAAGGATTCTTAGGAGGAAGAGGATGTTACTGCCACATGCGATGGAAACACATGAGCAGACAGAATTGAGGCTAAGAGCTCAGAACCCCTAAATCTCCCTGAAGGGTCCTTGTCTTCTAAAGCAATGCCTTCCCACTGAATGAAGGAGCCAACCTTTCTAGTCATGGAACTCTGGTAGTGATGGCACCTGGAACAGGTACCTGCCCAGGGATATCTCTTCTCACCAAGTTCGTGGCTCTCAGGTCCATCATAAAAGTCACATCCCAGGAGGCCCCAGAGAGGGAACTACCAGACATGGCCCCCTCAGGGAGAAAAGATTCTATGCACCAGACAACCTACAGAACATCTTCCTGTGAATTAACAAGAAACTGGGGACTTGCTGGAGTGGATTGGATAGACAAAGAAGGATAAAAAAAGATATAGATACACCCACCCAGAAGCAAGGATTTAATATATTAGCTCAAACAACTGGGAGTGGGTTGATAGATTACTAAATTGGTTAATTAATCTGGATTAATATCACCCACAGGATTTAATTGCCAGAACTATGGGGCACACTGTGTCTCACAGGTTGGCCCATGGGCCAGGTTTGGCCAATCAGCTTGTTTTTGTAAATAAAGTGTTATTGGAAGACAGTCACACCCATGTGATGCATTGTCTGTGAATGCTTTTGCACAAAAATGGCAACAGAGACCATATGGGCCACAAAACCCAACATATTTACTATCTGGTGCTTTACAAATACTTTTCTTATCCCTGTGCTAAAGGAATCAAAAACTTCAGCAGAAAGGCATGTTGGCGTGGACTCATTTTGTACAATCCACTCAGCTACCCCTCCCATTTCCTCACCGTATCCCTGGCAAGGTTGGACAATACCTCTTATACCAGGACTTGAAGAAATGAAATAATGTCTCTCCTCCAAGGGTCATAGGTGGCTTTGGGTGATATTGGTCAAAATAGACTCAGGGGTTGAGCAAAGTTTTTTGGGTTAGGTGGCTTACACAGTTTTGAAGTCCTTCTTTAAGTCAAAAGTGTAATGTTATAAACACAAAAAAAGTGGAAAAATGATCATTGCTTTAGAAGGGTAAAAACAACCACAGCAAATGAAATGTTTTAAAAGCTGTCAGATAAAACCAACATCACAAAATCTAAGAAAATGACTTTAAAAAATAATTAACATTATCAGTTATTTAATACTTCCCCCCTACTATTGGGGGAGGTTGTTTGTGTTCGTTTAGTTTAGTTTTGCTGCATAAAACCTACTCTTATAACAATAACTGCAAAGCAGTAGTGGCCAGGGGGTGACATGTCACTATCACATAAGGTGTGCCTGATTACCATGATAAGCTTTGGGTGTCTGTGGCTAATCGATCACAAATCTCTAGGGGTGACATAGATGGGTTGTCCCTTTAGGTCCCATTGGACATATTTAATTGAATAATTTAGAGTCTGTTGGATTGAAATTGACTTGAGTTGCATTAATGGGGATTGATTGCCTCTTGTTCACTTTCCAAACCAAATCAATTCACAGACTTGATGCCCCTAGATTGATAGGAATTTAGGTTACTTGAGGAAGAACCCATATCAAAGCCCACTTCTATATCTGAGAATCTTCCTACAAGTCTTTCCCTAAATGTATCTGTAGCCATTTACCTGCGTGGCACAAGTTTATAGTGTTTCTGTTTATACTAATCTTCTGAGATTCCACCAAGATCCACTGCTCAAGGAAGAGATTTGTGGAAGTCAAGTGAAAAATGTTGTCTTGGCCCAAATATGTCTCTGAGGGGTCCAACTGAACCACAAGCCCAACCTGTGGCTATTGTTTCAATTTTAGAATATATAGTGAGTGCAGATGTACTAGATAACACATAGAACCTCCATGTGGATTATCAGACCCGTGAAGAGCTATTATGTTGGTCTGGGTCAAGTGGAAGTCCTTGACTTCCTTGACAAAGTGAAACTGTCTCCTTTCACTTTTTATCTCTCATAGTAACCAACCAAAAGCATTATTGCATCCATGAGGACACAGAACAACTTGGTGGCATCATTGATGCCTTAAAGCATTCAGAGTGTTTCCTAACATATCTCTATATGATGTGCTTGACTGGTGAAAAAGCCAGGTGGGCCTTGCAGAACAACTAGGGCTTTTTAAAATTATAAATGGGTGATGATATTAATTCCAGCTGGGATTGTAGGTGTAGTATTTCTACCAGACCAAATGAAAGCAGCCTCTGGTATCTGGCATGCAAATGTTGACCTGGCACCATGCGTTGTTTTCAGCAAAGATCATCAGATCATTTTGCCTCATGAGCCATGGACAGCAGTCTCACTACCCTTTCTTACACTGGGATAATGTCAGTTCTCTTTGAATTGGATAGTTTCTGATCTACACTGGAATAATGTAGATTTCAAGTACTGCTATCATCTTAAAAGCACATAGAACACCACCCTGTCCATTCCTTGATGGTGTTGAGCTAATTATATCTGGAAAGTGGGAGGCAGCAAACCACATATGACAGAGGAAAGATATAAATCCCATATAAGTTCAGGGCTTGACAAGTGGGAGAAGTTCTGAAAACTCCAATGATCTGGGGGATTTAAGAATATTCTGAGACACAATTTTCTGTACCCTACACTGCCTACCATAAAGAAAGAGACATATTTCTGTAGGTTGCTCTGATCCATTGCCCAAAACCTGTTAAGCTGACATGTTTAAATGGGGTCTGGATCAAGTAAAATTCTCTAGCAGTTCCAGAATGTAGTAGAAGGGGCCCTGCCCCTTGGGTTTTATGAGCCACAGTGTCAATGGCAGATACAGAAGCTCTATAGAGCCTCTGAAAATCTCCATGGAGGAGAATCACAGTACTGACTACTTTTGTTGATAATTATTCTCATTTCAGAAGCAGATCCTAAGGCTGAGTGTCTGACCCTATGACACATGTGACCAAATGACTATGCAGCTTAACTCCCCGTGATGAACTGGCGTGACATGATCCATCAAACCACAAAATTGGATGTGCACACAGTATTTTATTGTTCAATGGAAATGACATTTATACAGCTGATTTGCACAAGTTCGGAAGACCTGAGTAAACTCTATTTGTGATAAGGATGTGTCCATTGAGGAAAATTGCCATTTCTATCCCCTAAATACAACAGCATCAAGCGGTTGCATATGATTTTCAATAACCTGTACCAACTTTGAGTAGACAACCGAGAGTAAAATTGACCATTTGTTATTATTAATCTTTTGAAGAAATTAGTCATGAGGACAATATTATCTTGGTGGAATGGTTTCATGTGGGTGAGAAATGGTTTCCTCTTATTAACTTATATGATTTTACTCCATTCCTCTTTTACTCTTAGAGACTGAATTACAACAATATTGTTCTGATGTGTGGTACATTCTTTTCTTTTTTAATTTCTATTTTTTGACTCTTTATACAATGTTTCTTATAATGACTGATGTACTAGTTAAATATTTTATTTTCATCATTAAGTCTTTTAAATATGAAATAGGGGAACCTGGATGGCTCAGTTGGTTAAGCGTCTGACTTTGGCTCAGGTCATGATCTCAGGGTTCATGAGTCTGAACCCTATGTAGGTCTCTGTGCTGACAGCTCAGAGCCTGGAGCCTATTTTGGATTTGGTGCCTCCGTCTCTGCCCCTCCCCTGCTCTGACACTGTCTCTCTCTCTCTCTCTCTCTCAAAAATAAATAAAAATTTTAAAAAATTAAAAAAATATGAAATAGACTTTAGATTTGTTGTGAAAAACTACATTATTATTTGACATATTTCATTTTGTCATTCTTATGGAACATGCAGATGCCCACATGCATGCGTAAGCATGTTTGGAGTAGCTGGTCCTTTTTTTTTTTTTTAAATAATGTTTATTTATTTTTGAGAGAGAGACAGAGACAGAGTGTGAGCAGGGGAGGGCCAGAGAGAGAGAGGGAGACACAGAATCCAAAGCAGGCTCCACGATCTGAGCTGTCGGCCCAGAACCTGATGTGGGGGTTGAACTCATGACCTGAGCTGAAGTCTGACATTTAACCAACTGAGTCACCCAGGTGCCCCATGGAGTAGTTTGTCCTAATGCTTTCTCTCTCTCTCTCTCTATCAAGAGCCCATTTTAAGAATAGGCCAACTATTTTCATGTTTTTAAAAATGAACTTTTCCTCAAATTTGTCACCACCTCTAACTTTGACAGTTCTCCTGGGGTCAGATGATTCTTGGTATTCTAAACAGATCAGTAGTGGATAATATCCTTCAAATACCTGCACCATCTTGAGTGTATGCCTGCTGGGTCTCTGAATTGCAGGGAAGAAAGTGTGATTCAGCAGTGAGGCTTGTATTCTCAGTCACGTGGCACCCACGGGGAATGAAGAGTTGCTTTCAATGAGCTTTATTTTATTATTTTATTTTATTTTATTTTATTTTATTTTATTATTTTATTTTATTTTTCTCACCTCCAGTCTTGCCTAGAGTTAGCATACTTCCAAAGAAATGGCAAGAAGACCAAGCAGTAACTTAGGGCTTACAGAAATCTGTCGTATGCTCCTTCCTTCAGTCTGTATTTCAGCGACAGCACAATAATGGTCACTGAGAGAGAGCTCTGCACTTTCATAGACAGCCCCTTAGACCTTTGGAGCATCCACAACCCGCCAAATGACACATTGACAAGAAAACAGAATGGAGAGATGTGGGGAAAAAAGCAGAATTCTTTGAAGAAGCCTAATTTCTATACCTCAAAGCTTGTTTCTCCCTGTAATACTATTTTTTACCATTATCATTTAGAGTCACCATGTACATTTCTAATGGATTCCTACAAGAGTCAGGAAGTTACTCCTGCCCTTGGAACCTCTTCTCTAAGCCTACATGCAGACATCTGTTATGAAGCACGCTCCTTATAGTGTGTCCTTCTTGAGATTATTAACCTGTTCCTGTGATGTTCCTCAGGTATCTATTATCACAATTAACTGGAGATGTTTCCGACAAATATTCTCTTACCTCCTCTGCTCTGACAATCAAAACTGTTTTTAGTTCATCACAGCAAATTACACCCATCTCTGAATTCTTTTCAGAAATTCCGAATAACATGTGCAGAATTGAGGTATTTGGATCCCACGTAGACATGTGAAGGGTGACATAGAGACTCTTCTCACCCCGTTCCTTTTTTCAAAGTATGAATACCACTCTTCAAAGCTCAAAGATAAGAAGTGGATTCTGAAAAGATAAGCCAAAGAAACTGCATCATGGAAGGATCTGATGTTTATTCAAGGCATAGTCTTCCTCTGTCTCAATTTGGTTATTTAATTATCCTTTTCTCCCCAACAAAAACAAATGAAGCTATTATTAGACATATATAAGAACAGATCATCTTTCTTATCCCCAACTTGCCAATTTGCTTGAAGAATCATTCCAAGGGGGTCAACTTTGTAGCATCTGTGCCCACAGCATCCATCTTTAGGGATGTGCTTTCTGCTTGACCTCACACCTCTCTGCTCTGACCCTATAGGACTTGGCACATAACTTGAGGGGAACTGCACTGAGTCATGCTGCAGCGAGGTCCCCCGATCTCCAGGTCTTGGCTTCTTGAGTCCTAGTAACCTTGGTAGGTCTTTAATGCCTCCAAGTAGCTCTTCTACAATCTACTTCTTCAATTTTTTCTTCTTTTTCTCACTGGGAGTTTGCTGAGTGGGTGATTAAGTTGAAACTTAATCTGCTTTATGAGAAAGAAAATTGCTATTTTTAGGCACACATTTGTTAATTCTCACTGCAGCTCTGTTGATCAGATATTATTATTTATAATGTAATAGATGACAACTGAGGGTTTCTCTCTTTAAATGATGTGCTTGCCCTGTTTGAGGTATTTGGATGGAGTTACTGGGGTTTGGTCTTACTGTGTTCTGAGTCCAATGGACACATCCATTTATATTATGTCTCAGGCACGGTGTGGTGGCTATGTCTCAGGCACGGTGTTGATGACTATGACAAAGCAACTAACATTTTTTCCATGATACACAATAATTCTTTGAATTAAAGCTTTATTATTAAGATCATTGTTATAACATCTATGTCAAATTTATGACTTAGTGCTTAGAGAGTTAAAATAATGAGAATTTATTGGCAAGAGATTATATTAGTGTGCCTATTAATCTATCTGTGCTGCTATATCAAAAATGCCATAGACGATGTGGCTTATAAATAATAGAAATTTATTTCTCACAGTTCCAGAGGCTGAAAGTCCAAGATCAAAGCACACCAGTGTGAAGTAAACATAATTCTTAATATTTGGTAATAACTTATATTTCCAGGACACCTGTGAAACACATTGCTTCTTATTTGATACTTAGAGCAATCATTCAACCAAACACTGTATCTCCATTTTAAAGGTAAGGAAATTGAGGCTCAGATGTTTATGTAAGTCTCTGACAGTCATTCAGGAATTAAGTATCAAAATCAAAATTCAAATACAGATTCCATGTACTAGTGATACTTTGCTCCTTAGTTATTCGTGGTTCAAGTCATGGTTAGGAATAAGGCTTTAAAGGTTCATTTATGTCTCCAAATGTATTCAGTAGATGATGGCTAGGATTCTAATCTAGGTCTTTGAACTCTTTTCAATAAACCTGCATTAGTGTGTTAGGAGTATAGACATGTGGGTGCCTATGTGCATAGGTACTTGCGTGTGTGTGCACACCCCATAACATCCCATATATCCCATCATATCCCCCAGAGATAATGCTGTTAAAATTAATTATAGAATGCTGCTATGTATTAGAGGTTTCTAAATAAAATATCTCTCAAGCACATGTATTTGTAGTCTCTTGGGGAGATAGATGTTAGTACAGCCCATCAGTATTGCTGGGTCTCCTTTCCCTCTGAGCTTTTGGGAGGATTAGATTTTCCCACCTTCCCGAAGTTAATATAATTGAGTGTTATGAAACACGTCACTTCAAGGTGGAGGCGTTTCAGAGCTGATGTGTTAGTCTTCATGCTCCTTTTCTTTGCTCTGGCAAACCCCGAAAACCTGCAGTGAGACACATAATAAAATGATGGACCCTCTGTTAGCAGAGCTCTATAGCAAATTCACTTAGCCAACCTGCATGAGACATGAAGATTGAGCAATAAAATAAACCCTTTTGTTCAAAGCCACTGAAATTTTGAAATACTCCTTACGATAGTATAACACTTAGCCAATACCAATTACCCTTGACTAAGCATATCTATAATTTGTTTGGATATGCCAAGAAGATGTGTGTTCTTTCATTCAACACGTATTGATTGTCTAATATATGCCTAGGCAATATACTAGGATCGTTATATATCACGGTGAGTAAAACACAAATATGACATCTGTTCTCATGAAATTTCTTGGGTGAAGGACTCACCTGACCACTTCACTTTAGAATTATAAAGGAGCCTGAAGTGCAACTTTGCTGACAAATACATGAAATAATAGGGGGCGCCTGGGTGGCTCAGTCGGTTGAGCATTCGACCTTGGCTCAGGTCATGATCTCACGGTCCCTGGGTTTAAGCCCTGCATCAGGCTCTGTGCTGACAGCTCAGAGCCTGAAGCCTGCTTGGAATTCTGCGTCTCCCTCCTCTCTCTGTCCCTCCTTCACTCACACTCTGTCTCTCTCTACCTTAAAAATACATATTAAAAAAATTAAAATATATATAATAATAAAAATGTTTTCCTTTTTAAACATAACAGGAGCAATTTTAGTATTTGAATTATTACTGTCTATGGTGTTAACTATGGCTTGTGCAAAGGGATAGGTGAAATGTAGAGTTAGCAGGCTTACAATGATCGGTGGAGGGCAGTTTATGTGTGTATAAAGTTAATCACCTAAGTATCATTATGCCAAGAGCCAAGACACAGAGAAAACAGTAGTTAGAACTGTCTGCTTTGTGTATTGTCATCCTTAAACTTTCCAGTACTCTCCACATGGTGTGTACACTTTGTAATTTAACTCTTTAGACACTCTTTTGCTTGGTTCATTTATATGTCTTAGGTCACTCTATGTTGTCAAAATTTTACAGTTATATCTATAGTAAGTATTTGGAAACTTGACCTGAGACAGACACTAAGCATGTTATCTTGTGATTCATGGTGAAAGAGTTCACACTTGTTTTCCCTTCACTATCTCAGGACAGGAGTTTCTACTGTCCACCTGCATATACCTCTTAGATGATGAACAAAGTTGAGTCAACAGAGATGGACGTGGCTAATATCTCCACTACTTTGTCCCCACCTGACTAAACCAGGCATTCAAAGTGTTTAATACTTTGGAAAGGTCCTCAGAATTTTCTGATCAAGTGCAGAAATCAATATGTCTGAGATGAGAAAGATTCCACCAAAGTTTTTGATTATTTAATTATTATTTCTGTAATTTATTTGAATAGTATTGTATACATTTGGGGGTAAAACTAATGGGTAGAAGTTGGAACTATGGAAGTATATCTGTATTTTTACATTCATATCTATTGGAATAATTTCCATCATATATCTGTGTACATTTGGGTTTCCTTGAAATGTAATTGACTCAATGAAAAATACCTAAAAATTCTGCATCCACAATTACAACACCTAAGAAACAAGATGCAAATGTCCATCAACACTGAAATAGATAATTTGTGGCATGTTCATACAAAAGAATACTACCCTTTGGAAATGAATGAGTTACTACTACCTACAACAACACGAATGATTCTCAAAAAACAAGGTTTAGTAACATGTGTCAGACCTAAAATAAAATATAACATACTGAATGCATATAAAGTTAAAAAATAGCAAAACAAAATTACACATGATATACTAAGATTACTAATATTAATAAATACCACTAGAGAGGATAGATCTCGGTTTTAGAACATATAATTTACCATACAGACCTGTTAAATTTCTGATAATTTCCTAGTTTTTGATTAGGTTGGTCTTTCTATGGTCAGTTCATCCTGTGATTTTTTACTGTGCTGTACGTCTATGATTTGTACAGGTTAAGGGATGTTGTTGCATTATAATGACAAGTTACAGAGTCTAATATTTGTTGATACTTATGTTCTTTTCTTAAGCCATGCAATATCTTGTTGTCATCTTAAAACTTTTATTTATTTGTTTGTTTATTTATTCTGTTTTTCAGTCTCTGCAACAACTGTAGTTAAATAGTTACCCATTTTACAGATTATAAAAGTGTAGTACGGGGAGTTTAAATAAAATTCTCCATACAGACCTGGTAAACGGTGAAGCTAATATCCCAGCTTCTTCAATTTGATCCCAAGAAACCTTCTCAACCTCTTTACTATCATATATTTATTAGAAACAAAACACAAAAATGAACAACCCCTCCTCCTGCCATTTAGTTACTTTGCCTACTCTATAACTTCCCAATAATCAAAATAATTGATAAATAAAAAGTAGATCAGAAACCTTTTTATTTGCTTCCCCTGAAACAAAATTTTACTCTACTTAGCAAGCATTTTGCATCATCTTATTAAATTCTCATGACAATACTATGGCTAGATTTTCTGATATCGCCATTTAATACATAAAGAAACAGGCAGAGAAGACAAGGGAATTTGTTCAAATGCCTGCAGCTAGAAATAGGCCTTCAAAATCAAATTAGTCTGACACTCAAGTGTATGTTCTTTATTTCTGAACTATGGTCTCTCTCATATACATTTTAAATAAACAACAGATATTTAACATATAATTTTTATCCTATTTTTTTCATATTTCACTTTTTCACTGAAAAAAATAGTAATGCATTTTAAGCGCAGACACACTTCTGCACCCAGCACAGATACGTAGATGTGTATTTGTAGTAAAGATCTAGCACTGATGGAAATGTGAGTGTTCACTTGCACGGTGAGCTACCTCACTGGCTCTTCCAACCAAAAAGGTGAGCCTTAAGGTAGCGTAACCTTCAAGTTCAATCCAAGTCTGCGAGCAAGCAGTGCTTACCCATCTTTTCAGAATGCGCTTACAGAATGTCTTTGAAAAACAGCCTGTCGTATGTTTCATAAGGGCCCTGAGAAAAACAGTATATTCAGGTAAATTTTATATGACTCTAAATATGGTAGATAAGAGTCTTAAGAGTCTTAAAGCAATATTTTTTTCCTCGAGTTTATCCCACTTAAATGCGCAGAGACATGAATATGGAAAAATTTGTGAATAGTAGAAGACACGTTATGCTCTGAAATCATATTAAATATCCTGAAATGCCAACTCAGGTTTAGCCACGTATATTTCTCACTGTTATAGGTTTCGTTTTTCTTCTTCACTTCAGTAGTGATTGGCAAATGTTGATTTGGTTTCTTCTTGCTTAAGGTCTTTGGACATGAAGCTGTGTCTGTTAGGATGTTCTCCCCTAACTGGAACGCCATTCTCTTACCTCTTCTTAGGCCATTCTTCATTCTTAGCGACTTGGCCCTGTTGTCATCTTCTTTGAGAACGCTTTCTGACTTTCTCCACTCCTCACTTGCCCCACCCTATCCTAGTGAAACACACTCCCATGTGACCGCCCAGCAGCAGGCTTCAATTAAATATAAATTCTTGTAGTTACCTACTTCTATCACTGTGACTTGCTTGAAACCAGAGACTGTTTTATTTTTGTAAACACCTTTTTTGAAGTAAAATTCATATGCCACATTTGAGTCAGTGTTCTTCATATATTCCTATGATTGCATAATCAATGCAATCTAATTTTAGGAAATTTTGTCCCCCATAAATGAACTCCACAACCATTTGCAGTCAGTTATCATCCTCATCCCACACTTTTCCAATCCCAAACAAGGATTACCTATAATTAGTAGATTGGTAGGTACATAGTAAATTCTAAATAAATGTTCGGTTTAAAATACAAGAAGTGATAATATATATATATATTTATTTATATATAGTTTCCTAGACCTGCACTAACAAAAGGGTCTTTTTCATCCTCTCATCTCTTCCCCCCTCCACTTCCCATATGTTCATATGTTTTATTTCTTACATTCCAGATATGAGTGAAATCATATGATATTTGTCTTTCCTGAGTGACTTATTTTGCTTAGCATAATACATTCTAGCTCCATCCACATCGTTGCAAATGACAAAATTCCATTTTTCTTGATGGCTGAGTAATATTCCATTGTGTATACGTGTGTGTGTGTGTGTGTGTGTGTGTGTGTATTCCACATCATTGTCCATTCATCAGTCAATGGACACTTGGGCTTTCTATATAGTTTGCTATAGTTTGGCTATTGTTGATATTGTTGCTGTAAACACTGGAGTGCATGTACCCCTTTGAATCTGTATTTTTGTAGCTTTGGGCAAATACCTAATAGTGCAATTGCTGGATAAGACATGAATAGATACTTTTCCAAAGAAGACATCCAGGTGACTAATAGGCACATGGAAAAATGCTCCACATCACTCATCGTTAGGGAAATACAAATCAAAACCACAATGAGATACCACCTCACACCTGTCAGAATGGTAAAATTAACAACACAAGAAACAACAGGTGTTGGTGAAGATGTGGAGAAAGGGGAACCTTCTTGCACTGGTGGTGGGGATGCAAACTGGTACAGCCACTCTGGAGATGAGCATGGAGGTCCCTCAAAAAAAACTGAAAATAGAGTAAATTACTCCTAATGTAGCCTGCTGTGTTAGATGGAGATGAACTGATTGCATCTTAATTAAAAAAATTTTTTTGATGTTTCTACTTCCCAACTCTGGTCTGCAAGTTCCCTTTGTTACATCTCTAGTGGAATTATAAGTGAAAAAGTCTACCTATACACCCTGTACCACACGTTTTCATCTAAATAATGTTTCCTGCTTGAATAGTTCAAATTGGAGCTACATTACAAAAATAAGACTGGTAACATTTGGTGACATATTTTTTATTTTTTCCACATGAAACTTTCTGGTGAATTTCTGAAATTATCTTTAGCCCAAGAATTATTCTGGTACCTGAAGAATAATTCTTGACCCACAAATTCTAGTTCTCAAAATAGAATCATTGATCAATAAAAGATGAAATATTTTGCTTGGGAATTGGAGCAGGCATTGATTTGAAAACTATAAAATATAACTCAGCAGATATCCATAGCCAAGCCCAATAAGAAAAGTTGATAGGAGTTAGATGAAAATGGGAACATAATATAATTTTAAGGGTATGAATTTGGGACTAAACTTGTGGTTGCTGGATAACGAGAGGACCCAAAACTCTTGGGAGTTTGTGGAGAGGGAGAACAAATGATAAAGGAACGGACAGAGAAAGTTTTTTGGGTCTGCATTTGTTAAGTGTTTATGTAACTGTAATCAGTTATAGGTAATTCACAAGCCAGCCATTAGGACCAGGTCTCCAAAAACACTAGCTTGAAAAAGTGTTCAAGTACACGTGTGAGTGTGCCATTAATCTTGTGATGCTTAATCTGATCTATAAAAGAAACTCTTATCTGAATCAAAGGAGAAATTCCAAATAAATCACAAGTGTATCTACTGTTAAATTTTGTAATTTTCTTTTTATAATTAGTTTTTTATTTATAAGATGTTACTTGGTTTTGAGAAACTTGAAACCTTGATAACTTCATGTTTTTAATGGCCTGGTTCCTTCAAATATTTTTTTTCACATATTAACCTGTTTTTGCTTTAACTTCTACAGAAACATGAAAGAAGGAGATGTCCTCTACTACACCATAGTTGGAACAAATGTTTTTAAGATATTTTGGTGAGAAGCATTGAATTCTGGTCTCTAATTTGACTATCGTGTTCTGATATTAAATCTTCTTCTGTCTGCGATTCTAGCACCATTTTGTCTGAGGAGTTGGTATTTTGTATAGAAATACCAAAAGATCTACATGTGTACCTTGTCTTCATCATTTGATTCCAGAGCTGAAATAAAATTGATTATTTTTTTAAAATATTGAATGTCTCCATTTTCCTTATGGCTGAGGGATGGTTCTGGATCATGTGGGGATTACAATTGTGAATAATGCATAGTCATCTTCCTTAAGAATTCTTAACAGTCTAGCAGTTAACTAAAACAGATGTGAACAAAAGAACCAAGGGGCTGAAAATTGGGTATGGCCAGAACATTGGTGAGGCCATGCTGTTTTTGTAAGTTCAAATTACTTACAAACTTAATATATAGATCCTTTCCTCCAAGAGTTTTACTTTTCATAATTTGACCTGGACACTTAACAGAAAAATTATAGCAAGGAATAGCTATCTGAGTGTTTGTGTAAGTGGATTAATGAACTTAATACAGGCACAAAGAAAAGAACACTTAGGTATCCATTGAAGAAAGGCATTTTTCCTGGATGTACAATCTTTTTAAAAGTTTTGTCTGCTTATTTTGTATTATTTTTTGTCTGCTTACTTTTCAAGTAGAAGATAAAGGTTTATAAGAATTTAAATTCGTGTCCCACCTCTAGGCGTAGCATTCTTAGGTCAACTTGAGAAAAAAATTATGCCTCACCTACTATTTGCTTTAAAGATACACATAACAGCTCTTTTTCACTCTTATCAAATTTCAAACTTTTTTAGAAGCACAAAAGGACACTTATCAAAAAGATAACATTTCTTGGAAAGAGACTCTTGCTGAGAAATATGAGTCTATACGGCATTTATATGTGTATTTTTCTTTCTTTCTTTTTTTCTAAACTGTAGGGTGCTCCTGTGAGTGCTGTGGTAGAGATTGAAAATAATGAGAAAGGAAAGATAAGGAAGGCCAAATGGTTTAAAGTTATTTTATCTCTGGAAGTGTCCCAATGACAGCCCAGCCCAACATTAAAACAATCTACATTGTGTAGCAGAACAGTTAAAATCAGTGTGGCCATCTGGAAACATTCCAAGCATTATGGATTGATGGGCGAAGACAATTCCCTTTTAACAACTGAGCACAGTCACGTAAAACCCAAACTCAAAGTCTGTGGAAAAGAAAATGCCCATATTTAAAAAAAACAAAGAAAGAAAGTAAAGAAAAGAAAAAGAAAACCAATGGCTAAGGAAGAGCATTCTTTAAATATAGGAAACACTCACAAAAATATCTTGAAAGAGTGATGGTGATGATGAGAACATTCGAATTACCAAAATGAGGTGCACTGTACCTAGCATTATTTAGACCTGTACTTGACCATTTTTTTTAATTTTTTGCACTACAGAAAAACAGAAAAAAATATCATATGTCCTATCACTATGCATAAAAAGCTCAATAATATTAGAATCTCAAATAAAAATAAGAGAAAAAAGCCTGATAGCCTCCTATACAATTATAACACTGACCCAAAGTGTGAACACAATACCACCAAACTCCTTTTTGGAATTCTGATTAGTTAATAAGAGTTCCATACTAATTAATCTTTAATGTTATGTTTGTGAAAATGAAATTCAACTGAATGCCACTAAATCGTGTTTCAAGGTAAAATAATTAAATATTGATAGATATGTTCTTTACGTGATTATCAGGAAGATCATTTTTCAAGTGGAAAATGTAAGATAGTTGTTGACAGGCAGTATCTAAAATGCTCAAGTAAATCTGCATAACACACTCACCACCAATTCGGTTTTGCTTCCAGCATCAATGCTTAAAACTATTTTTAAAGGCAATTAAAATTGTATAGGTGGCATAAATCCAGAGAAGAACAGCTGTCCCTATTGATACACCAATTGTGCAGAAGATAGTCTCATGATTATTTCCACTGTTCCATTTTAACTATCTTTAAGACATTTGGGAATAAATAAACCTACAGTATTTAAACTAGTTAAGGAAAACTTTATATCAGAGAGTACTTTGTAATATTTTGAAAATCATCCACTAACAATTGATCATGTATTAGATATAATTTGAAGAGTATAGGGTTTTGTTTTGTTTTTTTGGATGCTGTTACGATTGATTTTGTAATTACCATTAATTTGCATAAACAAGTATTCACTTGTGAAAAAATTGCTTGATGCTCTATGAGGAGGCATCAGTGGGTGCAGTTCATGTATTACAGAGATCATGACTGCTATTAATTGCTGCCAATTCTATCTTTAGTATCAAACCCTATACAGAATTAGGGACAATAGCCTCTCAGGATGAGTGAAACAGATTCTTCCGTTGTCTGTGATGCTTCTTTATTATGACCTAACAGGTACTGGCTTGCTACTTCAATACAATGGCATAATTTCTTACATGATAAAGTATGAGAAAAGGCAGTCTTGAATTGCTACAAATGTGGAATCTATCCCCAAAATGATTATATACCTTAACTCAGAGTCACAGTAAAATTTAATTTTACCTTTAAAAAGTTTATTACACATCCTGAGCATACAAACAACCCTTGGTTTTGCTACTATCACGGACATATCTTAATGATTCTGAATGGGATATTCCTAGTATAGGAGTCTCCGGTTTTTATTTTCAAAAAGGGAAATTGGGAGTTCTACACATGTTTGTTTGATTACTAGCTCTATAATTTATTTGACCTATGATATACCTTATAATGATCCAGGTAAACTATCCAATTTGCATGCCTGGACATTGCTGATTGTTGCAATTAAAAGAGAAAATCAATACGAGAAGCTAGCACTGCACCTGGCTCAATGTAAGCAAAATATCTGAAAAAAAAAAAAAATGAGGTGCCTCTTCAATGGGATATTTTTCTTTTTATCAGTTCCTTAACTTCTGGGCCTACATAACGCTCCAGATTCATCTTCCTTATTCTTCTGCTCCAGTCCTAGAATCAGTCATTTCTCCAAGTAGTCCTGGAACTTGTTATTAAAAAATGACTTTAGAACCCAAGATCTGATGGGCTCTTTGCTCCTAGGATATCCTTTCTTTCCAACACTCTCAGCTCACAGACTAACCCATGCATGTACACATGTCTATACATATTTCTTCATGGAACCATCTGTATGTGTATTTAACAAACGACAAGTTAATACTGACTTTTCCAGTGATCCCTATGGAGAATTCTAGACCCTCCCCCCTCCCCCTTGCTTATCTGCATATTCCCACCCAATAGTGAGGAACCTGGCTCTCCTCATCCACTGTTCATTCATTTCTTTACTTCATTGTTCAATTTCAGGGCACACTAATAGTGGTACCAGAATTGTTAGGTCATATCTTAATGGGATAAACTTCATCAACCAGAGCACAATGCTTATTGGCAACCTTTCAGCCTTTAGTCTTATAGCTGCTACTCATTTGAAATGTTACACCGGTCAGTAGTCCCTTCCTCCTACTTCCTTCAGGCTACTTTTCATGTATTTATAATACAGTGGAATTTTTTGCCACAGTCTGCATTCCTTCTTGAGACTCCAGGCATCCTAAGTAATTTTTTTAATTCAAAATAAATTTGCATGCATTGAAATTCTGTTTGTGCTGTAACATTGTACAGGTTTGACAAACGCATAATGCCGTGTGTCCATCTTCACAGTTTTATATGAAAAGTTTTAATACCTTAAAAATCCCCTGTACTTTACTTATTTATCCCTGGCCCCACCTGGCAACAACCAATCATTTTATTGCCTCTATAGTTTTACGTTTTCCATAACATAACTGGAATCACATAATTTGCAGGTTTTTCATACTGGTGTTTTAACTTAACAATATCCATTTAACTTTCTTCTATGTCTTTTTTTTTTTAAGTTTAGTTATTTATTTTGAGAGAGAAAGCCGGTGCAAATGGAGGAGGGGCAGGGGGAGAGGGAGAGAGAATTCCAAGAAGATTTTGCATTGTCAGCATGGAGCCCGATTCGGGGTTCGAACCCACAAGCCATGAGATCATGACCTGAGCTGAAACGGAGAGTCAGAGACTTAACCAACTGAGCCACCCGGGCGCCCCTCCTGTATGTCTGTTTGTTGTTTGATAGTTCATTTCGTTTCGTCACTGAAGAATCCTTCATTATATAAATGTACCTCAAATTGCCTATCCATTCACCTATTAAAGACTATCTTGGTTACTTCATTTGGGGCAATATGAATAAAGCTGCTGTAAAGACCCATATGCAACTTTTTGCAGATATAATCTTTGGATTTAATTGGGGAAACACTTTGGAACACAATTGTTGCATTGTATGGTAAGACTAGGCTTAACTGTGAGAAACCACCAAACTGTCTTCCAAAGTGGCTATCCTATTTTATTTTACTTTCCCATCTGCCATAAATGAGAGTTCCTGTTGCTCTACATCATCATTAGCATTTTGGTATTGTCAGTATTTTGGACTTTCGTTATTCTAATAGGTGTATAGTGGCATCTCATTATGGTTTCAAAGTGCAATTCCTTGAAGACAAATAAGGTCAAACATCTTTCATGCGCTTCTTGAACAATCTGTGAATCATGTTTGGTGAGACATCTGTTCAGAACCATTGCCTATTTTCTAGTTAAGATTTCTGTTTTTACTTTTTTTATTTGTGTATTCAGAATACAAGTCCTTTACCAAATATGTGATTTGAAATATGGTCTCCTAACCTGTGACTTGACTTTGCATTGTTTTAAGAGTGTCCTTCACAGAACAAACGTTTTAAGTGTAATGAAGTGCAATTTTTTTTCTTTCATAGATCATGCTTTTGGTGTTGTGTCTAAATACTCCTCACCAAACCCAATGTCACCCAGAGTTTCTCCAATGGCTTTTTCTAAAAGTTTTACACTTGCGTTATATATATATTTATATATACATATATATATACTTCTCCAGTGTTATATATATACATATCATATAACATATATATGTATGTATGTATCTATCTATCTATCTATGATCCCTTTTGAGTTAATTTTTGTGTAGCTGTAAGATCTGTGTCTAGTTGTTTTTGTTTTTTTTTTTACAAATGGCCATCCAATGGTTCCAGCATCATTTGATGAATAGACAGTCCTTCCTTTAGTACATTTTTTTTGCACGTTTGTCAATGATCAGTTGATTATATTGCTGAAGTCTAATACAAGGCCTCTACAGAGTTCCATTGATTTATTTGTATATGCTTTTCTGAAGCTAGTTTGTCTTGATTACTGTCCTTTTATAGTAAGTCTTGAAGTTGGATAGTTTCTATCCTCTAATTTTGTCCTCATTCAATATTGTATTGGCTATTTTAGGTCTTTTGCCTTCCGATTTAAATGTAAGAATACGTTTGTTGATAGCCACAAAGTAGTTTGCTAGGATTTTGTTTGGAATGGTAATGTCTCTATATATCAATCAGGGAAGAATTGATGTGATGTTGTAATATTGAGTTTTTCAATCCTTGAACTTGAAATATCTCTCCATATATTTATATCTTCTTTATTTTCTTTCATCAGTGTTTCTGAATATATAGCATAATATTTCATTAGATTTGTACTTGGATATTTCATTTTTCGGTGCTGTTTATGTTATTTAAAAACATAAAGAACAGTATGTTTTTAATTTGAAATTACTATATTTCATTGCCGATATATAGAAAAACAATAGACTTTTATATATTGACCTAGCATCTGATGACCTTACTATAATCAGTTATCAGTTGCTGATGTTTTCATTTCCTGTTTCTCTTGTATTTTCTGTATGGAAAACCACAGCACGTACGAAATGAGACATTTTAATTTCTTCATTTTCAATCTGAAAAAAATTATTTTCTTTTGTCTCATTGCATCAGTTGTAATGCAGTTTACCATTGAGAAGACGTTAAGGTGTAGGAGGTAGGAGAAATATTCTTTAATCTTATGATTAGAGGTCACAGTCGTAATGCTCCTCTGCGCCTTGTCTGTGAACTTCATTATTGCCTGTCACCTTCTTCCTGACACCTTGGTTGAGGCACGAACCCTAGCTAGTTCTGTAGTTGGGTAATTCCCTTCCTCAGGTAGGATAATCCCTTGGACTTATTTCAAAATTATCTCCTGTCCTTCACCTAATCCTCATACCCACAGCCCTGGCTAGAGCACTAAGGGTTTTGTTTTGTTTTGTTTTTCCTTTTCTTTCCCCCGGGACTCTTCTCCATGAGAAACTGTAAGATTCCCAGAGATAAATGGCAGGAGAGTGTGGACCCTCCTTTAAATCATCAACCTCCAGAGTTTTCTCCCTCTCATGCTAGTCCATACTCCAGTGACTTCTTCTGCGGGTGAGCTGCTCAAGGGTATAATTCCTGTATTTGTCTGGTGACCCTCCTTAATTTCAGAATTTCAATTTAATGGGTAGTGCACGAATTTGATAATCAATCATTTCCAGGCACGTGGAATAAATGTTTCAGTTCTCTAAAATTTACATCAAAACTCAAGACTAAACGTTTGATGCTCTTTGAATAGGATGCTTTTTTTTTTTTGCAGACAAATTTCTGTTCTTTCGTTCATAACGAAATTTTCATGAGATCAGAGGAAAGACACTCTAGACTTGAAACTTCATAGAAAACTGAAAAGCAAAGAGTAAAATAAGCTGTAGTATTACATTTTCGTACAAAGTTGAAGTAAGGAGAAAATAGTCTCAGTCAACTATCCTTGGCAGGAAAATCTTACCCATGAAAGGATGGTGAGATTTGAAAAGTAGCAGCACAGAAGGGGATTATCCTACCTGGGAAGGGAATTACCCAACTATGGAACACTCCAGTATTTCTGCCTCCACCAAGGTGTCAGGAAGAAGGTGACAGACAGTAATGAAGTTAACTTTAATACAATTCCTCTCTTCCATGTCCTCATGTGTCTAACCGACTCCAGAAATGTGAGCAGCATTTTCCTTTTCCAGGTTAGGAACTAAGGTTTACAGATGCTTGGTAGGTTTTCCTTGGGCCAGAAAAATTTTCGTGTCTGAACCAGGACCCAAATCAGGACCTGGACCCAGATCTATCCTCAGAGCCCAATGCATGGGCCCTTTGTCTTTCTGAAAGAGTTGGATACTTTCCATTTATTTGTTTGACAGGAAAAAAAATGTTGTCTAACTGCATATATAGCCTTGGATAATTGACTTGACGTCTTCTAATTTAAATTGGATATAAAATAAGAAGGTTGATTCAAGCTCATTTAAATTTTCTGTGTTCAGTTAAATCAGACACAAGTGACCTTTTGACCTTTATGAAAGTGGTTTTTATTAAAGGTGTGTTGCCTTTCTTTATACTTGTATTCTTAGAAAATGGACAAGACAATTGATATGCTTTAATGATGAGATGCTCAGTACGTGTTTCTTCAGAGAAGCAACTGGTTTTATCCCAATTAATATATTTTTATAGCAGTACCTTTTAAATAAGAATGCATATATAAACCACTTGGAGACCTTGTTGAGATGCATTCTCTGACTTTGTTTATCTGGCAAGGTGCCTGGGATTCTTCGTTTCTAACCAGCTCCAAGGTGATGCTGATGCTCTCTGTCTAGGGACCATGCTGATAGAGCAAGGGTCTAGACTCCTGTTAACACTGGACAGTGCTCTCAGAGGCACCTGGTGCTTTACTTATCCTTACTTGTTGGGCATATTTTCAGAAATTAATTTCTAAGTGGAGAATTGGTTTCAACACTGGCTTCACATTATTAGCTAATGGCAGGCATTCAAGAAATACAAGATGCTTTGCAGTTGTGGTATCAATCCTACCATAGTAATGTGACTAAGGATTCATAGCAGTAATATAACCAGTTTGTTTCCAGAAGCTGTGAATACTCCTTTCCCTGTTGCCTGGTGTCCTGAGTGCAGCTAACTTATATTAAACATCTACTCTTGGTAAGGAATTATGTAGAATACCGTGTACACAAAAGTATAAGAAGGTATCAGTAATTTTGTATGCTTATAAAGTATACATTCTTCTTGCCATTTTAACTTTTGATTAATTTTTTAAACTAGAAAATATTTGAAACATATTGAAAAGCAAAGGAATTAGTGGCAAGCACATGTTAGTTAATATTTTGTTCCTGTTATTTTCGGTCTCCCTCGTCTCTTTGAATGCAGCTGTTAATACTCATGAAAACAAACCCTTCTGGGGCGTCTGGGTGGCTCGGTCCATTGAGGATCTAAATCTTGATTTTGGCTCAAGTCATGATCCCAGGATCTGATGAGCTGCACTGGGCATGGAGCGTGGTTGAGATTGTCTCTCTCTCTCTCTCTGCCTCTCTGCCCTTCTCCCTGACTCATACTCTCTCTCCCTCTAAAACCCAAACAAAAACACACAAAAAAACAAGACCCTTCTTATTCCGTCTCGGCTCAGTGAGATGGCTCTCCTTTTATATCACACTCCTAGATTATTTTATATGTTTTGCATAACCATAGATAGAGTTTTCTATGGATAAGAGATAGGATGATGGAGAAATAGAGAAATCATAGATAGCATTGTTTCTACTTGTTTTTTTTTTTAATTTACACGAATCATTATTATATGGATTTCTTTTATCTTGTTCATTTGAAAGACTATGACATGTATATTTAGGCAATGTGTTTATACAACTGATCACCATTCCACTGTTCAAACACATTTAATTATTTCCATAATATTAGAGAAGTTGTGCTATATTCCTATTGCAAACAATGATGCAATAAGCATGGTAGGGAAAATGTCCTTGTGCACATGGGGATGTCAGGGCGTAAGAGTTCCTAAGTGTTGCCAATATTTTGAGTTATCAAATTTGTGCAGTTTTGACCAATTTGATGGTTATGAGGTATTTTAGCATACGTCTTTCTGTTTACTTGTGTAAATAATAAACTTGCATATTGTTTTCCTAATAAGGTTTTAAATCTAAGTATTTCTTGTTCATATCCTTTGACCATTTTTATCAAGTTATTTTACTTTGGCACAGTTGTTAACTATTTATATATTCAGGGTACCTAATCCCTTTCAGTTAAATGTCTTGAGAATATCATCTCACGTGTGTGGATAATCTTTAATTTAGTGCACTTGTTTATTTTCACGTAGAAAATTATCTAGCATCTTCTTTATTTCCCCTACCCCCATTGGCGATTCTATCTAAAATGTTTTTTTAATGTCTCAAAAAGAATGAAATCTTGCTATTTGCAATGACATGGACGGAACTAGAATGTTTTATGCTAAGCGAAATAAGTCAATCAGAGAAAGACAAACACCATATGATTTCACTCATATGTGGAATTTAAGATACAAAACAGATGAACATATGGGAAGTGCGAGGGAAAGAGGAGAGTGAGACAAAACCACAAGAGACTCTTAACGAGAGAGAACAAGCTGAGGGTCGATGAGGGAGGTAGGTGGGCGATGGGCTAGATGGGTAATGGGTACTCAGGGGGGCACTTGTGATGAGCCCTGGGTGTTGTGTGTTGTGACGAATCACTGGATTCTACTCCTAAAACCAGTATCGCACTGTATGTTAACTAAAATTTGAATTAAAAAATAAAAATAAATAACAATTCTTTCTAGAATTCTATTGTTTTTTACTTTTGCATTTCTATCTTTAAACCTAGTAGATTACATTTTGTTTAGACTATGCAGTAGGATGTATTTTTTTTAATATGGATAAACATTATGTCCAACACCATTTATTGACTGTGTTGACTTGCAATAAACTTGTTATTTGAATGTGTATAAGTTTGCGCGCGTCGCTAGGCTTCTTGGCTGTTTCTTCAGAAGGTGTACTTTGTTTGCATAATAAGTTTAATTAAATAGTGGAGAAATACTAATTCTTCAATTCCGTTTTGACCGTCCTTTGGCTTTCTTCCTCCATAAGAAGCTTAGATCCATTTTCTTAAGCTTACAAGACAGGGACTTAAAGTTTTCCTTAAAATTCCATGGAATAATTAGCATGATTTGAGAAAAGAAATGTTTTGAATAATATATTTCTATCCACAAGAACTATGTCTAGCATGTAAGTCCTCTGACAAATTCTTATAATTGTACCTACTGAAAACTAACATATATTGGGGCGCCTGGGTGGCTCAGTCGATTGAGCGTCTGGCTTCAGCTCAGGTCATGATCTCATGGTTCGTGGGTTCGAGCCCCATGTCAGGCTCTGTGCTGACAGCTAGCTCAGAGCCTGGAGCCTGTCTTCAGATTCTGTCTCCCTCTCTCTCTGATCCTCCCCTGCTCATGCTGTCTCTCTCTCTCTCTCAAAAATAAATAAAACATTAAAAAAAAATTTTTTAAAGAAAACTAACATATTTGTAAGAATTTTCCCTCTCAGGAATGGAACAGAGTTTGATGGAATTCTCATTTTAGTGATATATATGCATGTTTCTTAGTTATAGGAACACTACTGTTTGTTGAATCTCATGTTCTCATCTAAGTGATAGTTTTGTAACAGTTTTATTTTTTCTTTGCATATATTTATTCATTTACTTACCTATATTCTGTTCTACTCTCTTTCAAATGTAGCGTTCTGTGTAAGTAGTAACAATGTTGATCTTTCTCTGTTCCATGACTGCCAGAACTGCTTCTAAAATTTCACCATTAGATATTATTTTGGATAGATTTTTTTATAGTTCCCTCGTAACAAATAAAGGAAGCTATCTTCTATCCTTATTTTCCAGGTACTTTGTATTCGTTTCATTTACTGGCAGTTGATTGAATCATTTTAGCATCTACAGAAATGATCACATTACCTTTCCCCTCTTATCTGTTAATATGATATGAAGAATTTCATGTATATTTTATCTGATGTTAATGATACCATCTGGCTATTCTTAGGTAAGTCTGGCTCATCGATGACCTATTAGTCACTTTCATAATTTTAGTGAGAGTACTGGGATGCTGATATTTAACATTTTGCACTGATTTTCTTAATTGTGATTTGCCTACGATGTGCCTTTATCCACCGAGCCTTGCCTGGTTTTGCTATCAGAGCCATAGTAGCTTTGTCAGTTGCGTTTGGAAACTCTCATTTTTCGGTCCTCTGGAACAGTTTATATAACTCAGGGATTACATGTTCTTTTAAGGTTTTATAGAACTTGGTTATAAAACTGTCTGGGCCTGGTGTTATTTTGCACGTGGGAGGTGGGTGGGGAGGAGGGTATAGCTTTAATTTCACAAATGGCTCGTTAAGTTTTATATTTCATTTTGAATGAGTTTTAATAATATTTCCTTTTTGAAAATGTCTATTTTATATATGTTGGAAAGTTATCTATATAACCATTTTGTTTTTTAAGCAATTGAATCCATTATTCCACATTACTTTGATTCCTGATGTGTGTGTGTGTGTGTGTGTGTGTGTTTTCTTTATATCTTCTGGGTTCATCATATCAGAGTTTCAGCCACAGGATTTGTCGTTCTAAAAAATCAGATTTAAAGAAATATTTTCTGTGTATTCTGCTTTCTATTTCATTAACTGCTAGACGTTATGCTGATGATCCACTTACTTCAATATTTCTTGTGCTTACTCTTTTATTCTTTTTCTAACTCTCTGAATTAAATATTCATCATGTAATTCTCAATCTTCTAGTTTTTCTTTTTTAGTGTTTATTTTTGAGAGAGAGAAAGAGACAGAGCAAGAGCAGGGGGTGGGGGGGGGCAGAGAGAGAGGGAGACACAGAATCCGAAGCAGGCTCCAGACTCTGAGCTGTCAGCACAGACCCTGACGCAGGGCTCAAACTCACAAGCCGTGAGATCATGACTTGAACTGAAGTCGGTTGCTTACCTGACTAAGCCACTGAGGCGTCCCTCACCCAAGAATTATTTAAATGTGTATGCATTTATTTTCCAAAGTATGAAGGTTTGGGGATGTTTTAAAATATGAATCCCCAATTTAATGTATATACATGGTTAGCTATCTTTGTATTTGTTGAGACTTTTCCTGTGTCCTATATTGGTAGTTGGAAATATTCTTTGTACACTTCAAAATTACAGATATTTCAAAATCAAAGATATTGTCTAATTTGAGATGCTTCTCCCTCTCGCTCTCTCTCCCTCTTGCTTCAATCTTCTTATTTGTGATTTTACTGTATTTCTTTTCTGATCTATCACTTATGTCATGATTTCTTCAGAAAGAATTGTTATCAACAAAGGATGTTAAAATTTCTAATTATTTTATACATTGGTTGATTTTTTGGTAACTGTCAAATTTATATTATATGTTATCTTATTACATTCTCATATGTGTAAGATATTAAATCTTAGGTGTATTGGTTATTATTATTCTTTTTATCATTCTGCAATAATGTGCTTTGTCCCTAATTATGTTTATTAAGGTCTACTTTATATGAAATTAATATTATTATTCCAGCTTCCTTTCATTTTTATTTCAGATTCTTCTATAATTTAATGTCTATCTATACTAGCATGTTTCACCTATTTTCTGTAATTCATACGTAATTAAATATATTTTTAAATTTAATCTGAGAATTTGACTTTTATGTGGCCTATAGCCCAATAGTTAAAAGCAAGGACACTCCAATGCCTTCCAAGAATTTCCTTCCTTTGCCTTTAGTGCCCTGATGCTTTCATGATGTAGTTAGGCATATTTTATTTTATTTCTGGTTGAAATTTATTGGTTTTTTCCAATATTCGGTCTTTCGGTCAGTTCTCTCATTCTTTTGATATTGCCTTTCTCCCGTTGATTTTGTTCTATCCTCTTGGAATTTAAAGTAATCATATATGTCACTGTCTCATTAAATACTCTACTCATCTTTAAATACAATTTCCAATTATCTATTTCTTTACTGGTTTTTAACACACTGCGTAATATCCTCAAGTATATTATTTAATTTGCTAATTTTCTCTTTAACATATCTAATCTACTGTTTTAATGACACATTAAAAATTTAATTTGAATAATCATATTATTGTTTCCAAAACATAAATTTGATCCTGTTTCAAATTTGCTTCACTGTCTTTCCTTTTGCATCTTTTAATACTTTCTTTTAGTCTCATACCTTTTTTTTGAGTGTACTGATTTTATTACTCCTTTATTTTTTTCAGTTACGTCAAGTTTTGTGTGATAATCCTCCTTGTTTTTGTATTTGCTCCTTTCCGCCTGGTGGAAAATGTCCTCCTGTTAGTTATAATTTTTTCTACCCTTACTTATTTACTTATTTCTACTGTGAGCACTCATGTCTTTGAAGTATTTCTCCAAGTTGGCCTCCAGTGTGTACCCACTGCTTGTGCTAGGATGTCACTGTCTGAGGACCAATTTTTATATTCATCATTTGGCTTGGGCATTTACACAGCTTACTTGTAACAAAAAATCAAACAAACATAATGCAAAGTGCTGGCATGAGGTTTTAATTTCTTTAGGAAAATACTCTTATCCTCAACCCCCAAATCAAGATAGAAATAGTCTTCCAGCCATATCATCTCTCCATCTCAGCTTTTGGGCAGTTAAGCTTCTCACTGAGATTATAACACGGTAAAGATCAAGGCTTTGTTTCATGGGTTTCAGTCCCTCCCAATATATAGGACAGAGAGACCCGATCTCCATTCTCGAGGCTCTCCTTGCCATTTGAGGGTCCAGTTGACCCTGGGGAGCCTATTTTGTTTCCTGGTAGCCTCGTTCCTCCTATCTTATAGCCCTTGTGGATACTGCTTACTATTTTGGAGCTAGCTAGTAATATTTTAAAAAGTTATCTTTAATCCAGATTCTTAAGTAATTTGTAGAAAGATTCGCATGTAAGCTTAGTTCTTCATTTTGTCGGAATCAGAAGTCTCCCTTTCTTCTGTTTTTCCCTACCCAAAAGATCCATGAAAGTACAAATCAGTTACAATTAAGCTATATTCGGTCTCATCAAAACCTCCAAGCTGCTTAGCTTTTTAGGTTTTTGTTTGTTTTCAACTTAAGGCAATCTATCAGGCCATTTCTTTTTTTCTTTTCTTTTCTTTTGTTTTATTTGTTTTTTTTTTTTTTTTTTTTTTTTGGTGCCTTTTTAATGTATTTAAGCACCATGAATGATGACGTGAAAATTCTCTTGCTGGTATTCCAGCTCCTCTGTTTGCTTATCTTTTCATTGCATCTGCCAGGGACACTTCTTTTCCTTCTTTGCTAGTTTCCCTACTACCTACATTCACTCTCTTCCATAGACCACTCTCAAAATGCAGCTAGAATTATTGAAATAAAACAAACTTAAATTATCCCCCCTGATTAAATCTCTGATGGCTTTCCATTGTCTATAAACCAGTCTTTTAAGAGTAGCTTAAGAGATACTCCATGGTGTGGTCTCAGTCTTACCTCTCAACTACACCTTGAGCTTGTTTCCTATTCTCTTTCACCTTTTAAGAAGGTGGGATTGTTTTCCATCACTTGATAAATGTTCTGTCATCTCAAAACAATACAGTAAGAAAATGGTGTTCAAAGTAGGTCCCTGGACCAGCAGAGAGCATCACCTAGGAACTTGTTAGAGAGTTAGAGATGCAAATTTTGGAGTTCTATCCCTGACCTACTGAATCAGAAATTCTGGGGGTGGGGTCAGCTATGTGTGTTTTCACAAGCTCACCAGGTGTTTCTAACATGTGTTAAAGAAAGTTCTAAGAACCACTCTTACAGGTATTTCTTCTGTTTGAGACACTACTAGTGTCCTACCTAAACCTATCTGGACTGTCCCCTGCTTTAGGATTCAGATGAAATCAGCTTCTCAGTGAGGCAAAATAGATCCTTCAATCACTTTGAGTCCACATGATGGCATCATGCTCTTCTCTGATAAGTATAGTTACCTTGTTTGTCAAATACTGATTCAGATAAGTCTTTTGTGAGAAAACACGGGCACTGAGAAAGTAAAGAATTTTAATAATCTCTTTCCCATGTATTTTCGATGTTTGTCACATACTTACAGGGTAGGAGAGTAGAATATTTTTGAATGAATGAATGAATGCATGGTTTAAGTAATATTTTGCTTGTAGAGATTGAGATTAGTTTTCCCCACTCCTCTGTCTTTGTTTTCCAGGTATATTTCCTGAGAAAACTGATATCAAAGACATCTGGACTACTGATGTTATTTTCTCTATTTCTACTATTTTGTTTGTCAGTATGTTTCCTGGTGAGAATCTATCTCTCTTTCTTTCTACTTCTATCTCTTTCACTTTCTTTCTCTTTATATCTATCTATCTAACATCTATCTATCCAACTATATAAAGAGAGAGATAAAGAAAGACATTCATATCCCCCTTTGTTTTTAAGTCAATGACGGGGTTAAAACTGTCTACAAATATGAGTTATTGGAGTAATTTGGTTCAAGTAAAGACTCAAGCCTCACTTTGTTCAATGAATCAGTATTCACTAAGAACTCACTCTGTGCAAAATGGTACTAAATCTTTCCAATAGATTACTGCAGCTGTGTTTACAGGTGAACCTGGAAAGGACCGCTGGGGGTCAGAGTTTGGATTTCCAGATGTGGGTTGAAGTGTAAGAGGCTACCAGCTTGCACTTTCCCTCGGCCTTCAGTCTTTACCTTCGGTGGCTTTGTCCCACCCTTTATGCTCTGGGGAATTCTGTTCTCAGTTTTCTGCTTTGGGTTATGTTTTCTCTTCTTTATTAAGAATTGATTTTCTTCATTTTGGTTTATTTTTGTCTCCTTCTAATTTTTTGTGTTAGGATTTATATTTTGACATCTTTTTTTTTGTTTTATCCATGTGTTATTTTGTAGATTTAGAAAGTGCTTCTTTAAATTGTTTGCATTGGTTTCCAGTGATTTGTTTTGTAACGTCATTAGGAGGCACAATCCTGTATGTTTCAATATGGGAAAATCATTTTCAATAAACAATGTGGTTTGGAATCTTCATCCAGTTCTCCCTGCAGCTGACCATCCTCAACTTCTATCGGTAGGGAATGCTCATTCATATCATGCTTCTGTCAAGCTATTCATGGGTTAAATATATTTCTTATGATGTTAGCTGTAAGCAAGAAGAATGTTGGTGCTTGGATGGAGCAGCGGAAAAATGGACTGGGTCACAGTCTATGAAATAATCATGCAATGTACATTGAGATGTATACACATGAGGGCAAAAAATATAGGATGTGCAAATGCCTGAGATAGAAAAGAGGTTTGTGGCATTGGAGAAATGGAAACAAAGTCAGTATGGCTGGAGGGTAATGCATGGGGGCTGGGGGTCAGATTAGTGTCTGGAAGGTAGAGGAAAAGTCAAATGCAAATTCTGGAGTTTTAGGCAGAGCCCAAACCATCAAGTGCCTTGTAGACCACATTTGCTTTATTAACAGATCATACAGGTTCTGAGTGGAGAATAAATTTTGAGACAGATGAGAGAGAGCAGAATAACTGGAAGACTGTGTGTTATGGAGCTGATAATGGCTTGCACTCATGTGGTGGCAGAAAGTGGCAGGAGCAAGAAGATGGAGAGGTTGGAAAACATTTCAGAGATAGAATCAGCAGAACTTGGAGGCCAGTTGGCTGTGTGAGTGCGGGCTTAGCTTCTAGCTGAGAGGAGACACTGGAGAAGCAAGTTTGGGGAAAAGACCTATCAGTTTAGAATATGTTGAGTTTTAAATAATTGTGAGCCATGTGAGAAGGATTTTAATTATGCAATTGCATTTATATGAGATGACAAGAGACATTTATTAGAGAGAGGCATGTGGCCATCAACAGTATATTATTGATATTGGAAACTATGCGAGTGAATGAAATGGACTTTTGAGGGACAAGGTCCGTGCACTGGGACAGGGAAGGGATTGAGTAGGAGATAACAGAGCTTTGAAGGGAATTGATAAGACCAGCTAAAGTGTTATTAGAAAATCCAAGGAAGTGTGGGTCATGGCAAAGAGAATATTTGAAAGAGAGAAGATGGATCAAGTATGTTCACAGTTGCCGAGGAACCCAGTGAAATAACTTACTTCAAGTCCATTGGTTTAAGCAATGAAGGCATTTTTGGTTTTGACACAATTGTTTCAAAAGTTATTATTTATGACTTGAGTACAGAATGGGAGGTGAGTTAAGGAGAGAAAAGAGATGGGCAGAACATGGAGGGGAATAGGGATTCCCAAGAAGGTTTTTCAATGGATGGGAATGTGGGGGGCACATTCAAGTTACTTTGGCACCACACTAAAATTATTGAAATGCTGTTTTGTTGTTGTCCTTCTTTTTTTTTTTTTTAACAAAGAGTTGCATAATTTCATATCCATATACTCCTATCTTTCAAACACTCATTGACATTTAGGAAAGTCACAGAGAAACATGCCAGTCCATAGGAACAAAAGAAAGAGCTTGGAGTTCTCATGTTTAGAAGGATTTTCTGAATACCACCCTGACAATCTTGGAGAATCCACTGAAGGGCGTGCCTTGTGGGCAGACTCACTGAGCACCCAAAGACGTATGCGCCCAATGACAGGACAATTGGGGCTCCTCCAGTGCACCCAGTAGGTGACTCAGTGTCATAATTACTCTTGACTGATGTAGCTTGTTGTGTATGACTTCAGATGTCCTTCTCCATTATCACTTCACCCAGCGGTCATGCCACATTTGTTACACAACTCCTATCTTGAACATACTAACTTACAGAAAACCAATCAACACGCATGCGTGTCCCTTACCTTACCCCTGGAGCTCTTGCCCCTCCTTCTCATCACGTGATGACCTAGCACAGTTTGCCGCCCGTCTTTACACTCCCCATATTCTTTTCTCTCCTAGCTTGCTTTCCCAATCTTACCATCCCCTGTCATCAAGTAAAAATGACATTCATAAATAAACTCCAGGGAGTAAAAAGAACCCTCAGGACAATGTGTCAATCATGCCTGATCCATTGCAAATTTTTTATTACAAATCAGTTTATGTTAAATTATATGCATTAACATTCTAATCTTCACATTATAATCAGTTAATTAGTAGTAATTAGTAGAGTTTAGCCCAAAATAGCTGTCTTAAATCTCATATGCTCTTTGTAATCTTATTGAGGCCTCTGCAACATTTAACTATTTAGAAATATTTTTTCTAAAGAACACTTTGAAGCTTGTTATAAATCAAAGCTGTTACTTATTTTTATTTATTTATTTATTTATTTAAATTGGCAATGCACTATAAAGAGCATGGGTGAATGGCATGGTCTCATCTGGACTCTGTAAGGACAGTGTACAATCTTTGTAGTTCTGGTGGTAGACAGAATAATCTCCCCACCCCACCCCCATGTGTGTGTAATGGTCGTGGTGACCTGTGAAGGTGGCATGTTACAGGGCAAAGGGACTTTGCAGGTGTGATGAAGTTAAGGGTCTTGTGATAAGAGATTAGATGGGAGAGAGGCCTGGGTGGCCATTCCACTGAATCTCCAACTCTTGGTTTCGGCTCAGGTCATTATCTCCCTGGTTAGTGGGTTCAGGCCTCGCGTAAGACTCTGTGCCTACATGTGGAGCCTGCTTGGGAGCGTCTCTCTCTCTCTTTCTCTGACCCTTCCCTACTTGTGCTATCTCTGTCTCTCTCAAAATAAGTAAATAAACTTAAAAGAATAAAGAGAGTTTCAACAGGAATCACCAGGGGAGCCCAGTGTGATCACAAGGGCCTTCATATGAGGGAGGAAGGAGAGTCAGAAAAAGTGATACCCAGCAAAGGAAGTGGAGGGCAGACATTGGAAGGTGCTCTCTGTTGGCTTTGAGGAGGGAGGAAGGCGCCATTAGCCGAGGAATGCTTCACCTCAAAAGCTGGAAAAAGCAAGGAAATGGCATCTCCTCTAGAGACTTCAGAGAAATCAGCCCTGGTACCACCAACATTTCTACCAGGTTAAACTCATTCCATGTATCTGACCTCCAGAACTACAAGCTACTAAATTCGCGTCGTATTGAGCCAGTAAGTTTGTGGTAATTTGTTACAGGAGCGGTAGGAGACTGACACAGTATTCAACAGTCACTCAGTGTCATTAATGCGATTTTTAACACACGCATTTTGTTCATGAGTTCAGTCAGCACTGCTGTGTGTAGTAGTGGCCATTCTTATTCTGACACCAAGGAGCTCTGAGTCAGGAGAGAGAGACAGAGAGAAAAGAGAGAGAGAAAGAGAGAGGCTCTGTTGTGGATCTGAGGTGATCTATGAATCCTGGGAGGCAGGACTAAATCCCTGCCTCCCTGAAGGTGGGACCCACCAGAAACCCCAGCTCCCACCCAGTCTGTGGGCCACGTCCAGTCACCGGCACTGCCACATAGCACATCTGCTGCTTCATCTTCAGCTGGGCTCTGTTCTCCTAGACAGCCTCAGGAGGACTACCCTCCTCTTCTCACAAGAACCCACCCGTGAGTGACAGAATGGGAAAACAAGGAAGAAATGCACATGACATTTGTTGTGTTTACCATTTTCACTCCTGTTAGATGTCCCCTCACCCTCTTGTGTGTCTTATAAAATCCAGAGAGAACTCGTCTTTGCTCTTTGGGGGACAAACACCTATCTATCCATCCTGAAGCAAGTCAGAAATCATCCCGAAAATATTTCTGTGGATATGAAACAAATTTAATATGTTCCCCTTTCTGACGTTTGCTGACTGCTTAAAAAACAAAGGTAAGGAAATATATATTTTTTTAACTCTGCGAAAAATTCAAATGCTGAGTGAGTCTGAATCTGAATTGCCCTTTAATAAATCCACAAAATCTTTGTGCTTCACTCTCTTAGCCTGTGTTCCAAGTTTGACTATATATATATATATATTTTTTTTTACAACAACAATTTGCCAAAATGGTGCCCCATATAAATATGTGTCGCTCGCTGCATTTCCAGGGTAACTAGAGGCCAAAAATGATGACATTCTATTGTTACATCAGAATGCCCCCATTAACGTGTGATACAGCTTTTTACAGAGGTGTAAGAGAATAAATGTGAATAAATCTTACTTAGCTGGCTCAATTTAACACTCAGGAAATATGTGAGTCATGCCATGAGGGCTGTGCATAAAACACACAAGGAAAAAAAGAATTATTCCCAGTGATAATCACGAAGTAGTGGGGCTTGATGGTTTTTCAGCAGCTGTGTGCAAATCATTATATATCAATGGCCATGGGGAAACATTGTCAACATCTGGAGTTTTTATTAAACAAATACCAACAGCTACCATTTGATTGCTCTTTCCCAAAGCAGAGATTAAATAATAGTCCATCAGACACCTGCTGCATGAGATTCATCACAGCATCCTGTCCTCTCCATCAAGAGTAAAGTAGCATCTTCCCCGCGTTCTCCAGCATGCAAAACTTGTGTGTGTGCCTGTGTATGTGTGTGTGATTAAAACTAGAAACAGAAGAAAAGAATACTGATTAGTAAAAAACATGCTTTCTTCCCTATTTAAATGGAAATTAAAAAAATGAAATGCGATCATTGCGTCATAACAGCCATGTATCTTTCTGTGAATTTTAGATTCCGTGCGCTCTTTTAGTATAGTTTTAACACATTTTTAAAGATAGTTCACATGCAGGAGGGCCTGGAATGGATCATAATCAGTTCCAAAGATAGAAATGGTGGGACCTACTAAAACAATAGCCATCATAAATGGAGTAGGGAGGCCACTTATTTATACATGTTTATACATAAGTTTAAGAGTTATATGTTTGGGAAATCAGGCTGTTGACCTAAATACCAATTAGAATTTTGCCAATGCTATGTACTAGTCATATTAAACAGAAACATGGCTTTGAAGGAGCATAGGTAACACCTCTTTCAAAGACAGTTGGTCTCTCCCATATTGAAATGCATGTATGAATTGTTAATAATAGCATCATTTGAGATCTTTTGTGTCCGTGCTGTTGAAAATGTGGTCCTCAGACTAGCAATAACGGATCACCTAGGAGCTGGCTGGAAATTGAAATTGTTGGACTCTACAACTGGACCTATTGAGTCACATTTTGGAAGTGGGGCCAAGTATCCGTGTTTTAACATGTTTTCTCAATGGCCTGGATGTGGGCTAATTTAGAGAACCACAGGTTCATACAATTTGGAGGTGCCAGTGGATTTATTTGAAAATTATTGGGAATACTCAAATTTAACACAACCCCCTAATCATTGGTCATATAGGGACTCATGATCTACATATGTAGTTTTCAAACACTCCTCAGAAAAAAAAATCCCTTTTATGTTTCATTGTGTAAAAGTATGCAGATATATATGACCAGGACCATTTAGCACTTTTTCCAAATTTAGTTCTACATAAAGAAATGCATATTTTTAATTTGCAGTAGGAGGGATTATTTAATTGAGATGGGTGAAAAATAATGGAGTAAAATCAATTGTCAAGGCTAAGGAAAAATTTTGGATGATACAGTATTCCAAAGTGCTCTCTAGATTATAAACTTAAATATAACAATTGAATTAATATTTAGAGTAAGTATTGAATTAACATTACTCTGACTACCATGAAGTAGACTTTTATAGTTAAGATATTTTAAAGAACATTTAGACACTAGCAAGTGCATCAATTAGGTGTATTTTAAATGAAGTTAATAGATTATTCCTGGCTCAAAAAGAGGAGTTAATTATCTTCATATAACAAAAATGTGTTGCCAGGAAAGTTGCTGGAACAATATCAGCAATTTGCAATTCTCTTGCTTTGCTTCCATGGTTGCAATATATCATCAAGTCCATGTTCAAGGAAAGTAGAATGGGAGAAAGCACAGCATGAGCTCCATTTATCCCTTTAATCAGAGAAGCTCATTTTTCTTTAAAACCCTCCAATGGGCCTTGGTTTAAGGCCTGTTCCCAATGGGGCCACTTTTAATGGGAGGAGATGAGAGGGATGGAGATGAGAATGACTTCTACATCAGCCCGTCAGCCATGTCTGAATGGCCAGTCCAGGGCTGAACAAAACCCAGGTCATGGTCAGCTCAATGGTTCTTTAATCAACAAATAACTTGTTTAGTGATTGATGTCAACTGCCAACATATTCTTGAAACAAGCTAGTTGGGTTAACCCTACAAACATGTTCAAAGATGAACATCTGTGTATAGGCTCTTTGTCTCAGAGGATTCCAATAATGGGTTGAATACATGTGATAGGAAGCACATCCGTAGTAATTTTTTCTCATCTCCCGACTCCAACAAGATATACTAACATAAAACAGATGCTCATATTCTACTTCAACACTTACCTAGGGAGATGCACTGCACGGCCGTCCTCAGTGACCTATCCTAGGATCTCTATGCACATTACCTCAAGGATGCTCACCCAGGACATCGGACTCTGTTGAGCACAGCTCTATCAGCAGCAGGGAGCTGAACTCAATGAACTTTCAAGGTCTCTTTTAAGGCTATTATCGGATTTGTCTGCCTGTGTAGTCTCAGGACTTGTTTATATCCACATGAGGTCAATGCTTCCTCCCTCCTATTAATTTTCCTGCCATCTGTGCTGCCAGATGTAGTGAGAACAGGGGAGGCACTCCACCCTGGGGAAGAAAAGGCAACTCCGCCCAACTGCTCTGCCCCTGCCTCAGAACTGATTCTTCTCTTTGTTCCGGGAGATTTGTGCTCTCATTTGCCAAAAGTATAAAGGTCTGAGTGTACAACCAAGTTGAAAATAGTCATCCATTTAGTGCAAAAACGATTCAACCTGAATGCATATTATTGCGTGTATTTATTCACTTTTGTTATTTATGAAATATTTTGGAACTGATTTGCCAGCTAGAGATATGCTAGATTAAAGCTTAGTTTAGTTGAGTGACTGACCAAAGATAAGTGGGATAAAATTGACTTGGAGAGAAATTAAGAAGAGCTTAAAGTAGGGAAAGTCGAGGACCTGAGATCATTTATGATAGAGATAGAAATGACATAAGTTTCTACTCCCACTCCTGAAGCAAACTTGCAAATTATCCCCCAAAGTGTGAGATGCACCAACACAAGAAATTATGCACTGATGATGACCTGAATTCCTTCTGGCTCGTCAATGATTTTCTTATGAATTTGGTAGCCTTGACATTATAGCCCTGAGAAAAACAGGGGGCTTTGGGAAAACGTATTCCTTAGCTTTGAGTCACTGTTTTGTAGTCTGCGAGCTAAGAAGGATTGCCAAGATCACCCATCTATCTCATTCATGTTACAGAAAATGAGGCACCAGAGATGAGGTGATATTTCCCAATGCTTTGTCATGCAGAGCTATGTGCTTTAAGTGGTCCATTCTTATAACTTTTAATCCTCTGGTATGTTTGGCGTATTGATATTTTAGTTACACATCCATCTACACATCCTATCAACCAAATTGAACTTTGTTTTTACTGAGTGGAAAAACCACTTCTCTTTATATCATATGAATACCAGCAGCTTTTAAGTGTTGAGTCTAAATTAGTCCTGAACCCTTCTTATTGCTTTCATGATGTTCATGAAGATTAGATATTTGGCTGGATTGAATAGGGAATGATGATAGTGAAATAATAATAATAGTAATAATACTAATAGATTATTAGTGTAGTCTATCCAGGTTATGCCTTTCACTTACTTTTTGATATTGGATACACCACTTAACCTGTCAGATTCCCGTCACCTTAAACAGAGATCATGAGTCTACAGGTGAATCTGTTAACCCTGTAAGTTTTGTCCTTTGTGTTGGAACATTTCCTGTGTCAGTTTTATTGAATTTCAAATATAGTTTGAAAAAGTTATCCAGAAGCTATGTTAGACCTCTATCCAAGAAAACATAATAAAGAGAAACATGTCAGGAGAGACAAGTTCAAGAGACTTGCCAGATTTCTGGCCATAACCTTGAAATCCCAGGAGGCTCAAGGAAAAAGATCAGTGTGAATATTTGGGAAGTCATCCCAGCTGAAATTCATCAACTCGGACTCAGGTTCTGGCCACCAGCTCCCATTTGAGTGAATGGCATCAATTTCGGTGGACAGATTACTCAGGCCGACCTGCCCCTGTGACTCAATAACTTCTGGCAGTTTTAGTCTGATTAGTTCAACAGCTAATTTCCAAGTCATGGGGGAAATTGGAAACTGAAGGGTATAAACATGTGTAAGATTTGATTTTCCATCCTATTCCAACTGTAAATGTTCTCAGACAATATTAATAAGTAGAGTCGGTCAAGCTTTTTGGTCGAAGCAGGAGTATACTCTGCTTTTTAAGTCGATCGTACTCATCCTCTTCCCTATGAATACAAGTCCAACCAATGTCAATGATAGTTTGCCATATATACAGCTCTATATTATGTGTATTTAAAATTTTATATGTTACGAAGCTTTTACAATCAAATGATGAAGGCAAACTGTATAGAAGTATTTGATAGGAATCCTCAGCGAAATTACTTCCCTTAGGATGGAAAAATAAACAACAAAGTAAAACATCCATTGGGTCCATGAGAGAAAAAGTGTCAAGAGATTTCAGTTTGGTCCCAAGGATTAGAAGGACCTCATGCAATCTTTTTTTTTTTTTAATGTTTATTTATTTTTGAGAGAGTGCAAGCGGGAGAAGGGCAGAGAGAAGGGGACAGAGGATCTGAAGGGAACTCTTCGCCCTCAGAAGGAAGCCTGATGTGGGATTTGAACTCAAGAACCTTGAGATCATGACCTGAGCCAAAGTCAGACGCTCAATGACTGAGCCACCCACGTGTCCCAACATCATGCAATCTTTCATGAGTTCCCTTCAGTGTTGGCAGCCTATTTGTTACTGAGAACAGGCATCTTTGTTCAACTTCAGAAGTAATTCAGCAGTGCTCTGCTGATGAATACAGTGGAGATATAGCAGGCATAGGATAGGGGCCACATCACCCCATGAGTTGGATAGTTGTTGCTGTTCCCCAGAAAGAAATCCAACTTGGAGTTGTCTCAGTTTGCCTTTTCTGATCTTCTACCTATCCCGTGAATTTCTGCTTCCACCCTTGAGTTATTTTGTCATTCTCTTCTCAGGGAGCTGCTACATCAATGAACATGTTAATGGCATTCCCTGCTGTTAGAAAACACAAGACTCTCAGAAGATATTTCTTTCTTAGAAACTTGCAAAGCATTCTCACTAGAATATGACCAAAGAAAATGCTGTAGTTAGATTTTTATTAGAACTTAAACAATACTAAAACGAGAGGCAACAGAAAGATCATGGATGAATAGCCATGTTATTATTTCCATATGGCAGCTATGATAAAATAAGAACACTGAATTTGGAGAAAAGGAACTTAGTTTTACATCCCAGCTATGCCGCTTACTATGTGACCTTGTGGCAATGATTCGATTTTACGAGCTTCAGTTTTGCTTCTAAAACAAAGTAGAATAAAAGTGACCTCTTCCTCAAGATGTATTTGGTGACTAAAATGTAGGGCATGTAGAAACACTGACTACCCCAGGAAAGCGTTCAAAGCGCATTTCTGACAAGCTGCATCTGAATTTATATACTAATTCAGATTGTTCACTATTTGTCCGGGGATTAAGTTCATTCTTAAATAACTAGCTTAGCTTTGAACATGTACCTAAATAATAGATTCAGACCACATCATCTATGGACTTTTGAAATCAGAGATCCACATCATCTCCTTAGTGTTTGAAACTCTTCAAATTGCTTTAGACTTCAGAATATTCTAGAAGCACAAAAAATAGGCCAAATTCATCACCCATAAATAGTCAGTGGACATTACCTACCACCCCAGAAAAGATTTAATTTACAAGGAAGAGACCATTTGTTTGCGTATCACTGAATCATAAGATCATTTGTGGAAGAGAATGAAGTTCACTGTTTATTATATGAGATTGGCATACCTAATTGATGGACTGACAATTAGGCTTAGCATAATTGTTTTTCTTTTCTTTGTATAATTGTGTTTCATTATAAAACACATTGTTTATAGTTAACACTAGAGTTTTATAACAAATACTTAGATAAGACAGTGCAGAGTTAAGAAATTGAGATTTTCCTATAATTTATAACAGACTATCTGGGTTTGAAAGATAATTTCCAACTTGAATCATGGTGGTATACAAGTTTGAACACAAAATAGACATATATAAAGTAAGAAGAGGTAGATAGAAAAAGAACAATCAGTTAGATACTTGTGAGTATCCTGATTTAATCCTAGATAGCAAATGACTAGGGGTACATTCTAGACTGGATATGATAAAGTAAAAATAATAAGATAGAAATAAGGGATTTATATAAAAATCAGTATGGAGGGTCAAAAATATAAATCCTAAGAAATATTATAAACATGTGGGATAAAAACTGAATCTCTAATGTGTGTATAATAGTAATTGCAGAAGAAACAAATAGGAAATGTATATACCTATTGATTTTCTGGAATGTGAAAAGGAATAGCTTTCTACTGCAAGTGACTGTGATTTCCATGACAGATAAAAGAAAGAAACTCGTGTTTAGATATATGGTAGTAATACTATAGAATACCTACTATAAAATTATATTTTTTAAGTCACAAGATATAGATGATCTACCGTTGAAGAAAATCAGACTAATGTAACAATACAAGGCTTAAAGGAAATAGCAGCATTATGCACAATAGGCAAGAAGTGGGAGCAAGCCAAATGTTCATCAAGGGAGGAAGAGATTTAAAAAATGTGATATTACATACAACGGAAGATTTATGCATCCTTAAAAAGGAAGAGAATCTTGTCACATGCTACAACATGAACGAAATGTGAAGACATTCTGATAAGTGAGATAAACATAAATAGGAAAGTGCTATATGATGTCAAATATAGGAGGGCTCTAAAGTAGTCAAATGTAGAGCAATAGAAAGTGGAAAAGTGGTTACCAGGGTTTGGGGGTCAGGCACGGAGAAAGAAGGAGTTTCAGTCTGGCAGAATGAAAAGGTTTTGAAAACCGTTTAATTCCAGAACTTTACACTTAGAAATAAGTAAGATGGTAAATTTTATATTATGTGTTTTAGACCACAGCAAAACAAAAGCTTAAATGATTAATAACTTCAAAATAATCATAAAAAGTAACTGGTGATTGGTCATTTTAAATTCAGCTAAAGAAATCAAGACAGACAATGAATAAAAACTGTACAAATAGCAGTGTGCTTTATATATTTTTATATATATATATATATAATTTTTTTATTAAAAAGAGGGCGCTTAGGTGGCTCAGTCAGTTAAGCATCCAAATCTTGGTTTTGACTCAGGACATGATCTTACCATCCATGGGTTTGAGCCCACCTCGGGCTCTGTGCTGACAGGGCAGAGCCTGCTTGGGATTCTCTCTCTCCCTCTCTCTGCTCTTCCCTCGCTTGCACTGCCTCTGTCTCTCTCAGGATAAATAAATAAACTTTAAAATATATTTTTTATTAAAATGATTGTTTTAAGATATTGTCTGCTTAAACAGAAACCAGTAGACCGGATGTAAAATGTGGATGGAAATGACAGCGCTAGGCGAGAGTAAACTCAAGGAAAGTGTGACTTCTGGGGAAATGGATAAACTTTGATGTCACCAGAGATGTAGTGGCAATAAATCTGAAACCAACAGCCGGGGTTTTGTCTCTTTGTTTAGTGTCTAATAAGATACGTCATCCGGGGCGCCTGGGTGGCTCAGTCCGTTAAGCGTCCAACTTCGGCTCAGGTCATGATCTCATGGTTTGTGGGTTCGAGCCCCACGTCGGGCTCTGTGCTGACAGCTCAGAGCCTGGTGCCTGTCTTCGGATTCTGTGTCTCCCTCTCTCTCTGACCCTCCCCGGCTCATGCTGTCTCTCTCTGTCTTTCAAAAGTGAGTAAATATTAAAAAATAAATAAATAAATAAAGATACATCATCCTCAGCCAGAGAGGCAGCTGGGAGGCAGAAGGAGCCCCAGACATGTGCAGCAACGTGGATATGTATTTTAAAATACCTCGTGGAAGGAGCAAGATGTGTAATGATGTGGGGTATTCAATAATTTGTTATATGAAATGTGAAGATTTTATATGTTAGAGAGTCCTCTGTAACAATTGTATTGAAGATGAACGCCAAATGGAAAATAGTGACCTTTTTTTGGAAAGAATAAGAATGAGGAGGAAGAGGCAAAAATGGGACTTCGACTATATCTACATTTTTTAATTTCATTAAAATTATGCTCACACTAATAAGACTAAATTATAATATTGGATGAAAAGGTAATATATGGGTATTTTTTAAGTTTTGTTATTATTTTGAGAGAGAGAGAGAGAGCACGAGCAGGTGAGGGGCAGAGAGAGATGGAGAGAGAGAATCCCAAGCAGTCTCTGCACTGTCAGCACAGAGCCCTAGGCGGGGCTAGAACTCACAAACCATGAGATCATGACCTGAGCCAAAGTCAACAGTCAGATGCTTGAACAACTGGGCCACCCAGGCGTCCCTGGGGATTCATTTTTTAATTTTTTTTTTGCTAGTTTTTAAAAATACTTAAACTCAATGACACGCTAACATAAAAACATAAATTAGGAAAAACCAAAACAGTGCACCCCTGTGAAACAAGTTAGAAGATATTTTTGGTCTCATGCCATTCCAAATAAATCTAGCCACTCCTCAGGCAACTAAAGCTGGTATGACCTGCATTTGCTCAATGACAGATGTCACTGATCGCAGAAAAACTTCAGGGTTAGCATCTCGCAAGTTTAAAACTGCTTCAGAACTTCTTTTTTGTTGTTCATTTTTATAATGACACGCATTTTTTAAGTACAGCTTCCTGGATTGACATGATTCAATATGGCGCCAAACCCAAGGTGAGAGTCTCCATTATCAAAATAGTACGTGGCCTTCCAGAGTGCCTGCGAGCTCACCTGCACACCAGGCTCCCGTTTGCATTTTCATTTCAGCACTGCACTTTCTCTCAAATCTCCCATAAATCCGGATAACCTGGCATGTTGCTTCATGACATCTGGTTCTTAGTGGGAGGTTGTGGTGTGAAGTGGTGCTCAGAGATTTGGAAAGGAGACTCGGTGGGAATGGACCCCTCATTTATGTCTTTTCAATGCAAACAAACAGAGCCGGATGGACATAACCATCATCCCCATCCCCTTGCTATGAAAGACATATGTATTACATGCAGTAAAAACTCAGAATAATACTTTCAATAAATTTCAGGTGAAGGAATATTTTTTAAGGGTGACACTTTTCTAGATCCTGTGAGACACACGTAGATGTGTACATATAATTCATAGGGGTGTCCTGGATGGCTCAGTTGGTTAAGCGTCCAACTTCGACTCAGGTCATGATCTCCTGGGTGGTGAGTTCAAACCTCGTGTCAGGTTCTGTGCTGACGGCTCAGAGCCTGAAGCCTGCTTCGGATTCTGTGTCTCCCTCTCTCTCTCCCCCTCCCCTTCTTGTGCTCTGTCTCTCTCTCAAAAATAAATAAACATTAAAAAATTAAAAAGAAATATAATTCATAGACCTCAAGAACTTGATGTTTTAAAAGGAACCCGGAGCACATATAAATAATAATATAAGGTAGACAGTTCTTGGGGCATGAACTTTCATATAAAGCTATATACAGAAGAAAATTAAAAAGGCATTCTGGGAGTAATAAATTTCAACCTGGGCATTGATGGATGAATAGAAAGCTCACTTAGACATGTTTAAAATAATTTTTTTTTCCAATGAAGAAAGTAATATGCCTTCATTTTGGAGACTGGGGGCCATTCAGAGAAGCAGGGTAGAGGAGATTTCTTATTGTGTACGATGTGCCTGTGTATTTCAGTACATAGAAATAGACAGGCACACTGCAGCAGGGTGAGGGGGCACCCTCGGTGTCCACACTTCCGGATTCCCACTGGCACGAACGCAGCTGAAAGAACTGGCGAGCCTCTTGTTGCTCCTGGGGCAAGCGTGTGGTGTGGAGATGTCACTTTTCCTCCACGGTGGAAACAGTTTCCAAGCTTGCTCTTTTCCTAGGGGAAGATGTGGACTAGCAGTTTGAAAGCAAACCGAAATCTGCAGAGAGAACTACGAACTTAGCATGTTCACGTTAGGGTGGGGCCGGAACGGTGCCATGTTCCCAGGCAGCTGATGGCTTCAAGCCCTCTGAGAGCTTTTACGGTCTATAGAAGTTGTTTTGGGAATATTTTTATAGGTTTAAAAATCTAACCACCTTAACACTTTATATTTCTCATTTATTTTTATTTATTTAAATTTAACATTTAGTTAATTTTTTTCAGTTTATTTATTTATTTTGAGAGAGAGAGAGAGAGAGGGAGAGAGAGGGAATCCCAAGCAGGCTCCGCACTGTTAGAGCAGAGCCTGAGGTGAGGCTTGAACTCATGAATGGTGAGATCACGACCTGAGCCAAAGCCAAGAGGCAGACACTTAGGTGACTGAGCCACTCAGGTGCCCTGTATTTCTCATTTAAATGAAATACATCTTGGGGTTCCTGGGTGGCTCAGTGGATTTAGCGTCCGACTTCAGTTCAGGTCATGACCTCACAGTTCGTGAGTTTGAGCCTTGCATCGGGCTCTGTGCTGACAGCTCAGAGCCTGGAGCCTGCTTCAGATTCTGTGTCTCCCTCTCTCTCTGCCCCTCCCCCACTGTACTCTCTCTCAAAAATGAATAAATGTTAAAAAATTTTTAAAAATGAAATCTATCTTGAGCTCTTTAATAGCAAATTTTTGTTATTAAACAAAAAGGCAACCCAAATATTCTCTTTTCTGTTTGTCAGCTCTTTTCTACGTGTTTGCCTGCTTACTGTTCTCTTGAATTTTTGCCTTTTTTCAGTGGGGGCTGTGTGCTGGGCCCTTCTCCATGCCCGTTCTGGAAGTAGGAACGACGACTGTACAAAGGTTCCTCTCTGCAGAGAGCCTGACGTCCCCTGTGGGATGTCCCTGTCCTTTCCTGTTTGGGATTCAATGAATCTTCTATTGGATACTTGTCAATGCCTCACAGAGGAACGCCTTTGGGTCATTTTCAATCCATCACAAAATTAGCTTAAACCTGCTTCTGAGGTCATCCAGGAATGAAAGGATTCAGGGGACTCATTAACACTCAGTCTTCTTAAGACTGGGGCTTCAGGGGTGCCTGGGTGGCTCAGTCAGTTAAGCGTCCGACTTCGGCTCAGGTCATGATCTCACGGTTCATGGGTTCGAGCCCCGCATCAGAGCCTGGAGCCTGCTTCAGATTCTGTGTCTCCCTCTCTCTCTGCCCCTCCCCTGCTCGCACTGTCTCTCTCTGTCTCTCAAAAATAAATAAAAAACATAAGAAAATTTAAAAAAAATGCCCGGGGCTTCAGCTCAGCCCTGTGTCACCTGCTTGGCTGGTGGCCATAGTCATACCTGAATTCCAGAAGCAGGTCTCCGCCTACTTCTTAAAGTCTGCATCAGAGCTTCAAATTTTGTGATTTCAGATTTTCTACTATTTCTTTATCTGGTGATACTTCATTTTGGCCGGTCCCTCTGACCAAGATTGTTACCATAGTTCCACTCTGCTGAGGTCAAAAGCAAATATTAAATGTTCTTAAACACTTTGCAAACCATATTATATAAGGAAAGTTAAAAGTCATGCTTATATACCACGGTAACTTTTCTCTAACCCACACATATATACCTACACATATGCCTTAATACTATGTTTGCATTTAATTCTTGCATAATGATTTATTGTTAGAAAAACAAACACGCTGCTTAGAAATTTCCCATGTTGCCAGATTTAATTCACTGTAAAATAAATCCTGGTCTGTACATTGTTTATTATTATTATTATTATTAATTTTAATTAAACCTGAATTTTCATGGAAAGTGAGGGCTTCAGCTGAGAGAGCCATCCACATGTCAGCCCTGTCTTTCTAATGTCTTTTAATCCTGTGTTTTCTCAGTAGACTTGAAACCACTTCTGAATCTGTTATGAACTAAGGATTAAGTTGATTATTTGAATATCTAGCCTGTGGAGAAAAGGAAAAAAACCTTTTCTCTCCTTATTATAAATAAGAGAATACAACTTATTATTTATCTTTAATGATAGGATATTGGAAATCGTATCCTTAATGGTCCCATTATCTGCTGTCCTATGCACACAAAAAAAGCATAATACATGGAATTCCCACTAAAATTCACCATGAAGAAAATATGAGTCACAGAAAACGTATTATTGTAGTTGACTTTGTCAATATTGATATTAATCATTCTACGCTTTTTACTGCCTTCTGTGTCGAAGCTTTGAATTATGCATTATGTGTTATATTTATGAGTGGGATATCTATTCGTGGGTCAGCCAGACAGAGACTCAGTGTTTTCCATATTACACTCACATCTCAGAGATCCCCAGCAGTATAATGGTGTTAATAAGAATGGCCAGAGAAAGCGGACTAAAGACAACAGTGTACACACATACCCAAAATATTGTTACTTTGTATTTCTGTGTTGTATATATACACACTGGAAACATACAGATAAAGTAGGTTGTATGCATTATCATATAAATATATATGGACACCTATTTCATCACTTCAATTTCTTTTTTATAGCATTTGTCAGTGTGTAATAGGTCCAGGGATGTGTGCAATTATTTGCATTTTGACTGCTCATGAAAGTGATGGTCCAATGAAAAACACACAAGGCCAGCTTTGAAAATTCCCCGAGCTGACACACCACTTCAGCTGCACGAGCGAACCTTCATCTGAGTTATTCGGCAAGACTAACTTGACCTGGGTCATATCTTACTTGTGTCTCTCAAAGTCAGAAGCCAAACTTGAACCGTTTCCCCAGGTGGGCGTGAAGTAACCACTGATTGGATTCTCTACCATTGAGGAAATTTCTAATCCTATAGCCTCTCACTGTGAAGAGCCTGTTTCTCACTCTATAAGCTGCTTTATAACAATATACCCTGAGCCTCGTTCCATGATTTCGTATGAGTGTGACTGGTTGGCAAAATGTCTTTCTGTGTCTGTGCGCACAATAAGCTTTTGCTGATTATTACTTTGATGATTCACTAATTTTCCTTCTGTTATTTCTGAAGTTTTCGCAATATGCACCAGGTTATGTGGCCAATGATGAGCACTGGGCTATAGTGCTGACTATATATATATATATATATATATATATATATATATACACACACATATAGAAAGAGAGAGAGAGAGAGAGAGAGAGAGAGAGCACACTGGGATATAGTGCTGAAGAAAGTAAAGGAGAGTAAACCCCACAAATTCACTTTAGAATTCAACAGCAAGAGTGATAATCTGTGTCTAGAGGGAGTTCAATGGTATCGATGAGAAGAATTAGGGAGGAAAGTTTTAGGAAGGGGGAAAAGACTTCACATCTAAGGATGCCTCTACCCAGAGACAGAAGTGTTCTTGGAAAGCACACAGCAATTCTAACAGTATTCTAATTTATAGAAAATACCAAAACATATTCGATATATATCATATAAGTTATTTAAGCAAACTTTAAGTACATACATGCAAAGCAAATCTCCCAAATGTTTTATGTTTCTATTGCACTAGAACAAGAACTTTTATTGGACGTAACTCAGTATCAAACTATCACTGTCCCAGCTAAAATTGGATTATATTTTCTCTTTGAAATTGTTTCTGTTTTACCCTAGGAATGAACTAACAAATGCATTTGAAGGTATTATAAATTGTTTTGATTTTTATCTGCATGTAAATTTTTGGACATGTGCAACTAATGTTTCAAGGAAAATGAAGGTGAAAATGAATTTGAATAGAAAAGTTCTAGTGAAACTAAAAAAAATAATAAATTCTGATGTACCTTTGGACCAATTACTTCTTTAAAAACGAACAAATAAAAGAGTAAAGTGTCTTAGAAAAGGTGTATTTTACTAATTTCACTACAGAGGTCTCATATCCTGCAGACTGTGATCTAGGAAAGTTACTCTGGGGCAATAACAACGTAGATAGCATTTCCCAACATTTAAGTATTTATAATCATTCCAAAGTGAAACCCATAAAAAAAGTGATTACAGTTTTAATCAACTAGTATAGATCTACACACTCACACAAATTATATGGTTCACAAGTTGGATTTTAATTACTTCCTTCAATAGAAAAACATTGTTAGTTATTATTTAACAACTGTATTTGTCACTAGCCATGGAAGTTTTCATCTCTTTTACCTAAAATAGCACTTATTTTATGTGTAAAATTATTTACAAATACCCAGTACATGCTTTCCTTTTCCTAAATTAGCTCCTACAAGGAAGAAAAGAGCACACTACACACTACGGTATATCACACTTCACATGACTATATATTCATACAAATACAGAAACACACACACATATCCAAGTGTGCAAGAGAAAGAGAGAGAGAGAGAGAAAGAGGGAAGAGGGAGGGAGTTTCAGATTCCTTTGTGGCACTTTGGTACTCTAATATTCACTCTACTTCATACACAGATTATGTGTATTCCTTACAGTTTCCTTCATATTTTTTCAAACAAGTAAATTTGAATTTTCTAGTTTTCTTCATCTTTCCTTACTTTATAAACTCTTGCATGGTGCACACTTTTCTTTTTAGTCATTAGTATAAGCAATTTCAGTATAAACCCTAATTTTGGAAGGTTCAATTTAGTTCCTTTTGAAATTCTGACATTTTTGGTGATTAAATTATGTTCTTAAAATTGTCTACAGACTTTCTCTTCAAGGAGGTGGTCAAGTGGCTCAGTAGCCACGGCCTTGGGGCAGACACAGGAATGCAGATCTTTGTGAAGACTGACGGGTAAGTCCATCGCCCTTGAAGTTGAGACCAGTGATACCATGGAGGATGTCAAAGCCAAAATCCAAGACAAGGAGGGCATCCAGTTTAACCAGCAGCGTCTGACTTTTGCAGACAAACGGCTGGAAGACGACCACACTCTCTCAGACTACAATATCCAGAAAGAGTCCGCCTTGAACCTGGTGCTTGGCCTGCGGGGGGGGGGGGGGGCGGCAGCGGTGGGATCATGGAGGCTTCCTTCCTCCACCTGGCCCAGAAATACAACTGCATCCCCACACTGTCAACTGTGCAAGAAGTGTGGCTACACCAACCCCCTGAGCCCCAAGAGAAGGTGAAATAAGGCCCCTCCACCTGCTCTTCTTTTACCCACAAAGCAGCCTCCTGTCTGACCTCCAGAGCCCTGGGGGCCTCAGTGAAATCTCCCTTCCCCTGACTGGAGCAGTAAACACACACACACACACACACACACACACACACACACATACACACGTATGCACACATACACTGTTTTTATCTCAGTAGAATCGAAGAAGGTGTTGTGCTTAGATAAAGGGAGTGACCTTTGCAGGAGAAGGCAAAAACTTGGCCAATGCTTTACGCATAGTACATATAGATCTGTGAGTGAATAAATGTTTGTGCTTACTTCCAGAATTTCACTAAGCAAACCAACTGTGTCATAATTTCTAGTCTGCCTCTCCTCTAAAGTGGTCCAATGTCTCTGTGAGTACTTCTCTAGTCCTCTCTCTTCCTTGTCCTTGTAGCTGATTTCTACACATTTTCAGGGTAAAATCAAATGCTACCATGTTGAGAAATCTTCTCTGGTATCCACATCCAATATGTCTTGGCACCTAAAGAAATCTTTACTCCAGGTTTCCATGTTTAGAACAAACATGTCTGTGCTTCCTGCCGCTATGCTCCTTGAGGCTGATGATCCCAGCGAATGCGATGTGGAAAAGAAACAAAAGCCATAAATACTGAGAACAAAGAAAAGCAATGTTTATCTGCACGTAATGTGATTATTTATGTAAAATCCTATGGAATCAAAGAAATCCTAGAAATAACAAGTGAATGTAACATGATTCATGAACACAAGATCAATATGTACTCAATTGAACTTCTGTATACTAGCAACAAAGAATTGGAAAATTGAATTTTAAAATATTCTATTTAAAAGAGCATTAAAAACATGAAATCCATAGATATACATATATATGTATAATTGTAACAACAGATATGCATTAAAATGTTGCTGAAAATAATCAAAGAAGACTTAATTAGTGGAGAAGCATACAAAGTTCTAATACAGATTAGAAAACTCAATGTTGTTTGAAATGCTAATTCTATCCACATTTATCTAATTCCCACATTTAATTTTTCTCTCATCTAATTAAAGTTATAATAATTTTTGGTGTTGGTTTTTGTGTTGATTTAATGATTATAAATTTTATGTGAAAATGAATAGTAACTAGAATGGCCAATGTAATCTTGGGAAAAAACAAAACTGAATGACTTGCACTTCATGATTTCAAATCTTAGTGTATATCCACAATAATCAGTATAGTATTATTTGACATATGGATAAATTAAAAGATTTGTGGAACAGAGTTACAGAATTGCAAGTCTTGGAATAGAACAACATACAGTTGTCTTTTCCTTTTTAACAGTGACTATAAGGCAATTTGATGGAAAATGGGAGATATTTTCAATGAATCATGCTTGAGCTGGATTAAATTATGGGAAACACATGAACTGGAGTTCTGATGCATACCGGTAATTCATAAAGACTAATCCATAATGACTAAGAGGGTATAGAGCAGGAATGGAAGGTTGGCTTAACATTCAAAACTAAATTGATACAAGGAGAAAATCCACATGATTATTTCTGTAAATGTGGAAAAAACATTTGAGAAAATCTGACACTCACTTATAATTAAAAAATCTAACAAACTAGGAATATGAGGGGAATTCTTAAATATTATGAAGTATACCGTATGCTATTTCAAGATGAGTCACAGACATTAAAAATAAAACTACACATTTTCTATGAGAAAACATTGCAGAATATTTTAATGACCTGTGGTAGGCAAGATTTTCATGATCATATTTGAAAGCTTTATACCTTAGGGTTTTTATTGTTGTTATTATTAGTTCTATTTTCAATGTTATTTTTTATTTTGAATCCAATTATTCATTGGTGATACATGAAAAAGCAAATTAAGTTTTCTGTGTTAACCTTGTTTCCTGCAACCTTTCTATAGTTGTCTATCAATTCCACAGTCCTTCCTTTTTTGTATTCTTTATTTTGGAGTTCTCTTCAGAGAAAATCATGACATCTGCCAATCTGTATAGCTTTATTGCCTTGTATTATCTATTGAACTAGTATGACTTCCAAGTGGATGTTAGGGCAGAGTGGTGAGACCATATCCTTGCCCTGCTCCCCAGAGAATCCAGTTTTTCACCATTCAGTAAGATGTTAGCTGTACATTTGTGTACGTGTGTTTTATCAAGTTGAGGAAGTTTTGCTCTATTTCTAGTTTGCTGAGCTTATTTAGTATGAATGGGCATTTGAATCTGTACAATATTTTTTTCAACTTCTATTGATATGGGTTTTCTTTTTTATTTTGTGGATGTGGTAGGTTAAATTAATTGATTCTCAAATAGTAAGCCAGCCTTATATATGTGTCAGATATATCACTTGGATGTGATGTTTAATGTTTTTGTATATTACTGAATTCCATTTTCTAATCCCTCATTGAGGATTTTTGCATCAGCGTTGGAGAGCTGTAATGGAAAGAGTAGACGACATGGTAGAGTGCATAATTAATATAAGGAACATGATGGAAGTGCTACGAAATAATCAAAAGGAGATGCAATAAATTTTTTAAAAAGGATTTTGACATGAATGAAAAATGCTTCTGGTGGGCTCATCGGTAGACTGGACATACCAATGAAATCAGCAGTGAGGTTGAATGTATGTCATTGGTTATTTTAAATTCATGGTCTGATAATACCAACTTCTGAATTATATTGGAGACTGGTTCTGATGTTTGCTTTGTTCCTTCATGCTGTTTTCCTTTTTCTTTGTAATTTTTGTTGAAAGCAGACACGGTACATCAGTTATTAGGCACTGAGGTAATTAGGCCCTTAGTGTGAGGTTTTTATGTTAATTTGGCCAGGAGTTTGATGACTGTCTTTAATGTTTGTTTTAGGTGTTGGTTCTAGACTTTTAAAATTTCTCTATAACCCCTTTTCCTTTTCCTTTATTTTTGTAGACTTTCCTAAAAACCCTCTCTGGATGATATCTCTATCTCCTAGCTCGTCAGTGAAAATCTAATGTTTTACATGGGATTTCTTCTGGTTAGGTAGTAAGGTTGGGAGAGAAGTTTTTCATAATCTTATGATTAAGCCCAGTCTTTCTTTCAGTGGAGCTGAGTCCTTGGACTGTGATTTTCACAAGTATTTTTTAGCTTGCTTGTTTTTCTTTTCTTTTCTTTTCTTTTCTTTTCTTTTCTTTTCTTTTCTTTTCCTTTATTTTCCTTTCCTTTCCTTCCCTTTCCTTTCTTTTATTTTTTTTTCATTTCATTTCATTTCTTTTCTTTTTTTTATTTTCTTCCTTCAGTCACACAGATAGGGTAGAGGGTGCTAGAGTCAGAATATTCCTTCCCCCAAGTGATATAAAACTCAGGTAATTTCCCCTTCCCTGGAGAGTCACCTTCCTTTATGGGGAATGCCCTGGGATCAATTAGTGGCTATCAAAATCCAAATCAAATACATCCCCAAAGGATTCACTACTGTTCTCCCAGATTCTGATTCTAAGGAAGCAGAAATTCTAAAGTCCTTTTCTACCAGTTGTCTCAGAGTCTTTGTATTAACCCAGAGATTGAATAACAGCCTCAGAATAGATATTTTAAATTTGAATTACTAACTCAAATTTAAATGCACTCAGGAATATATCTCAGATTATTAGAATCACTTCATATTTTAAGTTATGAGCCAAGATATTATGGTCATTTTGAAAGCAGACCCAATGGATTACACAGTCTTGCCTTACTTAGATACACATTTACCAGTCTATCCAGTGAGGTGTGGTAAAGTGCCCTCACAGTCACCTTTTCAGATGGGAGACAATCTGTGCAGTAAAACAATATCTATCTTTTCCAAAATAGACTTGGTCGATGTTCAGATTTATTTGTGGGTGACACTGCTATATAATGCAGAATGCTGTATTTTAAGTTACAAAGCTGTGAATATTGAGAACATAGAAATAATGCTGTATATAGCATTCTTAACAAATGCACCAAAAGTATACTAATTATATCAAATAAATAGCTCTGATGGCAACAATGTATAAATGCAAGGCCTGTTAGGGTAAGGAAATAAAAAAGCATCCAACCCTGTAACTGAACCCTGCTGTTTTCTGGGATAGCACCACATATGGTCCTCAGTCTAAAAGCATCACAACATAAGGCGGTATTGCATCCCTTAGAGAATTCTTAGCAAATAGATTAAAACGGTGAGGTATGGAAAATGTGGAAAGACTTCTTTTTTTTTATCCATGAGCCAGGCAAACCTACAGTAAAATGGTAAATAATTTTCTAGGAAGTTTTATGGAAGAGTTTTGTAGGACCCCCCCTTTATGAAGTTTAGTTTAGAACTCCCCTCTATGCTGTATAAACCAAGGAGAAAATGCAAAAAACAATGATATCCTTCACCCTGAGATATTTATATTTTACTCTTTGGAGGATGGGCACATCTTGGCACAAACTTTATTACAATACAGAGAACAAAGAGAAGGTTTTGGTAGACGCTAATGATATGTAAACTATCTGAACAAACTGATACATTAAATATTTCTTTGCCTAGCTGACAAAAATGAAAATTAGGACAGAATTAGTATTGAAATGCTTTTAACAATAAATTGGCATCAATATGTAACACTGTAGCAAAATCGGAACTGTCAGATAGGGAGCCTTCATTTTTTTGTTTTTATTTAACCAGTGATAGACCTGTACTGTGAAGTTATGTTAATGCCTTAGTGTTAGGTTGTGTTATGTATAATTTATAACTTCCGTGGAAAAATGCATTAATGTGAACCTCTTGATGAGATCATTTCCAAGTGAAGAAGTCTGAAAATATTGCATTTTATTTTTATTTTTTACTTACCAAATCCTTTCATATGATATGCAGTCACATACTGGGTATTTTTCAGAGGATGGAACAAAATGGGCTTTCACCTTTAGAAATGCACCCATACTTATGGTGGCTCAATATTCCCACAATTTGTGTTAACACCCCCAGAAACGTATGAGTGCATTATCACAAATAGTTTATTTCACTTGATTAAGACACTTCCCTCACACTTCTTGCTTCTTCCGCAAAACGTGTGTGTGCCCTCATGTACGTGTTTGAAGCAGAAATGCAAGTTTTATAATGAGAGTTAACAGATTTAAATCACAAATGCCTTTTGAATTTTCAAATTACAACCTGGGAAGCATTAATTTTTATGGGATTTTATGTTTGATGAGCATCCCATTTTGTCACTAATTCTACATTAATCTTTTATAAGAAGTCAACGTTCGATAACATAGAGATAATTATTTATGGTAAGCTAAAACGACAACAAAACACTCCAATATTAATTCACTTCATTGTAAATTATAAACTCAGATTCTAATAGAATTAACTGAAGGCCAAGGAAAAATCACATAATTTATTGTATAATCCTGTAAATCTATACAAAAGATAATGAGAAGATATGTACTATATTACAATCATGAATTTGAATGTTATTCATAATCACTAAATCTTTGATCCTGTTATATGCATGCAAAATAGATGGGGAAGTAGAAAATAGGTTCTCTCAATAGGTGAAAAATTAAGAAGATAAATCAGGGCTCCTGGGCGCTGATAATGCAGAGCCTGCTTGGGATTCTCTCTTCCTTTTTTTTTTTTTTTTTTTTTTGCCCCTCCTCTACTTGTGCTGTCTCTCTCTCTCTCTCTCTCTCTCTCTCAAAATAATAAATTAATAAACTTTAAAAAGTAAGAAGATAAATCAAAAGAATAGAATATTATTCAAAATTATTGTCAAGTAAGAGAATAGTAGTCAAAACATAGGCAGAAATTTGGATTTCAATGTTAAATTTTCAGAAAAACATTATGCACCATAAGCTAATGGTGCATAAGGCTAATATATGCCTTTAATATGTCAGAGACATTCTTTATGCTGTGAGACAAAAAAGAAATGATCAGAAAGAGGGGCTTTTGTACGTCCTCTCTATTTCCCCATGCAGATGATAGTCACAAAAAAATAACCTAAGCCGAGGGAAAATGATAAATTTCGAGGCTTCATTGAAATAGATAATTTTCTATAAATAACAATAATGCAATCTTCAGCTTTCTGATTATTTTTTGATAATTAAGATTTATTAGCAGATCTACATCATGCCAAATTTAACTTGGTTTGGAGACTGGCTTCTTATAGTACTCCATGATCTGGGTGAACAGTAATAATAAAATAATGTCGCTCACTACAGTGTTCCATCACCATTGTACTGTGGAGCAGACAGAGGTGGGATTAATCACCTTCATCTTGAGTAAAGCACAATTTGGAACATTTAGGGAAATCTATCATTCACTGAATCACCCCTTGCACCAGGAGTTAGAGTAAGTATTGCAGATACCCCAGCTTGCGTACATCTTTCCCAACGGTCTGTGAGGTTGGGTATGATTTCCATGTTGGAGATGGGGAAAATGAATCATGGAAATTTACATGAAGTCACTCAAAGGTACAGAGCTAAAGAGCAGATCGGCCCAACGGCAAACACTGTTCTCTTTCTGCTACCAGGGTCTTTAAACCTGGCCCCCTGGTTGAAAACTTCCCTAGGCTCTGGATGAGTTAGGCAGCCGGGTTCTTGAACTCTGATCTCAGCAAGATGTATTTTTTCTCACCTGTGGTACTTGCGGGTGTTTTACGTTTTAAAAAGGAAGGACCGAATCCCATAGAATGTACGAGAGTGAACTGTGGGTCCGTGTAAGGTCAACGATTATAGGGAAGGTCCCATTCCAGGGCTAGAGTCCTGTAAGGGGGAGGTTTGCATACCTAAGGGATGGGGGGGTGGTGGCGTGGCAGGGACGTAGGGTCTCTCTGTACGTTCTGCTCAAGTTTTACATGAACTTAAAACTGTTTAAAATATAAAGTCTATATTCCAAAAGCTTCAAAGTGTTTTTAAAATACCTCTCCTTTAAACCGTCACTTGCTTTGCCAGCAACATGAAAGACTTTATAGTTTACCAGGAAGTGGGATCTAAAACCCACACTTGCTCTCTTCCCCCGCCCTACCGGTGTCCAGCTAAACACTAACCTCAGCATGACGTTGCTTCCATGCCTATCTGGTTCCTTTGTTGTTGTTGTTACTTACACCACAGAATGATAACACCATCAAATAGGTTTTAGATTTTTCTCAGTATTTCAAACAGTTTACCTACGGGAAGCTTCTATTTGCTATTTTAAACCTTTGCCTCCACGTTTCATATAAGATGAGAAAATAGGACCACCTTCTTTTTTCTACATGTGAGAGTAATTTTAAAATTTGCCATCCTGGGGTGCCCGGGTGGCTCAGTGGGTTGAGCGTCTGACTTCAGCTCAGGTCATGATCTCATGGTTCATGAGTTCAAGGCCCGAGTCGGGCTCTGTGCTGGGAACTCGGAGCCTGGAGCCTGCTTCAGATTCTATGTCTCCCTCTCTCTCTGCCCCTCCCCTGCTCATGTTCTATCTCTCTCTGTTTCTCTCACAAATAAAAATTAATGTTAAAAAAAAACTGCCATTCTCCTCAGTGTCTCTTTCCTTAACCTGACCTCATAGATTCTGTTTTCCTGTCTTTTTAAAATTTCTCTTAACGTTTATTTATTTATTTTTGAGAGAGAGAGAGAGAGAGAAACAGAGCATGAGTGGGTGAGGGGTAGAGAGAAAAGGAGACACAGAATCTGAGGCAGGCTCCAGGCTCCGAGCTGTTAGCACAGAGCCTGATGTGGGGCTCAAACTCACCAGCAGTGAGGTTTGACCTGAGCGAAGTCAGGTGCTTAACCGACTGAGCCACCCAGGTGCCCCCCCCCCCCGTTTTCCTGTCTTTTAATGATCATTGCTGATGTGCCATGTGCTTTTACCAAAGTCTTCCTAATCCTCTTAAATGTTGGATCACGGGGTGGGACAGGGCGTGCTAATAAGCAGCAATGCGTAAGAAGTAAGAAAATTGTTTCTTACCTTTTCTAGACCTTCATTATTCCCCCAGCAGAGCTCAATAGGAGGGTTTCTGTGACTCTACATAGTGAGCATATGATTCCCCAGGACACTCTGTTCTTCCGTTATATACGTGGGTAGACATTTGTATATATGCGTTTCTTGTGGAGTGTTTAGAAGCTACTTAAATGTTACGTGTGCAGACTTCATTCCACTTTGTAAGAAGAGGGTCTAATATAATAAGAATGCTGCAGACTTTGAAATCAGTGAAAACAGGAACGAATCCCATCCCCATTATTTAATTGCAACTTACTGTATCTCTCCAGACTCAGTTCCGTCATCTGACGAATTGTGCAGACAGTCCAAGAATGTTTCTGTTTCTCCAGAATACTCCCATCTATTTTGGTCACCAGTAAAGACACACTTACTTTCTGTAGTGCATCAGCCATGATATTTGCCTTTTTGAGATAGTTCTAATAAAGGTGACTTGTCCCCACATCACTCTCCACTCAAAAAGAACACAAAGCATATTTTTAGAGAAATTGAAATCATAATATTGGGATTCACATCTTAGATAAAACTCACAGGACTTAAATAATAAAGTCTGTTAATCACTAGGGTTTCAATTGTCTCAACATACCATAATTATAATGACTTACATCTTTTAAAGTAGTTTTGATATAAGCTGAGATAAAATGTGAAAACAATTTCTGTAAGCTATCATGGAAACAGCAGTTACAAAAAAATACCATATTCAAAAGTAGACATGTGTGGATAAAAGACAATGAACACAGATAATTTCAAAACGTTCATGTCTAACTGAATATATGAGTATTTGTATAATTATATAAAGGGCATGTATATTTCATGTGGAACTTTTGTGTCTAAGATTATACCCAAACCAAACACACCAATAATATAAATATTAAATTTCACGGCATTCAATTGGCATAGTCTTGAATATTGAAAATCCTATTTAGAATAGATGGAAATGTTGTTTACTGAATGATACAGTTCTTAATGGTGAGTATGAAAATCTTCGTCTTAGCAATTCAGAAGATGAAATCACTGTGAAAATTTATACTGATAGGTGGTTGTAGCATGTCGTTAGAAATGATCTCTCTGAAACGAGAGTGACTCCAAGGAGCACGGCTATGGTTTTGGAAGAAGATAGAGGAGAACTGATGATATTAGCACCTATCGTTGCAAAGTCTTTTGCAAGCACTAATCCTAACCTTCATTACATCTGCTTACATAATTTTGCTGGAATTTTAATGCCTCTCTTGGTCTAGGTTAACTCAATGACGCTATACATAAGTTAATATTACATGGGTGATAGATGTACTTAATGAGTCTGAGGTGCATATCAATAAAACTATACTAGCTAAGAATCACCATCTGAAAAAGTGTTAGAACCACTGTCAACTCTTTGTCCCAAGTTCACTGCACCCTACATATAATCCATCAACAAATGCTCTTAGGTCTACCTTTAAATATGTCCAGCACCTTGACTACCTATGAAATCATCCCAGCTACTATCTGGTAAACCATAATCATATCTCCACTTGGTCATTGCAGTCAGTATCTGCTAACTGGGCCCCTGTGGCCAGCCTCGCTCCTCCATTAAGAGCAACTTTTTCCCTTAACCGAGTGATCCTTTGAAAACGTAACTTGGATCATGTCGCTCCTCTCCAATGATGGGTTGGAAATCTTCACACTCAACTGTGAAGTCTTCACAATGACCTACAGAACTTAAAGATCTGACCCCGTTTCCCATCTCTATATCCAACCACTTCTGTCTTCCTCCCTTTCCTCACTCCTTTCCTCCATTTCTCTGTCTCTGTCTCTCTGTCTCTCTCTTTGATATGCATGCACGTGCACACACACACACTCACACACACACACACACACACACACACACACACTGACCTGGTAACTCAGGTCTCAGAGCTTTATGTGCTTAAATACTCATTGCTGGCATACATTTCCCTGAATATGGAGATCACTATGGAAACCTCACCTTATCAGAGAGAGCTTTCCTATTTTGGCAATTCCACCGTACCCCACACTCCAGATCTTTTTTAAAATTCTGCTTTATTTTTCTCTATTGCCCTCAATTCCATCTGACATTTTACATGCATACACACACAAACACATGAAGAGGAGTGTGACTGTGTGTTTATCTGCATGTATATCCATATATGCATATGTTAAATTAAAAAGCTATAATATTTGTGTATATTGCTGGTCATTCCTAGTTTTAATTTTTTCAATATAGGAAATGGCTGATTATCCTTCAAGAGGCAAGGATCAGATGGAAGACATGGAATGTTGGAAGAATGTGTGTTCGAACACAGACAATCTGTCTCGGCAAAACCACCCCCATGAGTCCAGATAAAGATCATCCAAACTGGAAGATAATGAAAAGAAAAATGTGCAGAAAAAAGGAAGGAGAGCATTGGCCAGCAGGGGTCTTGCCCTCTGCCATCCTTCCAGGTCCAGTCTCCAGTCTTAAGTGTGAGAACTGATAGTTTTTGGAGCAGTTGTATGTAGAAAGAATCCTATTTCAGCTATGTGTCAGAGACCGCTTCTCATTGTCTGCACGTGCAAAAAGTCATTACTATTTAGTCTCCTGAAAACATAAAATGCAATCACAGCAGTTGGAAGGAGATGGGAAGGGACCTAAAATCACTGAGCTAACACAACAAAGGTTCAAAGACAAAGATCTGAGTGAGCTTTCCTGGATTATCAGCAACAGTTTTCTGCTAGCACGCAAAATGGGGTTCAAAATAAGAACTCAAATAGTATAATGGCAAAACGAAAATAAAGAGATATGGTTCTTATACAACTAATGTTGGTGGTCTGGTCATAGGTCCCTAGCGTCCTGCTTCAATAGAGAACGTATTTGTGCATTCTGGAATTACGCTTCAATTTTGTTTTATACGTAGTGAAAAATATGAAATGGGATACAAAATAAAGAAACACTTCTCTTTTTTTTTTTCAAAATGAAATATGTCATAACGAGAAGTATGGTAATAGATTCTTAACCTTTACAGGAGAAAATCCTTCATAAAACATATCGAATAATGTTGACTTTGGCCATCAATTTAAAAATGCAATTCTAAGTTCACGGAGAAATACTGACATGCCTGGCTGAGAACATGTGCTTGTCAGGAAGTGGGAAGAACAAGCTTGTTCTCAGCACCAGCAATGCCCCCTACTTCCCTAGTCCCCAAACTGGGGTGGGAGAAAGAGTGCTGATTCACACAAAAGAAAAGAAAAGAAAGAAAATAAATCATCCCTATAGATTTACTGACCTTTACCTACTTCTTGACAACTCTATTATCTCATTCACTCAAAGCTGTAGTTTGTGTTCATAGATTTCTCTTTACTCCCACTAACTTGGTACAATTTCCAGCCCCCTGATATTCTCATCTCTGTGATCACCTCACGTTTTTATTCCCATTGTCATTAGCTCCGCATTCCCAACGTGACATCACAAACATTCTCGTCACGAGAAATTGCAGGATCCCTGAAGTCACACCCTTATCTAGCTTAATCGCCCTAACTACTCTTTAAAAAATACCCCTTTCCATTGCCTTGGATTCCTCTCCTTTTATTGTGCTTGGCTCACCAAACCCACAACTCGATGAGCCCAACCAGCTGTAAATCTATGTCTGAATCTTCCTTATACCTGCAGTGGAATGTTCCTGAAGAAAATCACACAATTAGGCAACCTGATGCCGCTTACACATTCATTGCCACCTGCCTGATACGGTCTCACATGACACTTGTAACTTCTATTCTCTTTTTTGAAGAACTTTTGTCTCTGCTTTCTGTGATGTCTGCTATAGACATTTCCTCATTTCCCATGATCCCTTCATTCATTACAGTGACATACGTTCTTCCGAATACTGCATGGGGCATACATATATAAAACATTTCTCATTGCCATCTGGAATTCAAATTTTACTAGGCACCCTGTGGTCATACCTGCTAAATCTGGCAACAGTATCACTACTCTCTCTTAAAAGCCTCATGCTGTCTCTTCTCCATTAAAAAAAATATTGACGTCCTACGGAAATACTACTGTCCCTGGATCCCCAACCTTCACATCCTTCTTCCTTACCATTTCTAAAAATAATTTTTAAAAATCAAATATTCTGTGATCAAAGAGTGGCACTTTACCATGAGCTCAAGTTCCTACACTCATGTTTCTGTGGTGACCCCCTTTTATAGATTAAAACATCATATTGTGAAGGATCTTTCCCCTCAGCCCACGTATGACTTACAGCTTCCATAATAAAACCACACCTGATAAAATAAGAGACTGTAGGCGTTCACACGTCCTCAGTCTTCGACCGCCTTTCGCAGCAAGATGCTTGCTTCCTGCGCTAGCAGAGCCTCTCAGTAATCGGGACTCCTGCTCTCCATGCAGGCTCTGGGCTCCTCCAGGCTGAGCATCTGAATCCTCCCTCCCTCCCCGATTTCTACACTCCTTGAGGTTATAAGTCCATAAATATGCTATGACGCCAAGCTTTATGTCTACAGCTCAGCTGGGTCTCATGAGTTCCAATGTGTTTATTCAATGAAAGTCTACCCTTAAATGCTTCACAAATACCAGGAACAGAAAATGTCCAAGCAAACTCTTTCCCTTTCCCCAAAAGGTGTTTCTTACAGAATAGTCCCGGCTGGAATGGAGTCGCTATTGATTTCTTCTCTCTCACCCAGTAGCCCAGGCTCATTAGACCCCATGTTCCCTCGTTGCGTTGGGGGGTTGGACTGGTAGGAGTCTTCATCCAGCCTCTTCTCTCTTCCTTTTCCTGGCTCTTCCTGGCCGGGCATTTCTTAAGTTCCTGTGTTCAGTTCAAGTATGAAGTCCTTAATAGACCTTCCCAGACCACTTTTTCTAGAAATCCCTTCTCCCATTTTCTCTCACTACCTCCAATACACACTCTTGTCGTATTTTAATTGTCTGTCTGTCTTCTTCACTGGGCTACTCTTTGGTTCATGAGTGAACTCCTCATAATATCTCGCACAAGTGTCAGACAGCAAGCATGAAATAAATATTTGTCGAATAATAGAGAAATTCTTCAATAAATTATTTGTGAGACAATATTTTAAGTGTATTAGGGTATTCTCAACTGTGCAGAATTTTATGATGGATTATAAAAATATAAAAATAATAAAGATACTAAATATATATATTTATGATATATAATAACCTTCTGTCATCAGGAAAATAATATGACACACGTGTTACCAAATGTTAGGTACAGTATTCATTTCGATCCTAAATCAAGCAAGTTTATAAATTGAAACAAATAGTTAAAGAGATGTAATGAGGGAAAAGAATTCCATCTATTAGAGTGATAATTCTGATCTTTTAATTAAATTTGTTTGTGGTATTCTTTGTTTTATGCGAAAGTAAATAGTCCAAAAGCCAGGGTTTTCTGAGGCTCACTTGTAAGTGCTTTTGCAAAGCCCTGCATACATTTATTGTTCTGTTTTGGCATCAGTTACTATCACCACCGCCATTTTTTATAGCTTATTAATCATTACTGAACAATTAAAAAGATTTAATAGCTCGTTTCTCACTAACTTATCTTTTGCATAAGAACAAGAAAGATTGTTTTCTGTTCTATAATAACACATTCTGAAAGAGCTTCATCAAATTTTAGAATAATAAAAGTAGAAAGTACATAAATTTCGTTTTGCTTCTATGAATAAAAAATAATTACTTTAACACAGATATTTTTTTTTTGTTAGAATGCATCCTCTTTTATGCGTTGATTGTCTTTTTCTCTCTCGCTTTTTTGGCACTCCCTCTCTAGATCCATCCACACCACAGACACCCTGAGACGCTTTGCTACTGTCGTCAGAGGGAGAAATGGCCACATCTGGTAAACAAACCGCATCCGTATCGACAGCTTCAAGAGCTAAAGCACATTGTATAAGGCCATTTAAATGTTAATGGATTATGGTAGGTGGTGGCTAATATTTTAATGGAGGGAAACGATATCCTTAGTGTCATTTCACGGAAGACAGAGTTGGATTTTCCTGCGCCTCTGAAACCCGCCCTGGGTTCTTGCCAACACTGTCAATGCAGAAAGAGCTCTCTGGTCCCAAGCAATGGGCTCATTTGACTAAGTTAGGAATAACAGATATTTTATTACCTCCTCATACTTCATTCACATCATCAGCCTCGTTGTTCTGCTTTCCAGGACAAAGGAAACAGCCTTTTATTCCACATCAACCGCGTCAAGTACCAGTAGACGGTCACCAAAAGGGCCTTGCCTTCCGACACTTTCAGCTGAACATGGCCCTAAAATTACTTTGTGGCTCTTCTCTGAGCCTTTGCAGTTGCTCAGGCCCCACTTTAGGCTTGAGTTGAAGTCCATACTCTGCTCATAGAGCCCGATTTCAGCCAAGAAAGATAATTCATTCGTGTGACTTTTAAATAGTCTGTTTGAACTCATTTTACAATGACATGTCGTACGTCCAGGTAATATGCAGGAAGCAAGAAATGTGTAATGTGCGAAAGCTCTGAAGACGCTCAGAACAAAGCCCTTGACCTGATGAACCTGATGGTCTCATTGGAAAGGTGAGTCCTCAACCCAAAATAAAGTCATGTGTAATAGGGACCAAATGGTAATGACATTGCTGGAGTACAAAACGTCAACCATCCATAAATCCCCTGAAAATTTCACCAGTATGTACTATTAAGCAGTTGGATTTATGGAATGTCCTGTTACAGGAATCTGAGGCTTAATTCAATGTTTTTGATTAATAACCCTGCTGTCACATAACCCGTATTTTGTGTTGTATTTAATATCTTCATGTGGTGAGCATATCTCCATATTTGATTTGTGAAGTCCTCATACTCTCCTGCGGTATTTGTTGTGTAGCTGGTCTTAGATGAGATTCAGGTATAACCCTGTGACAGCATGGGCCAATTATTTAGGAAAAAATAAATAAAATTGAAACTGGATTGTTTTACCATTGCTTTTTTTTTTACCAGAGAAAATGTATTCATTATCATTGCTTCAGCTTTTTGTCTGCAATTGAATTTATTTTATTTAAAAAAAGACTTAGGGGCACCCGGGTGGCTCAATCGGTTAAGCATCTAACTTCAGCTCAGGTCATGATCTCGAGGTTCGTGGGTTCGAGCCCCGCGTCAGGCTCTGTGCTGAACAGCTCAGAGCCTGGAGCCTGTTTCAGATTCTGTGTCTCCCTCTCTCTCTGCCCCTCCCCTGCTCATACTCTGTCTCTCTCTCTCAAAAATAAATAAACATTAAAAATATGTTTAAAGGTTAAACACTCTTATTTTTGTGTTTCCCCCGTAATTTTGAAGAGGAAACGTTTCATGTCTAAAGTGAGAAAACTTCTCTCCTTAAAATAAATAGACCCTGAATCAAACCAATTGCTTTAAAGCAGCAAAAGATAAAAAAAACAAAAAACAAAAAACAGAAAGAAAGAAAGTGGATTCACAAAATGTCTCCTAACTTTGTAAATAAACTTTTTAAGTCTTGGAGACGACGTATAAACGTGCCTGGAAAGCAGCTCCCATCACAGAAGATGGAATGACTTAGGATCTAATGAAGGAAGGTTCCCAGGACTGCTGAGAAAGGAATATGTAGAGCGCAGGATGAAAAGTGGCTGGAGTTCACACGGTGACGGGATGATTTTTAAAGGACACCGTTTTCTGCAATATCACTTCATAGATAAATGAAGAAAGAAGCCCACTTTTTAACAAAACTGCAGAAACACTTTATAAACAAAAAGTCTTCCGGAGAGCAGGATGCATTCAATGAAAACTACGGGCAGCATTACGATTTATGTGAGGTGCTTCCTGCCTAGAAAATCAACTTCCCATTGGCTTATATTGGCGAGGCTGGGTAAATGACAGGGACAGCACTTGAAAGAACATATTTGCCAGAATTCCGCATTCGAACGTTTGGAAGGCAGGGAATTTTCTCTCTCGAGGTATCTAATCCTGGCAAGTGCAGCAACACGGGCATGGATGTTCATAGTTTCTTCCCACTCCCTCTTTTCCTCTATCCTGTGCTTTTCCATGAATTCCCATAAGCATTCCTGGAGCTCCTGTTCTTTTTCTCCCTAAGAATGGATGCTCGGTGCTCCCAGCCCTTCTAACTGAAAGGCCACATTGTTACAACCAGGATGGTTGTTGCAGCTCTTTTGCAAGAAATGATCCCAGTGCTTTTTCATTTAGTAGGATCAGTTTCTGCTTTGTCCGTTTCTGTTTTCTGAATATTGACCTGTGTGGGCCTGCACAGCTGACCCCATCAGTTTGACCCTCTTGGCTTTGTGCTGAGCTAGAAAATGTTTAACAGCTGGCTCTCTAGAAAAAATAAAATGTATGTGTGTGCACGTATGTGTTTAAGTGTATTATATGGTGTTGACGTAGAAATATATGGCAATCAATTGGAAATTAATAACAAAATATACAGTATCTTAACTGTAAATTCCATCTAGCCAGTTGATTTTCACAAGATGCGTTAGGTGCGCCGAACGCTTGTATCGTGTGCTCACAGCCAACCTAGTGCTACACTTCAGCCTTGATTTGACAACATTTTGTGTGATTTAAAAATTGATAAGAGGTATAACACATCTTTCAGTTATTCTGCCTCGTTTAATTTTTGCTTCATCAGTTTCTTGAGCCTGGGATGTCCACAAAACCAAACACAAAGCCTGAAGTTGTAGCATTTGCCAATTTCTGTTGAATAACTACTCCCATCATGGCCAATTTGATGCTGCCAATGTGATATCATTGAACACAAAGTTGGGCAGCGATATTCACTAGATAGTACGTCATTTCTACCACAGAAATATTATGAATAGATAACCCCAAGAGCATGGATAATAGAAAAATGTGGTTTAATAATTAGGAAACAATGACTTTTGGGTATTCATCTTTGGGCATATTAGTTTATTTGTATGCTTATTTATTATATAATTTCTTTCTGTTTTATTTTTTTCATCATGATAAATATCCTCTTTAAACTCCACTCCCTATTTCCCCCATCTCCCCCACCCCTCCCTTCTGATAGCCATTAGTTTGTTTTCTATAGTTAAGAGTCAATTTCTTGGTGTCTCTCTTTTACTCCCCCTTTGTTTGTTCGTTTAGTTTCTTAAGTTCCACATAGGAGTGAAATCCTATGGTCTTTGTCTTTCTCTGACTAACTTAGCATTATACTCTTAAGCTCTATCCATGTTACTGCAAATGACAAGATTTCATTCTTTTTATGGCAGAGTCACAATCCATTAGATAGATAGATAGATAGATATCACTTCTTCTTCACCCATTCGTCTATTGATGGACACTTGGGCTACTTCCATTGTAAATAACGCTGCAGTAAACACAAGGATGCATGTATCCTTTGAATTAGGGTTTTTGTTTTTTTGTATTTTGGGGGTAGATACCCAATAGTGCGATTCCTGGATCATAGGGTAGTTCTATTTTTAACTTTTTGAGGAAGCTCCATCCTGTTTTCCATAGTGGCTGCACCAGTTTGCATTCCCACCCACAGTGCAAAAGTGTTCTTTTTTTCTCCACGTCCTCACCAATACTCGTTCTTTCCTGTGTTGTTGATTTTAGCCATTCCGACAGGTGTGAGGTGATATCTCATTGTGGTTTGGATTTGCATTTCCCTGATGATGAGTGACGAACATCTTTTCATGCGTCTGTTGGCCATCTGCCCATTTTTTAATTGGATTATTTGTTTTTTGGGTATTGGGTTGAATCAATTCTTTATGTATTTTGGATACTAAACTCTTTTTCAGATATGTGATTTGCAAATATCTTCCCCCTCTCCATAGGTTGCCTTTTAGTTTTGTTGATTGTTTCTTTCACCGTGCAGAAACTTTTTATTTTGATGTAATCTCAATAGTTTATTTTTGCCTTTAGTTCCCCCTTGCCTCGGGAGACATATTTAGAAAAATGTCATCCTAAAATTTGTATGGAGCCATAAAAGATCTCAAATAGCCAAAGCAGTCTTGAAAGTTATATTATAAGGAGGTGAGATCATGACCTGAGCCGAAGTTGTATGCTTAATCAACTGAGTGACTCAGGTGCCCCTCGATCCTGATTACTTTTTAATGTGTATTCATTTATTTATTTTTGAGGTGGGGGGAAGAGCAGAGAGAGAGGGAAAGAGAGAGAATCCCAAGCAGGGCCCTTTCTCTCAGCACAGAGCCCAACGTGGGGCTCAATTTCATAAACCCTAAGATCATGACCTGAGTCAAAATCAAGAGTTGGACGCTTAACAGACTGAGCTACCCAAGCACCTGTCTGGTACTGATCATTTTTAACGTTGAATTTCCTCATCTGTAAAATGAAGAAAATGGTAGCAAACTTAGAGGATTTTAGTTAGAGTTCATATAGGTCTGAAACATGTTCATAGAAAATGTTCCATAAAGAGAAGATGCACCTGCCTCTCTCTCCCTTGGCTCAAATGGAAAGACGTTCTCTTTAGACAGGAGAGGCAGGTCCAACAGGCTTAGGAGGAAACTGTACAGCCGGCTAAAGCCTTATGTTTTCGGCTACTGACTGAAGTAATGAGCCTATTTACTCAATATGCTCCCAGTGTATTGATGCCGTTTCCCCGTTGGGGCCACACATTTCAAGTTTCAACATGTCATCTGCGTGTCTCTGGACGGTGGCTTCCATACAGCTGTCTTTCCTGGTGCTCTGCCCAGCAAACATGCGGCTCTGAGCCTTCGTGAAGCTGGCTTTGTGCTGGATCTTGATACGGCGTATTTCCTAGCTCCTGTACCTGTCTCCCCAACTTCTACAGCACTGCTCCTCCATCCACTCTTTCCTGCTCCGATCTTTCTCCCATTTGTCTGTTGCTTTTATTACTGGACAACCTCTCAAAATTTGCCATTCCGGCCCTTGTACTACTGATATTGGGGCATAGCTGGCCGAGGAATGAGATCCAGCAAAGCTCTGGAGAAGAGGTCGGAAGAATGAGAGTCTAGTTCTGATTTGACAGTACTGGCTATGTGACTTCGGAGAAATCAATAAATGGCTCAAAGCCATAGTTTCTTCAGTTGAAAATGAGGCACAAGATTTCTCTAGGGTCCTATCAGATCTAATGGTTCACGATTCCATGATTCTCAATTTACTGTTGCTCTCAAACTGCAGTAAACTGCAAGTATTGCCTCTCGCTGCCTGTTGCTTAAGCAACCCTTAATCGGGAGAAGCAACTTCAGCTGTTTGTCTCATTGTTGCCCACGAGCTCATCAGCTGCAGAAGCTGGTCGGGAGAAACACTGCCTTAGAATTTGAGAAAGAAAATACACAACATCTTTTCTAATCTTAAAATATGAATGTATGCTTTATCTATTAAAAAAAAAACTTCTACTTTTCCAAAATGGCAAAAAGCAATCACCTGGATGATAAAAACAAATCGGTAAACATAGGAAGATTTGTCAGATGAAATCTCAACCAGGAAGTAGTGACCATGTATGGATGTTAGGCTGGAGCTTTGTCCTACTGAGGAGAAATTAGGCAAAATAGTGAAGTAATAATGATAATAAATTAATAACATAAAATTAAATATAAAATTAAATTGATTTTTACCAAGAAAGTTTTACATTCTCCTGAAACCTAAAAGAAAAATAGGGGAAGTAAGCTAGTGAGATAAGAACATTGGCCACCCCTGTCCCTGATACAGAATTCAGTAGGTCTCATATTTATCCATGGCTTCCTTATTTTATATGCATTTTTTTTTGTTTTTTGTTTCTTTAATTTTTTAACATATATTTATTTTTGAAAGAGAGAGACAGAGCACTAGTGGGGGAGAGGCAGAGAGAGAGAAGGAGACACAGAATCAGAAGCAGGCTCCAGGCTCTGAGTTGTCAACACAGAGCCCAATGCAGGCCTTGAACCCATGAACCATGAGATCATGTCCTGAGCCAAAGCCGGATGTTCAGCCGACTGAGCCACCCAGGCATCCCACTTTATATGCATGTTTATGTTGATACTATTGATCTTCCTTCATTAAATCTTTCTTCTTTTGGATTTTTTTAAACCAGTACATTATCCTCTAAGTTTTTATGATATCTCCTATGTCCCTGTGTTGACAGTTCTTCTTTGCCAGACACTTAATCGCCATGGGTTGATTTTTCCAATTACACTATGGGCCCCTTCTTTTTCTCTCTCTACTCTTTTTCCCTGGGTGAAAAGTTACGTTCCAAAAGCTTCAAGTGTCAATAGCAGGCTGATGATTCACACACATGGCCTTTGGTTCCTACACACACACACACACACACACACACACACATATATATATATATAATACACATTTTATACGCACCTATATAGTACTATTGCAAGTGGGTAAATATGTATATGTGTATGTATATAAATGTGTGTGTGTGTGTATATATATAAACATTCAAGATTCCTGCTTTTTGATGTCCCTTATACTTTGCCTAAATTAAATTCCCAAACCTTCATTTCTTCTGATATCCCCTGGGTCACTGCAGGTGACCCTATGCATGTAGCCTCCAAAGGTGGAAACTTAAACATTATTCTTGGCCCTTTTCTTGCATTTATCCCCCATATTTCATCAGTCAGTAACTTGAATTGACCTTTCAAAAATACATCTGTTTTTCTCCATCCCCATTCTCATTCCTCTGGTCTTATGCTATCATCAAACATGGCAATAGATTGCTGACATGATTCCCCGGTTTAGGCCTAATTCCACAGATCCATCCCCTGACGGCAGCCTGAGAAATGATCCTATCAAGCCCTCTTACAATTTCCTCTTAACTTTGACCAATATGGACTCACTTATCTGGTCGATATGGGATCTTAGGATTCATAGATCAAATTTCCACCTGCTGTTCAATGCCCTGAGATTATGAATTAACTTCAGTTCCTCAATGAAGGTTCTGTATGCTCTTAAGGGTTTGCAGAAGCTCACCTTTCGCACTGAATCCTTCTTCCTCACACTCTTCTCCTGTGATTTATAACTTGATTTTTGGCTCAGGCATCTATTAATATTTCCACAAAACTTCTCTGACCACCCTAAAGAGAGGTTGTACATTCTCCTCACACGGTTATTGCACTAATTTCTCTGGGTGACACCTGCTCATTTAGTTACACCTCTCAACCTCGTAAAATCTGTAAGAGCAGCTGTACTCATATCTTGTCCGCAGTTGTATCTTCTATAAGTCCATCAGATTTAGAAAATAAAAAGGCACAATGTCCATTTAAAGTTGAAGTTCAGATAAATGACAATTTTTTGTGTGTTCCAATATTTATAACATACATTAAAAATATGTTCGCTATCAGTAATTCAAGGTTAATGGGACATCCTGCATTTTATTGGACAGTCTTAATTTCTGGACCTTGAAAAATGTGTACCACATACCAGTTGTTCAATAAATATTCGGTGATACAAAATGGCAAGGAATTATTATAAGATTTTATCCTATTTCTTCAAAAACATCATAATACAATTTAATATATTCATTTTTGGAGAGTTAGTAGTGAGTAGTCTTTGCTTTATTTGACAGTAAAGATATTTTAAGACAGCTCATATTATAGGTTTAATTGTGTCTATGTCACTTAGTTGTGATTTTAACCATGGGAAATATGCTTGCATATAAGGCATTTCTAGAGTATTCCGAGAATATAGCCTGTGTATTTTGTTTTGTGTATTTTGTTTTCGCTCATAAGTTAGAGACAGAGCCTGTCTAAACTTGCTGAGGGAAGCTTTCTTTAGGTTTTCATTTCACACATCCACTCCCTGAACATTTCCCTCCACAAAACAGCTTCGGCCAGAAGTGCTTTGACTGCTTACAAAGGAGACAACAGGAACCGTCTGGTCCTGACTTGAAGGTAGGCTCTAGGGACCACAGCATCGTTTCCTAACTTTCCACTCTGTCACTTTGATGCCTGAATCCTAAAATCCCATAAAGACACGCATTGATTTTCCCTGAATAATTGTAAAAGAAAATAACGACAGTTTCTCTCCATTTTATGGCCCTAATATGTACTGGATTTTGTTGAGTTACAATTTGAATGCCACTGCAGAAAATCTAATTGAAGAAAAATCAAAATCAAAACCAAATACTAAATACAGCATATAAGCTTCATCCTTCATACGAGTACAATGACTGAAAGAAATTGATGAGTGGAGACTTCATGTACATTGTGCCTATGGATTGCATCTTTCCAAGCTTGCACCACTTGTTATTTATGTTTTTTATTTTTATTTTTTTTTATTTTTGAGAGACAGAGAGAGACAGCGTGAGCAGGGGAGGGTCAGAGAGAGAGGGAGACACAGAATCTGAAGACAGGCTCCAGGCTCTGAGCTGTCAGCCACAGAGACCGACGCGGGGCTCAAACCCACGAACCGTGAGATCATGACCTGAGCCGAAGCCGGACGCTTAACCGACTGAGCCACTCAGGCGCCCCAAGCTTGCACCACTTCTGTTGGTTGGCTTTATTTGTTTCCATCTGAGATGAGCAGTAATGTTAGTACAAAAGTGGATGGTTAAATTCCTATGAGGTACCAAAGGTAATGGATTAAGAAACGCCAAAGCTCTGTCTCTCCATAAAGGCAATGAAAAGACTGGGGGATAAAAAGCTATGAGAATAAACTTTTTCAGAACTCTGGAAATTATCCAAAAGCTTGAAGCAACCAGGGAGAATTCATTCAAGAAAAGTATCTGTGTCTTGGCAAGAACAGGGAGCTATGTGTCATTTTCACTTAGCCGACTCCCAAGTCCCAATTCCCAGCGTAGCGGTAGCCTTGAAAATGACAGCCCAGATTGCTTTAAAGGTCCAGGAAGGAGCAGAACTGACCTCAGCTGCAAAGAATTCTATGTATTCATAGTCATTTATTTTATTCACATTTATTCTTTGCTTATTGCCTGCTGGTGGCTGGATCTAGAAGTTTGGCTCAAAAGGCTTGTTTGCCTTGACTTCACCTACCCCAGAGCTCAACCAGCAGCTGAAGCCGTTACCTGTGAGCATCTGTCCAAAACATATACAGGAAACGGTTTTAACCACTGCTGCCTGAAGCAATGGGTCACACTTGGAATGAACAAAAAACAAAACAAGAAGCTTGTGAAGAAAGATTAGGGATTGAGAGTTTAGGAGAACAGGGCTTTGAAAGGCTCCAATACATTTCTTGACTCAAGAAGGCCACACACATGTACACATGCTCAGGAAAGGCCTGAGAAGACCTTGAACTCTAACCTCTGATTGACACTGAAGTTCTTACCAGGAAGTAGTGAAGGCTAAGACAGAGTCTTTAGTTGCCTGGGTGAGTGTCAGAGGTGTGCCCTGACCTTCAAGCACGGTCCCTTTGCAAAGACTGTGAGGTTTTTTGGCATTTTCCAAGTCAATAGGTGAATCCATTATTACCATGATATCGCAAGAAAAGGAAACCATAGACCAACACCTATTATTAATATACACTCAAAAATCTGCAACAATATACTAATAAACCAAATCTAGGAGGGAAGGATATTTTAAAAAGCTGCATATAGGCACACCTGGGTGGCTGGCTCAGTCGGTGAATCGTCAGACTTCGGCTCAGGTCATGATGTCATGGTTCATGAGATTGAGCCCTGTGACAGGCTCTGTGCTGACAGCTCAGAGCCTGGAGGCTGCTTTGGATTCTGTGTCTCTCTGTCCCTCTGCCCCTCCCTTACTCTCATGCTCTGTCTCTCTCTCCTTCAAAAATAAGTAAACATTAAAAATATTTTTTAAAAAGATTGCATATATTAAAAGGATTATTGGGGGACCTGGGTGGCTCAGTTGGTTAAGCATCCAACTCTTGACTTTGGCCCAGGTCATGATCTCACAGTTCTTGAGTTCGACCTCTGCATTGAGCTCTGCACTGTCAGCTGTCAGCACAGAGCCCACTTGGGATTCTGTCGCCCTCTCTCTCTGTCCCTCCCCTGCCTGCTCTCTATCTCTCTAAAAGTAAATAAAAATAAACTTTCATAAAAGGATTATGCATCATGACCAAGTAAAATTTATCCCAAAAATGAAGATTGGCTTGACATATAAACATTAATTAACACAATACGCCACATAACAGAATGGAGAAAACAAAACATTTGGTCATCTCAATTGATGCAGAAAAAGCATTTGACTGGATAACAAGACTCTTGGAATAGAAACTAAGGCTAGAACCAGGAATGGAAAGGAATCTCAGCTTGTCAAAGGCATGTATGAAAACTTAATGTAATAGTTAATTTTATAAAAACAAACTTTTCTGCTAACAGTAGGAACAGGACAAGGGTGTCTTTTCTCACCACCACTATGCAATTTTGGACTGCCAATCTTAGCCAGGACAATCAGGCAAGAGAAAGAAATTGAAAGCATCCAAAGATCATAAAGAAAGAATTCACAAAGTGTCTCTATTTGCAGATGAAATAATCTTACATATAGAAAGCCCTGAAGTTATAATATCAACATCCAAAACAATAAAATAATTAAGAATAAATGCAAGATGTGCGTTGAAAACTGCAAAACTTCATTGAAAGAGATTGAAAATATAAATAAGTGGAAAGCCATGCTGTATTCCTAGATCGGAAGACTGCATACTGAGCTGATGACACCAATCTGCAAATTGTTCTACACATTCATTAGAATCCCTATCAAAATTCCACCTGCCTTTTCTGCAGAAATTGACAAACGAATCCTAAAACCCATATGGAAATGCAAAAGACAATGAGTCACCAAAAGAAACATCGAAAAAGAAGAGTGACACACTTCCAGATTTCAAAACTAACTGGAAAGAAGTAGTAGTCAAATCATGTGGTACTGGGCTAGGAATAGGCATATACATCAATGGATTCAAATTAAGACTACACAAATTAACTCACATTATGGTCGCCTGATTTCAACATTGATTCCAAGACTCTTCAATGGGGTAAGAATAGTTTTCTCATTGGGGTGGCTGGATGATTCAGTTGGTTAAGTGTTTGACTTCAGCTCAGGTCATGAATTATGAGATCTCATGATTTTGAGCCCCATATCGGGCTCCATACTGACAGTGTGGAGCCTGCTTAGGATTCTCAATCTCTCTCTCTCTCTCTCTCTCTCTCTCTCTCTCTCTCTCTGCCCTTCCTCCATTCTCACTTTCTCTCTCTCTCAAAATAAAGAAACTTTAAAAAAGAATAGCTTTATCCATTAAATTGTGCTGTTTCAAACTATACACAAAAATTAACTCAAAATGGATCAAAGATCTAAATGTCAGAGTTAAGTTTAGCAGTTTCTCAAAAGTTTAAACATACAGTTACTACAAGTCCCAGCAATTCCACTCCTGGTTCTATACTAAGAGTGTTGAAAGTACATTTTCATGCCAAATGTCATCATTAATGTTCATAGCAGCATTATTTATAACAGATAAAAAGCGAAACCAACCCAAATGCCCAACAACTGAGGAATGGGTACCCAAAATGTGGTATATTCACACGGCTGGAAAATGCGGTCATGTGCAGCTTCTCATCCCATGTGTGGCTTCCGAAAAGTGGCCTTGGACCCAGACCATTTCCTTAATGGGAGATAAAGAGCACTCACAGCTGGTGCTGGCCTTGTCTCCTTACCTGGGAATTTCAGTCCCCATTTTGGACTTCTTAGTTCTGCTTCAGCTTCTGTATCATAAGGCACCCGGCCAACCCCACTGCTGCATAGGCTCCCTGCAGGGAAGGAGTGGGGTCCTTCACACAGCGTAAGGAGATACTTACAGACTATCCCCATGCATCAGCTGTAAGCTAAATCCCACCGGCCATGGGGAGTTGTCACTATTGGAGGTGCTCTTGCTCTGTGTCTTCTCCTTGTGAGGAAAACCTTTTTCCATCCAGTGCCTGTGTGAGTTGTATCTTTCTTGGTGACTCCAACACCTGAAGACCATGGATTGGTTTGTCGTCTTGGGATCACGGCTTCTGGTAGTGAGCATTGTTATGCTTTTCACTAGTGTCCATGAGGTAGGACTTCTCCCCTATTGGGAGTAATACGTGTCGCTTGCTCCATAGTTTGGTGTAGTGAATCAGTCACCAGCGAGGCACATCGGGACATGGTGGAGGCACAGGGTGTTCATCAGTCCAGCCACCCCAGGATGGAGCTGGATCTGCAGAGGTTGACAGGCTGACTGAGGTGCTGGCTCTTTTCTGGTCACACAAGAATAGGTAGGGTAGAGACGATCTTTGTGTCAGCTGGAATGAGCTGGTGCCATGGATGAGGATGGAGGTGTGAGAGAGGGTTCTAGAAAGAGTAAGGAAAAGCTATCCTCTGACTCTTAGCCATCTTCATGCCCTCACACTACCTGATAGCTGATACCTCCTACAGTGTTCTAGAGGCTGGAGAACACATCTAAGGGGAGCCAAGGGCCTCCATGCAGGGAGCTCCTTCCAGTCAAGTTGCTTGAGAGCCTCAAGTAAGACAGGTTTTCACTTGGTGCAAAGCCACTGATGGCATTGCTGTAAAGGTAACTATTGAATGAGGTCTTTCTCTGAGAATGAAATATGAAAACTGGACAGATATGAGCAGAAGCCAGAGGAGTCTCCGGTACGTTCCCTGGTGTTCTTGTTCAGTGAAGGGGCATTGTAGTTGAGGGTGTTACAGGTAGTGACAGTTCAGCTGTTTGCAGTACAGACTTCACCACAGCCTCAGGAGTGCAGGGATGTGCCCCTTCACAACAAAGTGTCAGAGTCATACATGGGGTGCAACTCTCTCACTCACCACCTGAATCACCCATAACCCGGCAAATGACTCAACGAAAGCAGCATTTCCCACTGGCCAGAGGACAATATCTACTTTGTTAATTCAGGACTTGCAGCAGGCAGGAAGGCTGACACAGCATCACAGTGAACCACCACCCAGTATCTGGCTCGCTGACCGTGGACTACTACTGATTGGATGATGAGATACCACCTTCGGCCACTGGGGTACCTGGCCTCATTGCCATCAGCAAAGTAGTGGCAGGCTACATGGGAGACTGGCACACTCTTACTGATCAAGTTCAATTCTTTTTCTCCATCGCTTTGCCAGACAAAGATGAAGAAGACCAATTTGCATTCACACGGAATGTGAGATCCTTGTGCTGAGCTTCTGCAGGGATAATTTAACTCGCCCACAATATGCCACGATCTACAACAAGCACACTTATCTCCAGAAGTACTCATCATCCACTATATTGATGACATTCTCATTGCTAGCCTAAGAAACAAACTGATCGGGCAGTATAGAAGGTCATCGAACTATGACATTAACAGCCCGGGATGTCAACCCTGCAGAGATCCCGGGACTTGCTCTGCTGGGAACCACCAGCACTGGTAGTCAGAGGAGTATTGCTGATAAAGTTAAGCAGACGTTTCACCATCCACAGCGGCCTCCACCAAGAGATAGGCTCGTAGCCAGGAAGACTGTTGGACTATTGGAGACAACATATAGCACCTGTGGGTGTTATTTGACCCCTTTAATCTAGTTTACCTACAATCACCAAGGCCAGTCACCTTTGAATGGGACCCCATTCAACAACAGCAGGTGTTAGAGGACTTACAAAGTGCAATGGCACAGCCTTCCCATTGGGGTTAATGAAGGCTGCAAGTACTATTGGAATTATAGGTCTAAGTGACCCCGATGCATGTGGATTGGAGCCTGTGGCAAAGGACTGTAACCAGGGTGAATGCACCTCTTGGTTGTGGACATGGAAATTACCTGAAGTTGCCACCAGATACAACCACTTCTAATAGCAGCTCTGAACCTGGTATTGGGCCCTACTGGAAACAACGGACATGACCACTGATGCGCCATATGCAACCCTAAGACCTGAGCTGCCCGACCTCAAATGAGTTCTCACTAATCCCACTGATAAGAGAGAGCAGGCTCTGCAAAGCTCCATCATTAAATGGAAACGGTACATTCAAGACTGAGCCTGAAGAGGGCCCCAGGGAATCAGCTGACTCCATGAACAAGTGGTTGTCTTTCTGGAGGGAACTAAATGGCCCGTGCTCTCACCCCTCCCTTTGCTAAGTGGGTCCAGGGATTTAAGACATTCCAGATGATTGTATGGCTTCATTCATGGATGGATCCATGAATCCCAAAGATGATGGAGCCCACAGGGCTGCTACAGCCATCTATCCAGGATTGGCCGCATTTTGAGTTAGAACAGACAAGGATGACCTGTCCAATGGACCTAACTCCATGTGGTAGTGACAGCTGTGAAAAGCACTCCCCAGCACCTCTCTGCTATACATTTATAGTAGTAGCTATCAGAAACAGGCTAGCCATATTCAGTGACCAGAAGATTAGTGATTAGACCATTAAGGCTCCCCTCTATTGGTATGCAGCTTGTGAACTGGGAAGGAAACCATTCAAAAGGGAATGTGAATGGAGCTCACGAACTGATCAAACATGTGCTCAACAAATCACCATGCTTGCCCATTGGGTCTACCACACATGGGGCATGATGACCACCTCAGATACAAGAACGGTCCAAATCATGAGGACTCACCCTAGAAGAAATGGAAGCCAAAGATGAAGCACAGTTTTGGGACTCATGACAGGATCCCACATCATACACCATGGCAAACTGGACCATGTACCCTGAAACATAGGCCCCATGTGAGTGTCAAATGGGCCCATTGGACAGCTAGTCTCCAGTCATGGATTACAATAGCGCCTCACCACTCTGGACACGTATGTCAGATATGGGACTGCCATTCCAGTGTGCCATGTAGATACAGGATCCACTATTGGGGCTTTAGGGAAACCCGTGGCCATGGGTTTTATATTCAGCAGGATTCCAGGTGATCAAGGCACTTCATTCACTCACGAGCTACACAGCTATGGGCACACTCCCATGGCATAATTTGAATGACTTTTGCTCCCTAGACCCTCCAAGCAAATGGAGTGGTAGACTTATGAGCACTTCAAACCCATCTTATGGTTCCACAGAAGGGAACCTTGATAAGAAAGTCCGTGCAAGAGGTCAACACAATTCCCTTCAATTCTGGGAACATGTGTGGACACCAAGATCGGTGGCAACTTCCTTAGGAGAAGTGTCTGGGTTTAGACGTTAGCTTCAGAAAGTCTCAATGATAAAGTGAAAAAGGATAATAGTATAAAGTATATGAGAAGCACATGATTGTGTCCCCTGTGGATTTCTGGGTTCCCGGAAGAAAATATCAATGGTGCTCATGGATCTACCCTAAAGAGATGTGGAGTTCAGATGGGGGGAGGTCTAGACAAAGCAAGAGAACATCTAAGCTAGATCAACCCTGGGAATAATAGAGTATATGAAGTGAAATAAAAGTTTTCTTGCCCTGGAGGCATCTTCATATGGAAGGAATCTGAATAGGGGGTGAGTTCTGTTCTAAGCAAACTAACTATGGAATTGTCTTCAAGGAATTGGAGATGGACTAGATGCTAGATAGTCTTCTTTTCTGTGAAGACTGTTTTGCTGGTGGACCTTTCCCGCTGCTGTAGGAGGGGATCTTTCTTCTCTGAATCTGATCCACCCTGTTAGAGACAGTAGGTAAAAGTTCCTAATTAGAGATATACTAATCCAGCTTTGATGTGGACCCTGGTGGTGAAGTCTTTACATTTTAAATCCTCAGAACTTTATCGCTTTTATGAGTGTTATGTCAAGAAGGGTTTTTCTTTATTTTTTTTTTTATCAGGGTATCACTGAAGAGTAATTCCGATTATGTATGGGAAAACTACATGAACTCAGACAACAATGCCATACAGTAACATTTCCCCAAACAGACGTATTGATTTAAAGCCTCCTTTACAAGTTCTACGTATGAAAAGAGGAAGGGAAGAAATGGGGGAAATTCACTTCATAACATCGTTTTCTATTATATTTCAATTTATATTTATGTGAGACAAAAAGACAAATTGTAAGGCAAGGCTTCTGTGGTCACATTAATTTCCCCAAGAGAAAAAATAATTTCCCATGTGTTGGAGTTGATATTAACATGTCGAATCATATCAGTAAAAATGGGCTTCGTCACAATGGCTGTCAGAAAAAAAAATGGTGGCAGTGTGTTACCCGATCGTCAGACATTGAATGACAAAATTCCTGAAATGAATTATTATAAAAGAGGACTAAAACCTCTTACAAGAGTACAAATAAAAACGGGAAAAGTGAAAATTAATGTAGAAATGTATTCCTCCACTTCTTTTCCAAATGACTTCACTTATATATATCTATCCGTCTCCCTCTCGTACTTGAGTACTTAAATGTGTACATCTTGAAAGACAGCTGAGGAGGGACAGCCTTGGAATAAAGATGTGATAACTGTTCTCTCCAGTACGCCTGTTATCACAGGCAAAATTACATTTATCTTTCGGTTCAGGAAGCCAGGGATAAAATTCAATGAACTCTTAATGTGTTTGTATTTCAGGAATGCGTTTCACCTTATGGTGTGCACATACATTCTAAAGTAAGACAAGTTAATTAAACAGACGAGCTCCAGGATCTTCGCGTTCTGCTATCATCATCACTAATTTGCTTTTAAGGAGTTTGCAGAATGTGCTGCCAGTGTGTGGCTCTGAGCTTTACTCTGGCGCGCTCCGAAACCTCCTAATTTAGGGCACAAACCAAAATTCTTCGCAGTCGTCTTTTTCTTGTGCACACATACTCATGCTTACTACATTTTTAGGAAGGAAATGATAAATTTTGCGGAGTTAGACCCATCTACACAGGAAAACTCGTGGTCCATTTTAAGACCTTTTCTAGATTACTGTTTCCTCAATACATAGATGGAGGCTTGTAATAATTAAATGATTGTTGTCATATTAATGTTTAATGATTAGTGTGGTGTGAGTGGCTGTTTTTGTAATTATATAATTTACATTATTAGAGACGTTTTCAGTTATACCCTAGGTTTCCTTCTGTTATGCAATGGTTTTGCATCAGATTTTATGGCAATGTAAGCTCTACTATAGAGCATTCAAGAGTTTTGTGGCTAATTTTTTCTCCTCCTCCACCAATGCACATAATCTCCCTTGTAGGCAAGGAAAAAGACTTATTTTGAGACTATTACTTATTACCCTCAGCCATTACACAGTACCATTAATAGGCATCTGAAACACAACTGAGTTTCATTCTAAGGGGATTAATTTCATTTAATGTGAAAGTTTAGTACATAGAATTTAACATTTTATTGTGAAAATATTATACTAATAAAAATTGTGTTTCTTTCTTCCTTGTGTTGGGCAGATTGTATGTGCAGCACACGTGGGTGTCTGTGCACTTTTCTCCAAAGCCCTAGTCTAATAATAATTGTTTCTATTTCTCCTCCCTGCCCTTGGAAAAGGGGTCCCCGGAGCCAATTAAAAGGGGCTTGAGAACGTGGTGGTTGAGAAGTTTAGTACTAATGCAAGAGTGCTCGGGTGTGTAGAGCTCTGAGCGCTTCTCCCCCGTGGTTGATCTTGATTTCCAGTTTGAATTTCCCACTCTCTGAGCCAGGTCCTCAGAAGGATCCTTTCTCTTTTCTGCAACTAAGCATCCAGCAGAGGCATCCCTTTTGGGCTGTTGACCACTGACTGCTGGGAGTGAATTTGCTCATCCAATGTGTGTGTCCCCGGGGCAATTCAGTGGCTTCTAGAACTTCCCCACTAATTCAGAACGATCTGTGTATTCAAACTGGGCTTTTCTGAAGCATGGGCCTTAGAGAAAGAGGTGACCACTTTTTCCAGAATCTGGTTCCTCTTTGATGAAGCATTCTTACATGCTGTCACCAATGGCCACTTCCCTGCCCGGCTCTGGTGGGCGGAGGAGGTGAGGTGGGGGTGCAGAGGAGGAGGGGGAGGTTTTGGGTGATAGGGCTCCGGAACTTTCTCCTCCAGCCTTGGCCTCTATTACTATTTCCATTTTCAAGCCTAAATGATACAGAACATTTCATAATAAAATCTTAAGCAGTTTCAATAAGGTTATGGTCTGGATTTTAAAGTTAGAAAAACTCGAGGAAAACTGACAGTTTGCATCAGGGGGAACAAGTCACCTGAGGGCTTTCATTGATATCATAGTATATTCTGCAAAGTTATCTCATAGGCTGCATTTTACCCCAATCCCACTTTAAAATACAGGCAAAGAGAGTAAAGACCACAACTGAGGGCACACATGGAAAAAACACCCTCAGCCAAAAGGGACATTGTTTTAATCTATTTTAGTAGATGTTTTATTATGCTCTGAACGTAAACTTAACAAAGACATGTTTTTATTAAAATTTCCCAAAGATAATCCTTAATGAAAAGAAGAGTAAATTCCTCAAAGCATCTTACTGAACTCCAGCTGATGGAAGCTGGGGTTGGAGAAGGAAGAGGGGAAAAGAAAGAAAAACACTTCTAATTATTTTGCAATTTGCTTTAATTTAAATCAGAGTCTAATTTGTTGTCACAACAGATTAAGAGAGGCTGCACAAACAAATGTAATGAATTCAGTGTGTTTCAAAGCCAAGGGCTAAAACCTGGATTTAGCGGGCATGCACTCTATTCAACTTCATACTTTCAGAAAAAGAAATGCTTTTAAGGTAATAAACGAATAGGGAACTGACAAATACAGCAAATCCCAGCTTAAACTATTGCACAGGTATTCAAGGCAATGCCATAAACAGCAGTATCCCTATATCACGTTTTTAAGCAAAAATTAAAACTGTTTTATAGTACAGCATTGATTTGTGCTTAATCTGCAATAGCCCTTTTTATTAATATTGTACTAAACCCCAGGAAATGATGCCATAGGCCACAGATTAGTGCCAAAATACATATGAAGCCAGTTGATTCTATTTATTAAGACCATATAAGGTCCCTGACCCCGTTGTGACGAGCAAACCCAGGGCCAGCTGGCTTGCACGTATTTTTTTTACAAACCCGTTTGCTCATATCTGTTCGCAACTTTCCCTTTTGTCGGGGTCAGAGCAATTCAAAGCTGTGTAGGGACGCAGCGGTGGGAGGCAGGATTGTGTTAGCGGAGGGGTGTAAGGAGCCAATGTGCCAATTATCCGCCACTACAATTGGGTGCTAACCAAAACCGGCTTTCTGCAAGTGTGTATAACACTGTGCCTGGGGGCTGTCACATGGGATGAGGTGCCCGCCAATGATTTCATTTTCCCTACCGAAAATACTCAGTTGGCCATCTGACTCGAAGCCCTTGCTTTGAAAAGAAAAGACATCAGGGCAGAAAAAAATAAATAAATAAAAGACCACTTGTAATTCAAAATGGCCACCATGTTCCACCCAGGCCCATAACAGTAAGACTGGAAGACTGGAAAAGTGTGCAAATACACACAAACACAGCCACCACTGCTAACAGCAGCCACTTCCCAGGTATTCTTTAAAACAACGGAAGGTAACATTTATTTCCTCTTGTGTCTTTGGCTTTGCTTCTTTTGTTCACCTCCAAAGAAATCTGCAACCTCATTTTAAATCTCTTTGAAGTTTTCCCACTGTATTTCTGACTTCTCTTTTCCAAAATGAAATAATATATCACATGGGACTGGGGTCCGCATGGGGTTTCAAACCGGGTCAGTGGAGCAATTGCTAAAAATGTCACAGAAATTATAATTAAAAAAAATAAGCTCTTCAGAAAAATTTCTATGTGGGGGGTGGGAGTCAGATGGAGAACATTCAGTTCTGTCACGACTTGTCTGTGGAATTCATTTCATCTTCGTAAAGGAAGGATAGTTTCATTTTAGAGATAAACACGGATGCTTTTCCTTCATCCACAGTACGGCAGGACTGGACGGTTTGGTTTATTTGGCTTTGTCCAACTTGGTGTTTTACAAAGACATCCTGGACGCCATGTTGGAAGTAAATAGAAGAGAGGCTCTTACTTTGGTTTGACCGCAGCCGTAGGTTAAGCCACTCCTCGTGTGAGAAATGCATTTTCCTGACAGCTTTCAGATGCTTCATATTAGGGACCCACTGAGGTCTGTATGCTGAAGCCAGCCCTGGCCCAGACATCTCCAAGCCCATGATGACCATAGAAGTGTCTTACAGTCAGGCTCTTCCTGTTCCCCATCAGATGGACCAACGCTCTGGATGTGGCAGCTCTTCCCACCCAATCCATCTCCCTCTCCTTCCTGTGCAGGTGTTGGGACCACAGAGCAGTCCGCAGGCTCTCTCCACCTTGGCCTTCCCCCTCTCCCATCGGTGGGAGACAGCGCTGTGTCAGCAGAGGAGTATGCACCTATCTTCACAGATACCCCCCCATCTCAAAAGAAGCAGCTTGAATATTTAATTCCATTATGCCATCTGCTTTTTTGGAGGGCTCCAACACACAGTCAGATCTTCCCTCTGCTTTGTTTATTTTCAGATTCTAGATACAGTAAAACCTTGCTTTGCGAGCATACTTCATTCCAGAAACATGCTTATAATCCAAAGCACTCCCAATTTCAAGAACCATTGGCTCAGTTGTGATCATGTGACATTCAGCATCATGTTCTACTTCTATTGCAAGACATCGCTCGTCGATCAAGTTAAAATTTATTAGAAATGTTTTCTGGTCTTGCAGAATACTCACAGAACAAGTTACTCACAATCCAGTGTTTGGCTGTAGATGCCTTTCTCCAACCGTAAACTACCTGGGATGAGAAGCTGACCTTAAAACACTTCTAATTTAAATATAATCTAGATATGTCCAGAGAAAGTATTATTTACAGTACGACAGGTGACTTCGATGTTATAAATTCCAATCCGAGTCTGGCCGTCCGTTGCAAACATGTGAAGCGATGCATTGCAGCTCAGCAAAGGGGTGAGCGTCACCCCGTCTTTCCTGCCCCATGGCCAGTTTGTTCCGCTGGGCTTTCATGCACATTTAATTCAAATAAGTACTTAGAAAGTATTTTCATCAACCCACTTAAACTGACAATACATCTCCTTTCCAGTCACAGCCAAAGAGAAATCATTTTTTAATTGCCTCAATTTATATACCCCGTTTCCTGTAACAATCCCGTCTAATCTGACTTTTAATTTGGGATTACTAAAAATCCTTTCACAGATGGCCTTTATGACCTAGTTTTTTGACTCCTTGATTGATTTCTCATTTTATTTTTACCAAACAATACCCAGTATTTCATATCGCTACTTGTGGCTTTCTGAAAAACCAAACTAGGGGTGCCCGGGTGGCTCAGTTAGTTAAGCGGCAGACTCTTGATGTCGGTTCAGATCATGATCTCACGGTTTGGGACATCAAGCTTTGTGATGGGCTGTATGCTGACAGCATGGAGCCTGCTTAGGATTCTCCCTCTCTCCCTCTCTCTGCCCCTCGCTCATTCACGCTGTCTCTGTCTTTCTCAAAAATAAATAAATAAACTTAAAAAAATAACTAAAAAAAACAAAAACAAAATAAAACACCAATACACACACACACACACACACACACACACACACACACACACACCAGGAGCCCACGTAACGCATCTGTACCCTCGATGGATTCCCTTCTATACTCTTCACCAGTAACACAAATTCCAACCTCACCCCCAAATGAAAGCCTTGCCCATGGTCTGTCTGTTCCTCCTTCTCTCTTCCTTGATCTTAGACCTTTCACCCACTGTCAAGAACTGAGTTAGTTCTCTGCTTTCCACCACTTTTTTAAGTTTCAGTGGCAGGATCATGACCTCTGCCTGCCCAGCGCTGTGAGAAAAGCTGCCAGTAAGTCCAATTCAAAGCTTTTAAAAAAGATTATGGTCACATTGATGTTGGGAGAGCCTACATTCCACACTCTGGCTCTATCCATGATCTGACAATGGCAAACAGCTTCTTGAAACTTGTAATAATCGAATGAATGCAAATTTGAATTTTTCTTCTTTTTTTAATCCCAGCCCCCACACCCTAATGAGTGACATACAAGAATTCGGTCTACATTTCCCCTTCATGTATAGCCTCTCTTCTATCTCATCGTTATAACCCATATTTCAAATTTTATTAGAACTCTATTTCTCCTGACACTTCATTAATTTCACACTAGATGCCCATCCATTTAACTAATATTTGATCTTATTGGTTTTCTCATCCAATGTTAATTGATCTGCTTTGAGCAGATCGCAGATAATATTCTCTGACTTCATGGAGCTTATAGTCTAATGGAGACAGACTGGCACTAAATAAACATGTAATATCGATTCTGGTGAGTTTTTGAAGAAAAAGGCCAACAATTGAAAGTGAGGAGCCATGATTAGAAGAAATATCCCCCAAATTTGTCTCCAAGGAAACATTAGAGACCTGAAGAATAAGACTATATAAAATGTGTACAACACAGAGGCACATCTATAAGTAGGCATACTTGTATATTTATATATAGCTTCTTTTGCTTCAGAAACCGGGCTTCCATTGGTCATTATCAATTAGCAAATATAAAACATGGCTGTAGATGAGAATATAGATACAAACAACCCACCAGCTCCTCCATCTGCTCACACATGCCTCCCTCCAACGTGGCAGAAGGAAGGTTTTGGGTAATTAATTGGAAAGCAAGAGATAGAAAGGCAGGAGGGTACTGTTTGGCTCCCTTTCCCTCCGAGGTCCTGCCACCTGACTCCGGCGACCTCGACCACTCAGCAGCAGGCGCGGGAATTCTTCCAACAGCTCGCAGGGGCTTCCGTTCTACCTGCTGCTCATCCGGAAAGACCCCTCTCACCCAGCCTCGGCCTCGGCCACATTCCCGTTCTCCGTATTCCAACATCTCCCTTGTCTGCTATTTTTGTTTCTAGAATCAAGACGGATGTGCCTTTTATACGATTCTATCCTGAGCACTTCAGGCTGTAAGCCGTCTTCAGGGAAGAGCACACACACCTTCCTATCACAGAAGGATAGCCGGGAAGCTTCCGATGGATTACTGAGTCAGTCCTCCCTCTTTTTATTGATGAGGCAGGAGGCTAGAAATTTGTCATGCCGTAAAATCAAGTTACACATCTAGGCCATGCAAACCTGGCCTACAGCCCACATCTCCTTCCTTTGCAGGTAAGATAACCTTGCGCTCTGGTTGTCTGGGAGAGTCCTGGCTTATTAACAATCCTGATAAAAACAGAGGCATGCCTATTGTCTCAGTGAAATCGTCACTAAAAACACTTTCACCTCCACGAATACAAGTCTGGAACACACATGATACGCTCCCTCTACATGGAATCCACTGATCTTTCCGTTGTAGTACACACGTATTTTTTTGATTCTCAGTGAAGTTTCTGTTTATGTGTAAGTTAGGTTTTCAAATGTAGCATATTGCTACCTAAAAGAAATGGTGTACTTTTAAAGTTCCCAAATGTGCGATGTTTCTTATGTGGAGAGGAACCTGTCAGAATGGACCCATCCAGAAATCTAAGCTACTCACCTAGGAATATTGTTCCTGTGTCTGTTATTTCTTTCAGAGGGCTGCTGTATAGCAAGCTGAGGAGGTGCTAACAAGGGCAGAGAATTTGGTGACACTCTTGTCTAAGAGGGAAACTGAAGGCAGGCATCCAAGTGGACCACGACTTAGGTTCTTGGATGGTGAACAAGGTATATGACTTAAAAAAAAAATATGTAATAACTGTAATGTATAATATATAATTACATATGTAATAACAATAATATATCATATATGTACTTAAATATATATGTAATAATTGCAATATATAATTATATACATAATAACTGTAATATATAACATATGATTATATATGTAATAGCTGTAATGTATATTATATGTACTTTAAAATATATATGTAATAACTGCAGTATATAATTATATATGATAACTATAATATATAATATATGTAATGTATAATACATATGTAATAACTTTAATATATATAATATGTAATATATATGCAATAAGTGTAATATATAATAATATATATAATATGTACTTGCTCTGTGGGAGTCACTGTGCCAAGTCTTTTACTGATGTTACCTCAGTTGTCACAATATCCTTATAAATCATATGCTTTTACCCTCCCCATTTGACAGATGGGGAAAGTGAGGCCTAAGAGAGGTGTGTAACAGGCCAAAATGCTTGGAGCCATCATTTAAACCCAATATGCCTGACTTAAAGGCTTGTATTCTTGTCATCAAGCATGCTGACTCCATTTTTAGTTATAAAGTTTATAACTTTCTCTGATCTTTGTATTTTCATTCTGTGCCTTGCATTCATTATTCCCATTCTTTCCCCCATAGAAGACCAAAAGATTATTTCAGTGAAATCCAAATCCATCATGGGGAGCAGAAAGTGAGAGTTGAATGTGGGTAATTTAACGTTGTGTTTCACTACCCAGCTACTTTGGGATGGACCGGCCTCCGTGGACAGAGTGATTTCTCACAGCTACCAGGGCGACGGGCAAGCCGGCTGAGCAGTTTCCCATAATTCTGGGGAAGGAGCACAGGTGCTGAGTGACCATGGAGCCTCAGTTGGGGCTGAATTACAGATGAACAACTGAAAGGCCAAGATTCTCTTTCTAGTACTGACACTATTATTTATATGTCACAAACAACAAAATAATAAGTTAAGGGTGTTTGCTGAGCTCTGCGGGGTGTAAGTGTTCAGTCATCTAACGTGGCTGGAGGACAGAATCTTCTCTACCTCACCGTTGTAGGATTTACCCTACTTGTACTAGGGTTCATAACCCCATGAAGACAATGTCTCTGTAAAAGTACACACAAAAAAGTTACTGGTTCTGGGTGCGTGGGTGGCTCAGTCAATTAAGTGTCCAACCCTTGATTTCGGCTCAAGTCATGGTCTCACGGTTCTTGAGTTTGGGCCCGGTGCAGGGCTTTGTACTGATGGTATGGAGCCTGCTTGGGAATCTCTCTCTCTCTGCCCCTCCTGCACTCTCTCTCTCTCTCTCAAAGCAAATAAATAAACTTAAAAGAAATACAAATAAATAAAGTAAAAACTTAATTGTCCTATGATTATTTGAAAGGAGAGTATTTTTATTGGCTAAGAGTAATTGTGGGCTCACTGATCTACCCACCCATAAACATGAGATAAAAAGTTCCAGGTGATCAAATACTCAATATATTTACTTTATTTTATTTTATTTTATTTATTTTATTTTATTTTATTTTTTAAATGTTTTTATTTATTTTGGAGAGAGAGAGAGAGAGAGAGCAAGTGGGGGAGGGGGCAGAGAGAGAGAGAGGGAGACACAGAATCCGAAACAGGCTCCAGGTTCTGAGCTGTCAGCACAGAACCCGACGTGGGGCTCAAACCCACAAGCCATGAGATCATGACCTGAGCCGAAGTCGGACACCTAACCGACTGAGCCACCCAGACGCCCCTCAATATATTTATTTTAACTTGATCTTTTTTTGAAGTAGGCTCCATGCCTAGCACTGAGTCCAGTACGGGGCCTGAACTCACCAACCTGAGATCAAGACCTAAGCTGAGAACCAGACTCAACTGACTGAGCCACCCAAGTGCCCCTTACTTGATTTTTAAAGAACTCAATTAGAAATAACAATTTTTTATTTGTCAGTTGTGTCATTTGACACAATAGTGTCATGTTGAAGGTAAGTGGAAATATCAAGGTTGAGTCATGATCTTTGACCTACGGTCTTACAATCACTAAAGAATAAGAAACGAAGTATTCATAAAATTTCATTCTTCCTTCCTTCCTTCCTTCCTTCCTTCCTTCCTTCCTTCCTTCCTTCCTTCCTTTCTTCCTTTTCACCTATGTATATATTTTTCGGAAAGTGAAGGATAGATTCAGGGATTAGAAAGATGTCCAAGTGTTTGATGAAACAATCTGATTTGAGGAGTCTTCAAAATTAGGAATGTGTACAAAGCACCATTCTTGTCATATTTTATTATAATAAACTCACAGTCTCATATAGAAATGGAGAAGGTAGGAAAGAATATTAATTGAATAACTACTCTGTCCAGGCACAATGAATGATACTTTGCAGATATCTCATGCATTCCCCACAACTGAAATTTTGTTTTTCAATTTCTGAAACTGAAGCTCAAGGAATTTAAATAACTGTTCTAAGTGTGTAAAGTTAGTAATTGTCAGATAAACCACAATCACATTAGCATTCTCCAGGATGTATTTTTATTTTAAGCACAAAAGGGAATGAGAAAGAAATAAAAAAGAAACACTATAAAAATCAATTACATACAAACAAAGGCATTAATGCAGGAAATGAAAAACAAAAAAAAAAAAAACCTTTACAGCTGCTACATGAGACCAAAACCAAAACCAAGACAAAAACAAAAACAAAACAAAAACACACACACACACAAACAAACAAAAGTCATTCTATATTAATAAAAGGGTTGATTTCTTTACCCTATAACTTCAGCTCTCATGTCTTTGGGTTCCGTTACCAGGAGGTCATTATGTCCTTTGGTGGGGTGGTGTCTCCTTAAATTTTCAGGTTCTCTGAAACCTTGCAATTAACAGGTAAGCCCTCTAGTCTTTGCGAGCTGACTTTGGAAAAACATACCTTCCATCGGCCCTGCTAGGGATTCTGAGGCTTTCTCGGGCCTTCTGCGGGTATGTCATCTCCATGTTTCACACTCCCTCTGTGACACAGTTCTTATGCTAGCATGACTTCTCTCCATCCCGAGATGCACTCCTTTTGTATTCGTGTGCAGGACAAAGGCAGGAGCTTGCGGTCTCTCCCTGGCCCCCAAATAGAGCTGGCTTTCTGGGGGTGATTAACTGCCGCCGCTCTCAGGAGCTGGAACAGACAGCTGGTGCCCAGGTGTGTGCAGGGTGTGGTGTGCGTCAGACACACAGTGCTGGAGTGTGGGGTGGGGGGTGTCCAACAGGCAAGGCGTCCCCAGAAGCTCGGGGGCAGGATCTTTCTCAGAGCACTGGGCAGGATCCATCGCTCTAGCACCCAGTAGAGCCTGTCCATGGTTGTGCCAGTCTCCTCCTGCCCCTGTGTCATGCAGCTTGCGTCTCAGGACCCAGGATGGGGTGAGAGGGAGGTGGCCGTCTTTGGCAGTGTCCCTGCAGCTGGGGAAGCCCCACGCTCACCCACACACTCAGCCTCCACCACCCAAGAGAAGTCCTGGGGAGAAGGTCTCGCTAGGCACTGAGCTTCTCCAGGGCTTGGTGACGTGGGTAAAGTCAAACTGGTCCTCTTACCCCATCCTGTGCCTCCACTCTCCTATTTGTTTTGCTCCAACCCAGCCCTGGGACTCCTCTGCCGGAAATCCGGGCTTCCGCAAAGGCTGGTCAGTGTGTGATGGGCTGAGTCAGTGTCCTCCAGGCTCCCAGACCGTAGCCAAGAGGGGCTGGAGACAGAGCTGGGACCGCAGCAGTGACCACAGCAGGGATCAGGTCCAGTGCCTATCACCCCCCCCATGTGGAGGACAGACTCCTCCCAGGTCCCTTGCAGTTTGGTGCTCCATCCCAAAGGTCCAACAAAGGTGCTCTGTCCGTGGATAGATGCCAACTTGTTGTTGCTGGAGGTGTGTATTGGGAGGGATGTCTTAACCAGCCACCTTGGCGGTGTCGCTCTGCCCACGATGATGATCTTGACACAGGAAACTCATCATCAACAAACTCTCAGTCTGAGTATGCCCAGTGCTGAGGCTCTATCCTCTTTATGGTCCAGAAGCATCATTTTCAGGTCAAAAGAGCCAATAAACTATAAGTGTAATCTCCTAATGTTAAGAAAACATACCCAAAAGTTGGAAATAACTCAAAAGGATAAACTGTCATTTCAGTGTGGCACTGGACCATCACCTGATAGGTGCACACTGGGTTTATTTCATTCCCTTGGGGAATGAACTTCTGTTTGCTTTAGTACATCCTGGGGATTAGTGCCAAGACCTGGCAACATGGCATGTTAACTTGTAGATATTTTTTCCTGTATTTCTGCCTGGGAAGATGGATGATCGCAAAGGGTATGGCCTAATAGAGGTGTATTAACTAGTTTTTGCATCTAACCTGGTAATCTTATTCCAGCCTTCTTTCTCTCAGTGGCAATATTTATTCAATCCCTCAAATTTACCAACCTGCCGATGCCTTCATTAAGAAGGTTAAATACATCTTTGACATAGGCTCCTTGTTTATATGTGTCATTTTCACTTTTGGAAATTGTACTTAGAAATGATCACATATTCCTTATTCTGTCTCCAGGAATAACTTTCTAGGGTGAAGGAGAAATTTACTGGTAAAAAAGGCAAACATAAGAAAAGAGCATCTAAATTGGCTTTATCCTTGCGTTTTTATTTTATTATTCACCTTTCCATATGCCTTGTGTTTTGTTGGACTTTTTTGTTAGTCCTTCATTCAATGTTGGTCACTCTACAAATGAACCCATTTATTCAAACCCTTCAGTGCTAGAGAAACTCATTTATACTTATTCCATCCTTGTCACCTTTGTCTAATTTGGAACAGAAATCTGAATATAAAGGAAATACTGCATTTAGAAATTAATTTCTTTATACTGTGTAGCTAACCTCTGATCTATATTACAGGTAGCAAATTGGAAGTAATGATCATTTTCAATTCCATTAAGTTCTAAACTCCAAAATTATCGTCCCGTTTTCCTTCCACAGTTATGAAAATACATGGCAAAACTGAAGGAGTAAATACGACCAAGAAAATAGAAACCAGCCACCATATTACTTTATACATTGGTTGTGGATCAAAATGATGTTGATTAGAGTATTTTCTTTGAAGGCATTGCCTTTATTAGCAACAGGCAGACAAGCAAAACAAAGTTTAAAAGGTGTTAGTGCTGAAATTGCATTCACAAAGTAATAGCAATATAAAAATATGACTCAACAATTATAAATGATTTTGTCAAAAATATACTCTGTGTTTTCTGATCTCTAAGATACGATGGATACAAATTAGAGTTTTTAAGATACTTAGAAACAGCATAGAATCACAATAAATGTAAGTTTGAAGAACGCTACAGAATGACTTAGATATCAGTGCAGTTTTGTTTTCATTTTTTTTATAAATGTTTATTTATCTTTGAGAGAGAGAGAGAGAGAGTGAGTGAGCAGGGAAGAGGAGAGAGAGAGGGAGACACAGGATCTGAAGCAGACTCCAGGCTCCGAGCTGTCAGCACAGAGCCCGACGCGGGGCTTGTACTCATGAATCATGAGATCATGACCTGAGCCAAAGTCGGACACTTAACACTCTGAGCCCCCCAGGAGCCCCAGTGCAGTTTTGTTTTAAAGCACTTTCTGTCCTGTAACAATTCACAACGGCAATGTCCACATGAGATATTTTGCTCAAGCTAACTAGGGGTGATGAATCAGGTGCTGGAGAGAAAGCATTTGAAACTAATTCCAATGACCCTGGTGGCTTCCCACCCCGTCCTGGGTCGCTACTAAGAATCAGTGGCTATTAGTGAATTGCTAAACAAAGGCATGTGGCAAGTGTACTGTCCCCCATTTGCACCTCTGGAACCTGTCATTGTCGTGTGAATGCTTTCGTGTGATTTGATGAAGACTGGGGCCATGGACCGTAGGAGTCAATCCCACGCGTTAGCATCTAAAAACAACACCCATCTATTTCCTCACGGTTCTGTGGGTCAGAAGTCTAAGCACAGCATCTTGGGGTTCACAAGGTCAAAGCAAGTGTCTTCAGGGCTGTGTTCCTTTCTGGAGCAGTCACAGGAGGATCCACTTCCAAGCTTCCTCAGCTTATTGGCAGAAGTTAGTCCCGTGGGGTGGTAGGACTGGGGTTGCTGGCTATGGGACAGCGGCGGTCCTCAGCTGCTGGAGAATGGCCACATTCTCTGGCCCATGGCCTCCTTCCTCAGTCTTCAAGCCAGCAATGGGAGGTTGAGTTCGTCTCACACTTCAGATCTTTCTGAGCGCCCTCTCTCCGCCTACCTGTTCAGCCACACACGTCTCCGACTCCAACTGGAGAAATGCTTTTGCTTTTGAAGGACTCATGTGGAGCAAGTGGGGCCCTTATGGATAATCCAGGATAATCATCTTATTTTAAGGTCATTATATAGTAACTTTAATTACATCTGAACAGACCCTTCACAGTAGTATCTAGATTAGTGTTTGATTAAATAACCAGGTGATGGGATTAGAGAGCACATTATTAGAAGTCTGCCTACAGAGGGGTGCCTGGGGGGCCCAGTCAGTCAAGCAGCTGACTTGGGCTCAAGTCATGATCTCATGGTTCATGAGTTTGAGCCCCACATAGGCCTCTCTGCTTTCAACGCAGAGCCTTCTTCAGATCCTCTGTCTCCCTCTCTCTCTGCCCATCCCCTGTTCATTCTCTCTCTCTCTCTCTCTCTCTAAATAACATAAACATAAAAAAAAATTTGGGAAGGGGGCACCTGGGTAGCTCATTTGGTTAAGCTTCTGACTTCGGCTCAGGTTCGTGGGTTCAAGCCTTGTGTCAAGCTCTGTGCTGGCAGCTTGGAGCCTGGAGTCTGCTTCAGATTCTGTGTCTCCTTCTGTCTCCTCCCCTCACCTGCTCACACTGTGTGTGTGTCTCTCTCTCTCTCTCTCAAAAATAAACACTAACAAAAGTTAAAAAAAAGAATTCTACCTACTGAAAGCTTTAACCAATATGTTCAACAAAATGTCACCTGACCAGTAAGCTAACATTTCTCCATGGTTGATACTATGAATGTTGGAATACTCGGCTAGACCATGTTAATCTCAGGCACTTTGCTCTTTGATTAAATTAGATACTGTTTTCCAAAGACTCCTCTTGGCTTTTTCTCTGAGCCTCTGCTCCTCTGTCTCATGTATAAAATGCTTATATGCCACATAGAATGCTATTTATTGGTCTTCTTTTTTATATCACCTTACGATAGGAGTAATTCAAAGGGAACTTTTATTTTCTATTTTCTCAAAATCCCTCTTTCTGTAGGAGCACCATTAATTCCAAGTTTACTATCTTCCTGTATACTGAAAATGTCTGAATCTATTTATGTCTCACCCTTTTCCTAAACTTCAGTTAAGCCTTGGCACTAAATCTTTTAATCCAAAAAAATTTTTTTTGAGACCCACATAGGATCCCTATATGGAAATCTGATGAGATGGGAAAAAATGTCATCTTTATTTACATTAGCCTCTAGTGAATTTGGCATTTTTTAAATTATCAATGTGGAGGCGCCTGTGTGGCTCAGTCAGTTAAGCAGCCGACTTCAGCTCAGATCGTGATCTCACAGTTCGTGAGTTCGAGCCCTGTGCCAGGCTCTGGGGTGACAGCTCAGAGCCTGGAGCCTGCTTCAGATTCTGTGTCTCCCTCTCTCTCTGCTGTCCTTGTTCATGCTGTCTATCTCTCAAAATAAATAAATGTTAAAAAAATATTTTAAAAAATTATCAATGTGTTTTGCAAGCCATTGTAGTATTAGCAATACCCGTAAGTGTGACACCATAAAGCACAGATATTTCCATATGAATGATGATTGCAGAAACGTGATAAAAGTATCCTTTACAATAGTTACTACACTGTTATTAGTTTAGTCATTAACCCATCACTATATTCTGTAGTGTAGAGTATGTACTATATTCCTGCACTTGACCGCAGCTGTCATGGCCCCAAACCATCATGGGACCCGGTTGGTCCACCATTAGGGTGTTGTGCATCTGACAGGTGTGCCATGGATGGTGTAGAGGCCAGTCCTCATCTATGCTGCTACCTGTTATTTCCTCTCTACAATTATCTCTTATGCGACGTATGGAAGGAGGTGGGTCAAAGCCCCTGACAGTTTAATATTCATATTCAGGCTGATGAATAAAGTATTCACACAGAGATCTCATTTAAAAATAAAATATAACTTTAACCTGTCTATACTTTAAATGTCAAATCACTTAATGCATTATAAAAGTGTACGTATTACTGTATTTATGTCTGATGTTTTGACAACTGCATTTCAATACAATTGGCTTTCTTTGTAATCCTAGATATTTATATGCATTAAACCAATTAATCAGGGATTTACCAGACCACCCAGTGGTTCCATGGAAGAGCAACAACTACGAAAACAAAAGTTAAGGATTAAGAATCCCTGCAGTACTAGGGCTCCTGGGTGGCTCAGTCGGTTAAGTATTCTATCCAACTCTTGATTTCGACTCAGGTCATGATCTCATGTCTGGCTCTGCACGGAGGCTGTAGAGCCTGCGTGGGATTCTCTCTCTCCCTCCCCTTCCCCCTTCCCCCACTTGTGTTCTCCCTCTCTCTGACAAAAAATAGATTTTTTTAAAAAAAGGAATCCTTGCGATCCTGAAGTGTAACACATGTCTAACGACAAACTCAGCAATTTTCTACTAAATTCCACCTTTTCAGTTGACTCCTCAACCATATTGTGCATATCACCACACTTTTGCCTTCTAATCTGTAGCATTCACTCAACCCAATCTCAGCCCTCACCCCCAAATTCCCAACTAATTTTGAAGGAAATACTAGACATAATTTGCCAGTTAATTCTTTTAGAATGTATCTCTAAATGATAGAAAATCCCAAAGAAACAGAAACAATAGAAATGCCACACGTACAGACATAAAAAACAACGTTTCTACATCAGATATCAAATTAGAATTTATAATTTTTCTTTCATGTTTTTAATTATTTTATTTTGAGATAATTATGGATTCACATGCAGTTTTTTTTTTTAATATTTATTTATTTTTGAGAGAGAGACAGACATAGAGCACAAGCAGGGAAGGTACAGAGAGAGAGGGAGACACAGAATCTGAAGCAGGCTCCAGGCTCTGAGCTGTCAGCACAGAGTCTGACGCGGGGCTCCAACTCATGAACCATGAGACCATGACCTGAGCTGAAGTTGGAAGCTTAACCAACTGAGCCACCAAGGCGTCCCAGATTCATATGAAGTTTTAAGAAATAATATGGATATCCAGTTACCCTTTACCCAGCTACCACCAATGGTCACATCTTATAGAACAATATCCGTATCACATGAGGTTATTAACCTTGACTTAGTCAATAGACAAATATTCACATCACCATAAGGCTCCCTTATACTGTCCTCTGCAGCCTTATCACACTGATGCCATCTTTGCCACCAATCCCTGGAAATCTCCCATCTGCTCACCACGTCTATAATATTGTCATTTCAACAACGTTACGTAAATGTATCTTCAGCTATAACCCTTTGGAATTGCTTTTTTTTCACTCAGCATAATGTTTTGTTAATTCATCCAGGTTTGTATATCCATCAGTAGCCTGTTTCCTTTTTTGCTCAATTATATTCAATCTTATGGTTGCACCAGTTTTTTTTTTCTTTTTTTTTTCTTTTTTAGCCTTCATTCATTAAAGGATATTTGAGGTGTTTCCAGTTTTAGGCTATAATGAATCAAGCTGCTATAAACATGTCTGTACAAGTTTTTGAGTGAACAAAAGTCTGTGTTTCTCTAGGGAAAATGCCCAGAAGTACAATTTCTGGGTTGTATGATATTTGCATTTTTTTTCTTTTATACTTTATTGTCGAGTTGGTTTCCATAGAACACCCAGTGCTCATCCCCACAAGTGCCCTCCTCCATGCCCATCACCCCCCTTCCCCTGCTCCCACCCCCATCAGCCCTCAGTTTGTTCTCAGTATTCAAGAGTCTCTCTCATGGTTTGCCTCCTTCCCTCTCCCCAACTATTTTCCCCCCTTCCCCTCCCCCACGGTCCTCTGTTAAGTTTCTCCTGTTCCACTTATGAGTGAAAGCATATGGCATCTGTCTTTCTCTGCCTGACTTATTTCACTTAGCATGACACCCTCAAGTTCCATCCACGTTGCCACGAATGGCCAGATTTCATTCTTTCTCATTGCCACGTAGTATTCCGTTGTAGAGATAAACCACATCTTGACATTAGTACAACTTCTGGGTTGTATGATATTTGCATATTTTTTTAACAGTGAAGCTGTTTTCTAGAGTTGCTGTACTAGTTTACATACCCACAAGCCACGGGACATTGAACTATATAGTTTCTTACCTTCCTCACCAGCATTAATTAATTTTTATTTTAGCCAAATTATATGGCTGCATAATGGCATTTCATCGTGGTTTTAATCTGCATTTGCCAAACTGCTAATCAAGGCGCTCATCACTTCATACGCTCATTGTCACCCCTGTACTTTTTTCAGTGAACTGTATGTTCCCGTCTGTTTTCCATGTAGCTTACCTTTTTATTCTCTTAATAGAGTCTATCTCAGAGCAAAATATTTTTTTAATCAAGTTCAATTTAATAATTATGGGTTGTGCTCTTGCTGTTACTCCACCACTCTTTGCCTAGGCCTCCATCTCAAAGAATTTCTTCTGTATTTTCTGTTAAAATTTCTACATCTGGGGGCACCTGGGTGTCTCAGTTGGTCATTCATCGTACTCTTTGCTTCCCCTCAGGTCATGATCTCATGGTTTGGGAGTTCCAGCCCCATGTTGGGCTCTGTGCTGATGGTGCAGAGCCTGCTTGGGATTCTCTCTCTCTCTCCCTCTCTCTCTGCCCCTTCAGTGCTTTCTCTCTCACTCAAAATAAACAAATTAATTTTAAGAAAAGTTCTACACTTTTACAATCTATGTTTTAGTCCATGATTGGTTATTTTTTGTTTAAGATGTGAGGGTTTGGGGGCGCCTGGGTGGCTCAGTCAGTTGAGCATCCGGCTTCGGCTCAGGTTATGATCTCGCAGTTTGTGGGTTTGAGCCCCGTGTCAGGCTCTGTGCTGACAGCTAGCTCAGAGCCTGGAGCCTGTCTTCAGATTTTGTGTCTCCCTCTCTCTCTGACCCTCCCCTGCTCACGCTGTCTCTCTCTGTCTCTCAAGAAAAATAAATTAAACATTTAAAAATTTTTAAAAAATGATGTGAGGGTTTGATTGAACTTGTGTGTGTGTGTGTGTGTGTGTGTTCATGTCTTTTGCCTACAAATGTTCTACTGTTCCAGCACCATTTGTAAGAAAGACCATCTTTTCTTCATTGATCTGTTATTATGCATTTGTCAGAAATTATTTGGCAAATTTCTGTGGGTCTGTTTCTGTCCTTTGTATTCTATTCTATTGATCTGTATCCCTCTGTCAATACCACGGTGTTGATTACTACATTTATACAGTAAGTCTTGAAATTGAGTAGATTGTCTCCACTCCCTTTATTCTTTCTTTTCAAAGTGGTATCACTCTAGTTCATTAGAATGTCTTTCCAGATGAGTTTTATACTATCGTGACTATGTCTATGAAAAATATTGCTAGGGATTTTGAACAGAAAGTGCATTAAAATTGCATATAAATTTTTGGAGAATTGACATCATTATTGTGCTGAATCTTTCGATCTACAAGCATGGTGTACTTCTCCATTTACTTAGAGCTCCTAAATTTCTTTTATCTGCATATACCGGTTCTACTCATGGGTGTTAGACTTACATTGAAGTATTCATTGTTTTAGAGTGATTGTAAATGGTACTGTATTTTTAATTTTAGTATAATGCTGTTCCTTGCTAGTATACATATAATCAATTTTTTTATGTTTACCTTTTCGTTTTAATTGTAGAATAGTTGACACAATGTTACATTAACTGAAGGTGCACAACATAGTGATTCCACAACTCTGTACGTTATGCTGTGCTAGCCACAAATATTGCTACCATCCGTCACCACACAGCGCTTTACAATACCATTGACTATATTCCCTATGTTGTTCCTTCCATCCCTGTGACTTGTTCATTCCATCACTGGGAGCTTGTGTCTCCTTCTCCCCTTCACTCATTTTGTCCCTCTCAACCCCCAGCCTTCCTCTGACAACCATGAGTTTCTTCTATGTATTTATGAGTCTGTAACTTCGATGAATTCACTTCTTAGTTTTAAAAGTTTATTGTAGACTCCTTGGAATTTTCTATCAAGGCCATTATGTCATTTGCAAATAGGGATAATTGTATTTTTTACTTTCTAATCCCAATGCATTTTATTTCCTTTCTTATCTTACTGCATGCACTATTTAGAACTTCCAGCACTACATTGAATAAATATGATAGGAGTGGAATGCTTGACTTTTTCTTGATTTCTTTTGGGGTACAGAGGCAAATATTTCTTTATTTTATCATTAAGTATAATGCTAGGTGAAAGTTTTTTGTAGAGCATCTTTATCAAGTTAAATAAGTTGCCTTCTATTGTTATTTTTCTCCCAGTTTTTGTCATGAACAGGATTGAACTTCTTCTGTCCCAACTGATATGATGAAATGATTTTTCTCCTCAATCCTTATATTGATTGATTCTCAAATATTGAAACAACCTTGCTCATTGACAGTATACATTTGTGTGTGAGAGTGATGATGATTGGGTGGGATTTTTCCCTTTTATAAAGAGCACACATTTTATTTTATTTAATTTTTTTAATGTTTTCTATTTATTTTTGAGACACAGAGAGAGACAGCATGAGCAGGGGAAGATCAGAGAAAGAGGGAGACACAGAATCCTAAGACAGGCTCCAGGCTCTGAGCTAGCTGTCAGCACAGAGCCTGACGCAGGGCTCAAACCCAGAAACCGTGAGATCATGACCTGAGCCGAAGTCGGACACCTAACTGACTGAGCCACCCAGGTGCCCCAAGAGCACACATTTTAAAAGCTTAGGATCACAAGACCCCAGAAAACATAGGATTCTACCAGTCCAATCTCATGATATTTTGGATACTCCTTTTAATAAATTAGTAAGAAGAAACACTTAAAACCCCAGTATGAAGATTTAGTAATAGCATGTACCCTGCTCCTTGACCGAGTTAAGGCAACCGTGGATCCAAATATTGATTTAGCCCTTACACCAAAGTAAGGTCAGGATGCATTATTTTTGCACTATTGTCAGAACTGTAAAAGAGAAAGAAAGCACTTCTATCCACACTGTGCTCATAAGTAACTTATGGTTTTGTTACATCGTATTTCTACCTGGCTGGTGAATGGCAAGGAGAAATAAAAGGATAGGGAACAGAGTAGGAATGGGACAGAGGATGCCACAATAAAGAAACATATAAATATTTTGGTAAGAAATATGGCTCAGCTAATGATATGAAAATGTTACTGTGTTGAAAGATTTTGAACAGGGGTCATGTGATCAAACTGTGATTCTGGTGGATAATCCATCAAAACAGTTTATTATGGATAAGATAATAAGAATGATCAAAGGGAAAGCTACGGATGTACCTACAACACAATGATGGAGAGGATGCAGGAGTCTAAGAGTGTTAACTTCAAGACTTCCAAGAAAAGGGATCAATAATTAACAATTCCCAGGTCTCTGCTCTGTCAGTGGGTGGTCAACATCAGCAGATCCGTGGACTGACTATAAACCATGAAAGACATTTTTCAGTTGGAAAATTCTGCTCATAACATCAGAGTGCATCAATTATAATAAAAACTTTTCCAGAAACATTTCCTGAGAGGAATCTGGTTTGGAAGTTATATTGCTACCATTGATTCTGCTATGCGGCATTTTCCCTCGACAAACATAATCCTTTTTGAAATATACATCCTTATTATAATGACAGTCAGGGTGTCAGAAAATCTTCTCCGTTCTTATATAAATCAAAGTAATTTAAAAGATAGAAAATATCAGTATGTCAACCAGTTTCCAGTGTGATATCATATGGACAATTACAAGTCCGTTGGAAATTATTTTTATTGTTATAGAAGAACCTCTTGTATTAGGGTCAGTATTTTTTGCAGTAGATAACAACATTTATTTTTAAAATAGTTTATTTCATGTTATGCCGACTATTTTATTGTATCTGTTTTTGTATGTTTATGTTTTGCTGAATATGGTCAATTTTGACGAGCCTGCCAAATTGATTGAAATTTGGAAAATGGCCTTACTTTTAAGTATTTATGCTTACAGCTACATCAAAGTAAGGAGCTGATTGTATAAATGCCTTTATTAAATTGACTATTGTTGGACATGATATCCAGAATGTCATTTGATGGTACACATTTTTCATGCATCATTATATATTACGGCAAATCAATAGGTGAGCCATTTGTATTAAATAAAACGAAACTGCGATGTGATTAATTGTCAAGTTATCAAACGAGGAAGTGTTGCCTAGAGCAATATCATTATCTTGAGAGGATTTTGCACTCAAAGGGAAGAATAATGTCATTATAATGCATCATGGTGAGAGAGATGAGAATATTTTTAAAGAGGTTGGATGCAGTATTTGAGGATTAATTTTGTTTTTAGTGGTTTTTGTTAATTTTCATGTAAAATTCCTTTTGGAAAAAATGGGAACCGAGGCGAGGGTTCCTGAATCTTCTAACTGTTGCCTGCATGCGTCTAAACACACTTGAATTACCCTGATGTTTTCATATGAGATTTCAAATGTAAATATAATTATCTCAGGAATTTATCAAGGTTTTCTGTTTTTTCTTAAATTCACTTTGAAAAAAGGGCTTATCCCTATTAGGTGTTTTAAAAACTAATTAAGTTCATAGGTAATATAAGATGGATTTTCTAAAATTTGGAAAAGAGCACTGAAATTAAAATATAGAAGTAATAAATTGCCTCAGAGCACGTGAAATAACCACATTAATCACAGAAGATATTTTTTCTTCAAATACATTTATTCCAAATGCTCTTTTCTGATCATAAAATAATTACATTAGCATCAAACCTTACTTATGAAAACATCCTAAAATGATTTTAATATATGGGAAACGTATCCTTATTGTTAAATTAAGTTACCGCATACATACTGAATTCTTTGTATTTCCAACATGTAATTTTTCACCTCTTTTGAATGATCTAAGAGGCCTATTTAAAATTTCTAAATCTGTAGTGCGTCTTAAAAGAACGAATGTTTCGGCCGGAGACTTTGGCAATTACAATGTAATACATCTGCAAACAGAATGGGTTCTCTTCTACTCTTAACTCCAAAAATGTGACTTCAAAAGTTTCCTGGAAGATGTATTGCATCCTAGCATACGTATCTGTCATGCGTACGAACTAGTTAACTAATTTGCTTGCTTTGGGGTCCTTTTTTTCTTAGAAACTATATATAATTCTTTGAGTTCAAACTCATAAAATCTGTTGATGAGATTCAGCTTCAGAGGAATATTTCCTGACTCATAATATTTCATAAAACACATTTCTGGAAACTTTACTATATTAAATCTTATTAATACAGAGGTCTGGAGCAATCAGTATTGAGTTGTCGTCAGAGTCTACAGAATATAAATCTAAACAAATGTGTCCAGTATAAAAAGAATTCTTTATTAAAACCACCTTTCTTTAAGGTTCTATTACCTCAATATGTGACTTTGGTGTGTTTAAACAGGGCTTTCCCACATGTCACTGTAACTGGCCACGGCTTGCTTGCTTTCCATCAAAACTGACACTGTCGAGAATTGCGAAGGGCTGCTTTGAAAACTTCCTGTTCCCTTAGAAAGCATACTCGGTCAAACAGATCAACTTGGGTACAGTTTTATTATAAAGGATGGGGCCCCAATATTCCTACTCATAGGAATTCAGGCAATTAAGGCTCTTTCAAATGTCTGTGGTGGTTTTGCATTCATATGGCTCTACTCTGTTTCTTTCTCCTTTTCATCCTTCGCTTTTCTCCGTTATCACATTCCAAAAGATAAAATCAATTGTTAATGAAACGTCCCTTCTTTAAGCAATGTCATCTATTTAATAAAACGAACCCCTGATTTATCCATTTTAGTGGTTAACTTTCTTAGGCTACTGAAAATGCTGACATTTGATCCCCATCTTGCAAAATGCACCAGTTTTTAAAGTGTGTTTCCAAGGGAATGAAAAGGCTGAGCCTCAGAGACCCACAGATTGTTATATGTGATTTGCTATAGCTCACATTACTGCAAGGTGGAAACAATGTCAGCAGGAGCAAAAATCAACATTTTATACAACTCATTGTACATAGCAATCCATGAGCTAATAAAGACAGTATTAATATGTTGCCACTGTGCATAATAATTCTTAAATATAAGTTTCACGTCTTAAATGGGGCAGTTTTACTATAGCCAGTTGTAATAAACTCTGATTTCATCACTGCTTATGAAATTCTTAAACTAAGCCAGAAATTATATATGTATTTCCAAGACTCTAATGGGCAGGGAAGGAATGCCCAGTGCTATTTTATTTCAAAACAAAGAAGGCACCATATGCTTTAGCCAAATGAGGGGAAGATAAAGTTCACCTACCCAGCGGCAGCTGATATGCACATTGTAGTTCAGTTGAGTAAGCAGTTCTAAATTGGGACTATAGCATTAGCCAACTGTCTTTAAGAGAGGGCGATACTTGAATTAAATTGAGCTAATTGTAGGAAAAGATTACACACCAGTGTTTTTTTTTATAATACTAACTCTGTGTTTAAAGCGTATCAGTTATGTTATTGGGAAGTAAGTTGTCAAACTAGACAAAGCCATCTTTATGGTTGAAATGCTTCCAAATGCGGGGAATAAAAATCTGAATGTACTGGATGCCTCAACTCAACATCCCTGAGATAGACACGCTGTTCTTGTGGTTGAAAAACCAAGATGAAGAGATATCACAGAGCACATCTTTACTTAAGCACCCTCTGAACCACTTAAGAATGTATTCTTAAAATAGCCAGGTCCCAATCTTCCTACCAAAAAAAAAGAGTTTTGTCAGCTAATTTTAAGGAAAGTTTGCTCACAAAGCACATAAAGTGTCTGTGACTACAGCTAGAATGAATTTACCTTTTTATCCTCTATCAGGCGATCAGAGGTTTCAGGTGTCAGCTCAACATTTAATGGGAAAGAGAAATTGTCTTTTGACTTGCTGTAGCTTTCCGCGTGTGTTCCCATGCCTTTCCGGCCCACCTTTAGAGGTGGGGATTAAGAATGGATTATTGAGGTTTAACTCAAGTTTTCATTTCAGTTTTCTCTTCCCTCCACTAGCGTGGTTTCCCTGATTATCGCAGATGGTTTCTACAAAAGTGAAGAGGCTGGAGTCCAATCAATAGGAGACAGATTTCCCTGCGGGCTGGGAAGGTGTTTGAGACAGCTGGAGAAGCTGGCTGTCCACCCGCTGGCCCGATGCTCTCATGCATCTGGGTTCCTCTTGTCTCCCCCAAATCCACTATTGATCCTGTGAAACTAAAATACCTCCTCCCAATGCGCACTGACCCAGAAACACTACCTGCGCCTTCCAAATACAGTGCTGCATTTGGAAACCGTGTGATTTCTTAAGGTCAATTACTCTATAACATTTTACCCTTATGAATTAGCATCGGAATCTGCCCATTAATATATATGTTAAAGCACCAGAGCATTTCACGAAATTACTTCAAGGAAAATGTCACCTCTTTGAATTCCTGAAAAGAAAATCTTCACCAATTCCACCGAGCCCCATTTCCTCCTTAATTCAGTTTTACTGGTTTTCTTGTATCTAACATCATGGTACCCAACCACATTTAAGTCATATTAATCCCAACACAAGACAAAATCTGGATGTATTATATTCCTACCGTCCTTCCAAACAATCCCCATTGTTAAGTTTGTGGCCACCTATCACATAGGGCTTTTTTATCTTTTCACTCTTTAAGCCATAATCTTTTGTGATTGTGTGGGTAGGACATATTTTTCCTTTTATTTTTCCTATAATGACTTTTGAAATTACTTATTGTTGAAATTTTCAAAATTCTGAGGGTAAAGCATCACAGAAACCTGTTTTTTAGAAAATTATTTAGGGGTGCCTGGGTGGCTCAGTCGGTTGAGCATCCGACTTCGGCTCAGGTCATGATCTCACGGTTCATGGTTGGACCCCTGCTCTGTGCTGATTGCTAGCTCAGAGCCTGGAGCCTGCTTCGGATTCTGTGTCTTCCTCTCTCTCTGTCCCTCCCCTGTTCACACTCTGTCTCTGTCTCTCAAAAATAAATAAATGTAAAAAAATTTTAATAAAAAAAAGAAAATTATTTATTGGGGACCAGAAGTGACCATATATTGTGAATTGTGGGACAACAAAATCAAATAGTTTCCAGTAATTTTTCATCAAATATACTCTTTATGTGTATATTTCTTCATAGAAAGTATTTAATGTATCCCTATATTAATGTATTATAGGCACTGTAAACCACAAACAAAATTGAAATTTTAAAAGAATGACATAAACTTGAATTAAAAAATTAACATAGAATTTTTTCATTTTCAGATTAACTAGGATAGCCTTCTGCATCACTTTATTGTTAATTTATAAAAGCAAGTCTATACATTTTTCTCATTTGTTTTGTTCTAATTTAAGGAAAAATCCTAACATACTAAAGAGTTTGAATAACAGTATAATAAACACCTGGATACTCACCATCCAAATCCAACAACCATTAACATTTTTGTCTTTTTTTCTTTGCATTACCTGTTTGTGCATGTGTGTGTACACACAATCGTATAAAAATTGACTAAAATTATCAGGACATCTCATCTTTTAGCAACTCAGCTTGTCTATCCTTTAACTAAGGACATTTTCTTCTATAATCAAAATACTACTAAATTAGCAATAGTTTCCCACTTACATGTAATAGTTCCCCAAATATGTGTTATAATTGTTTTTGAAAGTATGTATTGATTTAGCTACAAGACGATGTTTAATACATATCACTAAATAATGGTCTGCATGAGAAGCTCTGACATAAGTAAAGGTATATTCTGATAGGGAGATAATGAAATGATCTGTAATACTGGTTTATCTAACTGTGCTGGGCCTCCCACTAGACTCTACTGTTTCTGCCGAGAGGCCAAATAGTTTCTTAGGCCAGGCTACCTGGAGCTTCCAGAATGAGGAAGAGATTCTCTGGCCCATGGAGACAAAAAGGGTTCCAGGTCTCAGCTACTCCTTATGCAAGGTTCTACTTAGTGCAACCTATGAGTAGGGGCCTCTCAGTGAAAGAAGAGTGTTCTTGGCATATGGAACAAAGTGGTTCCAGGATGCTTGTTTTGGTCTACATATAAACTTTTATCACAGTAGAATGATAAATGTAATGTTGGCCGCAAACATAAACTTTAAAAACTATTTAGATAAATACTGATAAATTACATGCGTCTATAAGTATATAAGTGTCTTAATGCATATTTCTAAATATATTTTAAATGTATATAATAAAAATAAATTTAAAATGTATATGCTCTTAAGGGACATTAATTGGCTTTCTGGTAGAACAGTGTCTTGGTAACAGAGATTTAGATTAAACTTTCAGGATGACTGCAGAATGGTAACCTCAATGAGACAACTGACTTACAACCCTCCCCAAAGGAAGATTCTTAATGGAGAAAAATTAGGTATGAGATTCCGGTACACTACGGGCAACCAAGATTGCAAGTTTTTACATCCACCCAAACACATTTTAGTTACCCCAAATATTTATTGAATATCTACTCTGCTTGAGCCATTACGTTAGATGCAAAGAAGACCTTGCTGTTTTCAAACTTTTTAAAAGGGGGTGGCCAGAGTGTAGACTACTTCTATCACGATGTGGCGAGAAAAATGAGAGTTCTTTTTGTTATCTACGGTGTTCTTCTACATTATCATCACTCCCTACATGGCTATTTTCATCTCTAGGATCTCTATAATTAAGCAACAACAGTAAGTACCCACATCTACCCCAACAACAATAGCACACACACACACACACACACAGGAATGCCCAAGTTTTCAAGGCTTTCCATTCGCTGCTAGTAATTGACTATTTTTTAATCCTAGTGAATTTTAAAGGAATTGCGTTATTTAATTCAAAGACAGTGGAATGAATTAAAAGAAAAATGGGGGCTATGTTATATTTGGACACACAAAGTCCCCAAGACTGTGTGAGATACGCAGAAATAAACGTGGAAGACAGAGCCTCCAATTTCAAAGAACCCAGAGAATCTAAGAAGGATGTGTGCTTGCCTGGAGCAGAGGCTGTGGTGCTAAAAGGGACACTGCAAACGTGGGCTTCACGGGGGAGCGGTGGACCCAGGGAGAAGGCGAGAACAAGGCATCCGTTTCTCTACCTGCTCAAGCAGCAGAACCTCTGTGTGCTAAATGGCCTCTAACAACAGAAACAACACTAGGGGGTAAATGATAAATTCACAAATAGCTTTACAAAAATCAATATACAAGTCAAATGAGAACATTTACAATGTTTTTTTAATTGTAAATATGATACTCTGAATATCCAGGAACACATACATGCACATGCACATACGTACATATACAGAAAACATGGAACATCTATCTCTCTATGGTCCTAAGCTACATGACACGTGTTGGAAATCATATTTCATTGTTTTAAAAATTACCCCGTGCTTTGCTTTGTAAGTTAATCTGCCAGTTTTGTAATTATTGATAAGATAGATACAATGGGATTACTTTCCTGGTAAATATTTTAAAGATGAAATGAAGCGCAAACGTCCGTACTCAATGTTTACCACACGATACAGTCTAGCTACTCTGTTCTTTATTACTGAGTCTGTAGAAGACATTATTTTCACCTTGACATCTTGTGTTCCACTTTGCCTTTCTTGAGGCCAAAGCTAAAGTCACCTTTGAAAGACTCCCAAAGTATTTCTTTTCCTGGAAAACAACTCAACGTGTCTATTGTCATAAGGATACATATTTGTAAAGGTAGAAGCAGAAGTTAAGACACAAAATATGTAATGCATGTTTTCTTTTTTTTAAATGTTCACTTATTTTTGAGAGAGAGAGAGAATGAGCAGGGGAGGGTCAGAAAGAGGGGGAGACACAGAATTGGAAGCAGGGTCCAGACTCCGAGCTGTCAGCACAGAGCCCGACGTGGGGCTCAAACCCACAAACTGCAAGATCATGATCTGAGCCAAAATCAGACGCTTAACCAACTGGGCCACCAAGGCGCCCCTGTAATGTGTGTTTTCTAAACCAAGGCACGTTGGTGGAGAATTATAACACCTGTCAAAATATCCCTGTTTGAACATGATATTACTAATCATGAAGCACTAGGAAATTATGTGACAGCTAATGTGATGTCATATGAAGGATAAAAAAAAAAAGCCAACATATTCAGGATCCTTTCTAAGAATCTCAATTAAACTCCCAGCTTATAGGATGTTCAGAATTTAGAGGGATAAATTTAATGATCCCATGGTTTGAGAGAAATTCACAATACCTTTTTTTCCTATAAAATAGATGGTTTGCTGCTTTAGCGTAATACCATAAGAAAATTCGTGGGGGTCCAGGTCTGGATTGAAAGAGCAGACATGAGAACCAAGTACTATGAATGAAGTTCAATCAAATATTGGTTTTAAAAATGCTATGGAGCAAATCCTGGCCTTAAAATGTGCTATCAGAGATAAACAGTTGATGGAATTTGGATAGGGAATGTGTATTAAACCGTGTAAGATTAATTGTTTTTAATATGAGATAACTGCATTGTAATTTTTTGGAGGATATTCTTTGAAAATGCAGGCTGAGATATTTAGTAGGGAATTGTCATAATGTCCAAAACTTACTGTCGAACCCACACTAGCAGGGAGCCATGGGGAGAAAAGTGGGAAATAAATTAACTAGCAATGCACACATAGCAGGGCAGGAGTAAAGTCTCTTACACCACAGAAAACCTTTCGGTTTTTCTCCGAGGGAGATGGGGAGATGTTGGATGGCTCTTGGATGGGTGGCAGAAAGATTGAAATTCTAAAATGCTCACTCATGATGAGCAAAGATGGCCAGGGGACCTGTGCACCCGCCAGGGGATTGGCTAGGAGCCGCTCTCCAGAACGAGAATGAGAGCCATCACTGCCAGAGTTTCAAGAGGTGGTCAGATTCTGGATGTCTTTTGAAAACAGAATGAACAGGATGTAGTTATGGATGGGGTGTGACTTTGGCGGAAAAGAGGAGTCAAAGCTGACCCCAGATGCTCACGTGGAGAACTGGAAGAATTCACGTGCTGTTTACTGAGACAGAAAAGCTATAAGAGGAGTGGAATTATGAGAGGTAATCAGGAACCATTTTCTTAAGCATATTCAATCTTAAAGTCATGGTCAAGTCCCATTAGTGGCACCCCTGTTTCCTGCTGAAGCTGTGCCCAACCTTTGCTGCTCACATTAAATCATGGGCATGTCGTGCTAGTAGACGTGGCTATAGGCATGTTCAGAGAAGGTACTCTAGGTCAAAGGGCCAACTTGTACATAGGAAAGAGACCAGAAATTGCCTGTCACATATAGAGGACTGCAGTTAGCTCTGTATGACTGGAGTGAATGTTCTCAGGGAGAGAATGGTCAGATGTAAAGGTGCGTGGTGTCATCTCAATGTGACCCCTCTTTCCCGTTACCTGCCGATCGATGTTCTCAAACCAAAATCTTGCACATCGATACCTCTTGCAGTGCTTCCGTAAAACATTTGCCAAGTTTCTCACCTTCTTCTCAGTCCTGGGAGGAGAATGGCATCATTTAGCTTCAACTGTGGACAGTCTGAGAAGCAGATGGCCTGTCTTCCTGATGGCGCACAGGCTGGCTATGCTCATCCTGAACTCACTCTTGCTGCAGCCAAGACTTGTGCGTGCACATGTAATCTACCCATCCCCAGCACTTACGGTCTCATCTGAAACTGTGGAGAAAAGAAGTATGTAATAAAGGAACTTGAGGTGAGGGGTTTTTTTTTTCCCCCTCTACTCAAGAGAAAAGAGAAATTGGTGCATTTGAATGCATTTACCATGCCAAAAATATGCACTCATTCTATTACAGAAAGGTTCACTATTGCATGTAATTGACTTCTGGTAATGACAGCCATGAGTTTGAAAACTCTTTGCACCAAAAATTCTTCACCATCATTAGTCGAGACAGAATTCGGAACCTAAAGGCCCATTAGGCTCACCCACAAACTCAAGGATATTAGTGCTATTTTGCCAACTTGACATACATTTCAAAAATACTGTTGATTTGCTCCTGCTCGAAGCGGAAGTACAGAAACAGGATATCTGCTGGGAGGAGGGCAGAGCAGAGGACGTTCTGTTTCATTTTCCATTCATGCTCTTTTCATCTATGGCTGATTCCATTCTAAAATTTTGCATCCGGCAGTAAACATTGAAGAATATCTTAATCCAGTGGCAAGATGTGTGCCTGCTGTGATGTATATTTATTGCCCTGTCTGCTTCAAGAAGTCATTTCTTTTAATTGGCTTAGAGTCCAAATCATTATTTCTATATCCTTATCATACAATCTTCTTCTTGTTAGAGTTCTGGAATACAAATATTTGTCCCTTAAGGTATATATTTTTTCCAACGTGGGGGAAAAAGTAGTTAGATTTTATCCATAGGGCTGAGATCAGTTAATAATCCCAATTATATAGTGTCGCATATAGAAAAGATAGAGGACAAGAACCCCTTAAAAATATTTAGCTGAACTGATCAATATCTGTATCTCTATGATCAATGTCTGTGTCTCTACGTATCTTCATGCATCTATATGAAGGCCTATCATATCATCTTACAAAGAGCTAAAGAAATAAAACGTATCTGCCAGCCTTTTAAATGTATTTTCTAGAGTGTTCTATTAATAAAACGTTATCCATGGCAAAGTAAAAGGCAAAGCTAACATGTGGTTGAGCGATGTAACCTATCCACAGAAGAGGATTCTGGGTCTTATGCCGTTTCACATCACTGGTCCCAGCATTTGGCCTTAGAAGGGAAACAGGAGACCCTATTTCTTGAGTTGCTAAAGCTTAACCAGAGTTTGGCAAGCATTTTCTGCAAAAGGCCAGGTAGTAAATATTTATGACTTTGCAGGCCATGTGGTCTCTGTCACAGCTCCCCAACTCCACTTTGAAGCAGGAAACTGGCCATAGACAATATGCAAACGAATTAGCTTGGCTGTGCTCCAGTAAGTTTATACACAGAAGTAGGTAGGTTCTGGATCTGGTCCCAGGGCCATATTTTGTTGATCCCTGACCTAAAACAGAGACGTACCAACTCCATTCTTTGGCCCGAAAATGAAACTGGGGCCAAAAACATCTAAAGAAGAAAAAAAATTGATAAAATTAGCTTCAGGCTTCTTCAGCGGCGGTTTCTCTTTAAGGAGAAACTAAAACTATTAAAATGGTCCTTAAGATGTCAAATAATTTTTTCCTGTAAACTTTCTTCCCATTAATATTGTGGCACGCCGTCAAGTGTCAATTTATTTTTGTCTCTTAAAGGCATCTTTTAGTTTCTTAGGAAAAATAGTTTGTATAAATGTAAATTATACATAGCATTATGCAAAATATAATATTTATATACCTATAACTAATTGTATGCATCATCTTCATATTAATAAGGTGACTGAGATAACATGTTGAGCACAGTTTTCTTGCCCTCCCTCCTGGGGCTGTCCTTCACTCATGGGGATGGGTGGGCGGGTCAGCAGCAAGCTATTTGAAAACACACGTTCACATGCACACGGACGTCACCCTTTGACTATGAACAGTATTAACACTTTCGAATTGAGGAAATCGTTCACCAGTTAACAAGACAGAAATTTGCTTCATGATAATTTCTGAACATGGACACATATTTGTTAAGTAGCTGTGTGACCTGGGGAAATTCACTCAGGTTCTCTGATGTACAGGTGTCTGAATAATTATTAAAGGAGCTGATGTAGTCAAATGCATACTTATTTATTTATTTACTTACTTACTTACTTATTTATTTTTAGAGAGAGACAGAGAACGTGAGCAGTTGAGAAGGGCAGAGGGAGAGAGAGAGAGCTCCACGCTCAGGCTGGCTGGACGTGGGTGCTCAATCCTACAACCCTGGGATCATGACCTGAGCCGAAATCAAGAATTGGGCACTCAGTGGACTGAGCCACCCAGGCGCCCCTCAAATGCATATTCTTATAGTGAGCTTTGGAGTCAAACATAAATCCTACTACTTATCAACGATGTGACTTCAGGCAAGTTACTCAACCTGAGTGTTCGTGGCTTCGGCCACAGAACCAGGATACTAATAGCTAAGTTATTTTTACCAGTTCCCAGCCTGACCTGCCACCACAGACTCTCAAGATGTTTCAGCCTCTATACCTTGTCAAGCAATGACTGCTGGGGATCTCCTCAAAGTCTTAAGGAGAATGATATATATTTTAGAGCTTTGGACAGAAGCACAAGGTGATTGTAAAGATAAAAATACCAGGTCCTATTTTCATCTACTAGGATCCATAGCAAGTATTTTAGAAAGAGGAAAAAAATAGAAAAATAGAGGGAAAATTTGGGGAAGAGACAAAGACACAGAGCAAGGTTGAAAAAAAAAATGGAGACGTCGCCTCTAAAAATTGATAGACCGTGGGGTGCCCGGGTGGCTCAGTGGGTTGTGTTGGACTCTTGATTTCAGCTCAGGTCATGATCTCACAGGTTATGGGTTCGAGCCCTACTTTGGGCTCTGCATAAAGGTGTGGAGGCTGCTTGGAATCCTCTCTTCCCCTCCTCTCTGACCCCCCCCCTCAGAAATAAATAAATAAAACTTAATAAATAAAAATAAATAAATAAATAAATACAGACCATGACTGGGGTGCCTGGGTATCTCTCTCTCTCTCTCTCAGAAATAAATAAATAAAACTTAATAAACAAATAAAAATAAATAAATAAATAAATACAGACCATGACTGGGGTGCCTGGGTATCTCAGTCGGTTAAGTGTCCCACTCTTGGTTTTGGCTCAGGTCATGATCTCATGGTTTCGTGAGTTCGAGCCCCACATTGGGCTCTGTGCCCACAGCGCGGAGCCTGCTTGGGATTCTTTCTCTCCCCCTCTTTCTGCCCCTCCCCCGCTCACACTGTCTCTGTCTCTCTCAAAAGGAAATAAAGAAACTTAAAAGAAAAAAAGATAGACCATGATATCCTTTACCTTTGCTAAGCTGAAAGAGCAGCCCAGGATTCAAACATAACAACCTAAACATTGGATTGATGGGAGAATATTACGTCAACAACAGCATCACCTCCAATGCACTGCCGTGCTATCAACACAAAATTGGGGGCAGCAATATTTATATATATTCATGTGTCAGAATTTTCTACTAGTTAAAAACTTATGTATGTTTGCACTAGTTGCCTTTAGAAGCAACAATACCAAATCACTCTCCAAATTAATTAATATCCAGCTATGGGACATCAGCAAAGGAAAATACTGAGCGCAAGCCATAAAACTATCAATAATAATAATGCATAAGTTTTCATAATTCAGTATGATAAGCCTTGCTTCGGATTTTTCTTAGAAAGCCCATATCTAAGAAGTGATCTCTCCCTATACATAATTCTAATGTGTAATAATCCATCCTTTGAAATTCAAATGAAATTTGCTCTAATTCCTTCCACATGCTCTGCTGATCCATGCCATTCCACCCTCTTTTCCTACAACTCAGGCCGTAAGCCTTCAAAGTAGAGGAGAGAGAGAGAGAGAGAGAGAGAGAAAGAGAGAGACTCCTTGTCCCTTGGGAATCTGTATCTATCCATCACCATCGCCACTGTCCCACATCCCAGTTGCTCTCCCCATTCAAATCACACGTGGCACATCAGGGGTAGAGCACAGACTCCTATGTTAAATTCAGCAAGTGCTACATAAGGAATTCCTCAACTTTTGTGCTGAGATATTTTATCATCTCTGGGTGGATCTCTTTATTCTCTCTCCGGATTCCTTATTTCTTCATTTCCTGGTACTCTCTCCATGACCTCCCCTGGAAATTCAGTCTCCCTGGTTTTATTATTGTATAGAATATTTAACTCTTCCACCTCTTGTGAACGCATTCTGCTAAATAATGATGGATCGTTAGTCAATCCACTCGTTATCGCTCAAAAGAAGAACAAGAAGGAGGAGGAGGAGGAGCAGAAGGTGAAGGAGAGAGAAAGAAGCTGTCCCAGGGAGGATATTATTTTCAAGTTCTAAATCTAAACGGTTGTCTCCAGGGGCGCCTGGATGGCTCAGTCGGTTGGGCTCTGACTTCGACTTCAGCTCAGGTCATGATCTCACAGTTCGTGAGCTCGAGCCCCTCATCAGGCTCTGTGATGACAGTTCAGAGCCTAGAGCCTGCTTCAGGTTCTGCGTCTCCCTCTTTCTCTGCCCCTCCCCCACTCGTGTTCTGTCTCTCTCAAAAACAAATGAACATTAGAACAAAATTTAAATGGTTGTCTCCAGTGTTACCACTCATATGGGACCATCAAGAGGTGGGCGCCTGTGTGGCTCAGTCAGTTGAGCGTCCGACATCGGCTCAGGTCATGATCTCGCAGTTCGCAGGTTCGGGCCCGCCTTGGGCTCTGTGCTGATAGCTCAGAGCCTAGAGCCTGCTTCTGATTCTGTGTCTCCTCTCTCTGCTCCTCCCCCATTCATGCTCTGTTTCTGTCTGTCTCTCAATAATAAATAAATGTAAAAAATTTTTTAAAAAAAAGAGGTGGGCTAGGCCATGGGAACTATTCCATGATATTTAGGAAAGGAAAAAAAAAAGTACTGCAAAACAACAGCAACAAACTCTTCCTTTTTTTAATTTCTTACTAACAAAATTAATACACGTGTACATGTATACATGTATATGTATATGTATGTGTATTTTTCCCAAGAAAATCCTAGTGCTATTAATCCTCATTAACAGTTCTCTGGACATAATGACAAAATTGGAGGTCAAAATTATCCCTGCTACTCAGAACTTCAAAGGAAAGAAATGTCACAACAGTCCTGCTTTTTGCCTTTTATTTTAACCTCACCATTAGGTCCAGAATCAGTAACAATAAGAATGGCTAGTGATTCTTCTACATATTAAAAGTGTTTCACATTATTGATTTTAACTGTGCCTTGATGCTTTCTTCTCTCAATACCAGTAAAAAAAATATTGATTAAATCTAGAAATGCTTTATTGTATCCTCCTTCTTAACTATCGGTGGCACAAGGTTCATGTACATTTAATCGATTTTTGATGCATTTCTGATTGGAAAATCAGTAAATTATTTCATTCAGCTTGAGAGGTACACTCATCACAAAGAAATTTAGTTGAATTGAACTTTGGCCATGAATTTGAAGGGGCATCACATGGCATAATTAAGTAAATACATAAATTTTATTTTATAAGGTGAATATTACCCTATTGGGATATGCCAGGTTCTTGGTTTACATCCAGACTCTAGAATCTTGGCAGAGTCCTCCGGGGCAAATCCTGCCTCTTGTGAGAAATGTAATTACATCTTTAATATATACCTACTACAGACCAGTAGTAGGCATAGAAATTTCTTGTGGAGTTTTCTCTTACAGGTATATCTCAATTCTTTCTCTTTCTCCTTTATTCAACATGGTGTTGACACCATCATAATGCTTTTATCCACACAATGCAAAGACTGACTCACTGGATGGAAGTCTACTAGAAAATGTGCAACTGGGGAGAATGATGCAAGAGACATTTTCATGCTGGCTACTGCTGTAGATCAAGAGGTCATTTCTAGACATGGCTAACTTTTTGACCTACAGTAGTAACTAGTTTATTGAAAGAGAGGAAAACTCTGGAGCATGTTATGCACATCACATGACCCTACTACAAACGAAATGACTCTTCTGTGTGGGTTATCGAAGTGTGTCTCTAAAATCTGTAAGGATAGGAAAGATAATAACTAGGTCTGAGGAAAGTGTTTTGGTTGCTCGGCTTAGGAAATAAGACTGTCCTGTTCCTTCCGCACCTGCTAAATTAAAACCTAAATAACTGTAACCCTGCACCTCATTGTTCTCATCTTGAAAGTCACATTAATATACTTTGCAGTAAAAGGGTAAATGAAACATTATATGATTTTTAAAGTTGTCATAAATTCTTAATAAAGGCTATGGAGAAACATGATAGTAATTTTTCATAATGCTGTGGCTGATGAATCCAGAGCAATAATGAAAAGGCCTGTGAAGCTGTCCGTGCCTCACAGCTGCAGTAGGATGCTTTCCAGTGTTAGGATATGTAAAGTACATTATGACACTTACATAAAAGCAAGAATAAAAGTGTGGAATGGCACTGCAATAACTATTTAGCTCGTCTCGTCTTCCCTGTTTGCTGTTTATCAGCATATCAGCCCGTCCCAGCGGGCCAGCTCTTCCCAAGCAGGGTCTTCCCAGCCAAGACTGAGATCATAGGTTGCTTTGTTAGGTCAGTAACTATCGCTACCTCCTTGATGTCATCCCCCCGCGCCTTTTTATGTATTGTTAATCATGGTTGGTGGTTGGTCTTGGCTGTGACATTGGGAGCACATAGAAAGCGATGAACTTTGCACCATAACATGACGGGCCACCCATTTCCAAGTGCATTTTTCACACAGTCATTGATCCCTGCTGGAAGTTGTGCAGTATCATTTTGCCCCATGATATAAAATAATGTTTTCTTGAAGAAGATGTGGAAACAGCCAAGGAGAGGTTGATGATGCGGGGATGAGGATGAATGATGATCACCAGGCAAATTCTGAGCCTGTAAAGAAATTGTCCATCAGGTTTTTGGAATGTGCTTCTTGATTTATAATACACAAGGAACGATGCCGCATGATACGGAAACGTGTATGTGCCCATCATGGTGACAAACTCTAGATGTGTTTTTTCCTTTTCTTATGCTGGACTAAAGAGCAGGATTCATTTAAGAGAAAACAAACCATGATAAAACAAACATGTGTTTTACTGTGTTTGAATTGTGCCTTTGAATGAGTTTTGCCCTGGATATAATCCCTATGAGTATTTCTAGTTTGCCTGGGCTTGTAGATGGTGTCAACACCTTCAGTGAACCCCCTTTCCCCTCCACATGCACTTGGCCTCTCCCTTCTATCTAAGTACTGTTTACTCATCTTTGACAAGCCACTCTCATTTTCCCTCTGTGCTATGCACTTACATCTAGCTTAGCTGAGAATATAGGCCACCATTCAGTGGCTTATCCCCTCCAAGGTAAGCCCCCAGGTCTGTACCTTGCTGTAGGTTCCTCTGCCCAGTCCTGTCTCAACCAGAGACAGAAGTCTGCTGCACCCAGCATAACAGGTAGAGCAACACTGCCACAGGAAAAATCAACATCACTGACCCGTCTAATTTCCTAAGAGGTTGCGTATATTGTCCCCTTATCATTAATCGGGAGCCTGGCTGCTGTAATCTTTTGAGGCAACTGGGTCATTCTGTGGCCATGCTCTTGTCGAAGGTGCTTATGTTAAAATGTAGTAATAGCCAGTCAATAGAGAAATGGCGTTTACTGTAACCATTATGTTTTTGATATATAGCATTAGTATATGTGTATATTTGCTTTATTTATTTTGAGAGAGAGCACAACTGGGAGAAAAGCAGAGAGAGAAAGAGATAGAGAGAGAATCCTAAGCAGGCTCCACACTGTCAGCACAGAACCGAACGCAGGGCTCAATCCCACGAACCATGAGATCCTGACCTGAGCTGAGATCAAGAGTCAGAGGCTTACCTGACAGAGCCACTCAGGTGCCCCTATATTTGCTACTTTTAATGGATTTATTTATATTCAATTAGCTTTTCTGAAATTAGTGTCTAATATCTGAGAGCACTGTTGAAAAGTCAAAATAATTTTAACTTAATGACTGTCATTCAGGAAGTTACAATCCGGTTGGGCATACAAGATTTAAAAACTACACAGAAATTAAGAAACACTAGGAATGTCAAATGAGAAATCTTCCATAGTGGGACGTGTCGGAGGTGCTGCTAGCACAGGCAAGAATATGATCAGAGTCCTTGAGAACTCAGCATCATCTTGCAGTTCTTAATTTTATCTAAAAATGTTCTATTTAGTTACAGGACTAATTACTATATTAGGAATTTCAGGATAATAGCAAGACTTCATTGGTTTATACGCCCTAATTCTTATATGACTTTGATCTGAGTCCGTTTGCATTGCATGTTCACCTTCCAAGTGGGCTGAATTTCATATAAAAAAGGGAATGAATATTCTTTCCTCCTACTAATTGCATATATGTTAGAAATATTTATTTGACAAATGTTGATCTTTATGAAATGAAAATATGTCATCGTTCTGAACTATTCAACCAGTGTTGAGAGGCAAAATTATCTTTATTATATGCTATATGTCGCTATCACTCTTTGCAGTCATCAAAATTAATACTAAACAAATTTCACTCAATGTGTAAGTAGCCCACATAAATAGTATACAAGCTATTTACATTTGTAAATTGCAAAACATTATCTTTAGACTGAGTCTAAATTTACATAATAAATTGTCAAAGGCATATCTGAATTATTAATTTTTTTCACAAACTCTAATTAACAAGGTAATATGTACACTGCAATTTTGAAACATAAAGGTGGAAATGATTCATTTATTTAATAAGTTAAGTTACCAAAAATAACTACACACTGTGTGCTACGTACCTTGCTTTGGGCTGTGCTTATACCAAGAGGCAGGAGTGAAGCAAAAACACACATCAAAGCTTGTGATTGAGGGAGAATTACCTAATGGTTATATAATTATTTGGTTCAGTATTCACCAAAACAAATCAGAATTTTACACACACACACACACACACACACACACACACACACACGGGTTGTCAAACGCAGCAAATAAACACACAAATATCACATGGACGATATGCACACAAATATTTCATAGGATATGTACTTGCTCTTTATCTGAAATTCAAACATTATCTGAGATTAACATTACCAAACATCGATATGATGCTTATGTTCCTTGATATGTTCTTGTTTATTGGCCCATGGCCATCGAGAGGCCTGAAGTAGGACTTCCCCACTTATCAATGATAACACAAAGCCTCCTAAAAGGATTGTATTTTTTTAATGTTTATTTTTGAGAGAGAGAAAGAGAGAGTACAAGTGGGCGAGGGGAAGAAAGAGAGGGAACAGAGGATCTGAAAAGGGCTCTGTGTTGACAGCAGTGAGCCTGATGCAAGGCTCGAACCCATGAACCTGAGATCATGACCTAAGCCGAAGTCTGCTGCTCAAGAGACCGACCCACCCAGGCACTTTTCTTGTCTCCCACTAATTAGGGGACAGAACTTACACCACTCTGGCTCCGTGTTTAGTCAACTTGTTCCCGTGACATACTGCTTTCTATAGAACTCGTCTTCAGATATCATCTATAGTTTATTTTTAAGTGAAAGGTGTGCTTTCTTTTTAATTTTTTATAATGTTTTTTATTTACTTTTGGGTGAGAGAGAGAGACAGAGCTCAGGCAGGGAGGGGCAGAGAGAGGGAGACACAGAATCCAAAGCAGGCTCCAGGCTCCGAGCTGTCAATACAGAGCCCGACTTGGGGCTTGAACTCACAAACCGTGAGATCATGACCTGAGCCCAAGTCAGACGCTCAACTGACTCAGCCCCCCAGGCGCCCCATGAAAGAAAGGTTTGCCTTTTGAGAAGCAATTGGAACTATTACTTTGGGGGATATTCCTTCTTCCCTCCCCCCTTCTCTAGCTGTTCCACATACCACCCGGTTAACATCTGCTGATATTGTTCATCCTGCGGTATAGGATTTTGTCTAGAATTCCAGGGTTTTCATTTTTGCTATTTGAGCCTTTCTTACGAGTTCTTTAAACTTGGGTCTTTTCAGTGCCCTCTAAGTAGGTCATTTGTATCTATTTTAAAAGGTCATTGTTCTCAGCTTGCACCTCGGCAGCTCTGCTTCTGCGCACTGACAGTTCTGCCCCCACCCTTCAAGGCTCCCTACTTGAGCTGCGTCCCTGCTTACTGTCAGCACTTTTGATAATGGCTAGGCTTATTAAATTTTCTGCACATTCAACTGAATTCTGGGAATTTATGGCTATCATGTTTGTTGCTTTATCATCCTTATTTTGCATGCTTCATTTTTTAAATATTAGCTTTTATTTCCTGTGAACTTTATTCCTACCTGCTTAGGTAAGATATAAGGGCCATATGTTCAGTGGCCATCTCTTGGGGATCCCTTTCCCTTTTGCTCTGCCGTGGGGCACATACAGTTCACTTTTAAGACAGTTAGGACTATTTTACTGAATAAGCATTTAGCATGTGCTCTCCTTTGTATCCACTGCCCAAGTCATTGATTGTTATTCTCTAATTCCTGATTTGGTTGCAACAAGAAGTAGAAGAATGTGACATATTCACTTGGACATAAACGAACGTATTGAGCAAACATGTGAAATTTGGCTCTTGCAGGGGGCGTGCCATTGATCAGGAAGGTCCCAGAAGTAATGGACAGAATGAGGATCAGTTCACAACTACGATGGAAGAACAGAGACTGACAGTCTTTACTTGTAGGAGCCTAAAGATTTATGAGGATTGAGAATTTCATACAACGGGTCCAAACCCTTAGAATCACTGGGATAATCTTAACTATACCTGATGCGATCTTGAGGCGATTTCCACCACCAGGGAATTGGGTTGTATTGCCCTATCGCTGTTATTATACTTTCCAGGCTGTGTGGGGGATGCTAGTCTTTAGCTCTATTATGACTAGTGTGTGTCTGGACATCTGAGTGCCTTATATTTCTCTAACTGAAATGTGAGTCTTCTTACACTCAAGTTTTGCTATCATTTAGTGCCCCCCCACCTAGCTTTTCGTAGCACCCTTTTCTTCCACGCTCTGTATTCAGACATTGCTTCCTATACTTTTATAACTGCTGGTGAGGGACCTGATTCAACTCACACATCTCTGGAAACAAAGGTCATTAGCTCCCTCTCTCACTAACCATATGTATAACTTGTGCTCAGAAACAACTGCCCGACCGACTGGATTCACTTGTATATTGGGAAGCCAGCCCAGATTAGATTAGAAATCTCTAAAATATCTCAGGCATTGGTTGAAACTTCCGGACACCTGCCTTGCAGCCAAACATAATGACAAAAGAGTCCTCCTTGTCTTATAAATACCCTGAAAAAAGAAACAGAAAATATGGCCATTACGATGAAAATGTCAAACACACACAAAATACGGCGAGTGGCATACTAATCCCTGTGTACCTGTCACTCACCTCTGACACTTGTCTAGTGTGATGGTTCATTTTGGTGCCACCTTGACTGGGCTGAGGGATGCCCGGAGAGCTGGTAGAACACCATTTCTGGATGTGTCTGTGATGATGATTTTGCAAGATAAGCATTCGAGTCAATAGACTCAAAGAAAAGAAGGTGATGCTCACCGAAGTTGGTGGGCATCACCCAATACACTGAGGACCTGAATGGAACAACAAAGCAGAGGATGGAAGAATTTGCTCTTGCTTGAGCTGGGATGTCCATCTTCTTCCACCGTCAGGTATCAGCACTTCTGGTTCTTAGGCTTTTGGATTTAGATTACAGATTACACCATCAGCCCTTGTGGTGCTCAGGCTTTTGGATGCAGACTAAATTACACCCGTTCCTGGGTCTCCAGATTGCAGAAGGCAGATGCTGGAACTTCTTGGCCTCCGTAATCATGTGAGCCCATTCCTATAATAAATCTCCCTTATACATGTATCTTTATATATCCTATCAGTTCAGGTTCTTTGGAGAAGCCTGACTAATACATCTCCTCATAGCTAATCTTGTTTTGTGTATACCGACAACCATTCTTCTCTCTCCTGACTTCTGCGGCTCATTATTTTTTTTAATGTTTATCTATTTTGAGAGAGAGAGAGAGGTAGCACAAGTTGGGGAGGGACAGAGAGAATGAGAGAGAGTCTCAAGCAGGCAGAGAGAGAGGGAGAGAGAGAATCCCAAACAGACTACACCCTATCAGCGCAGAGCCTGACATGGAGCTCGAACTCATGAACCGTGAGACCATGACCTGAGCCGAAACCAAGAGTCAGATCTTAATTGGCTAAGCCACCTAGGCATCCCTGCAGTTGATTATCTTAAAGCAAATAACCCCAATATATATAGTTTCATTTCATATGCCTAATGATGTAGTTCTAAACTACAATTCTATATTCTAACATAATGATATCATTATCTCTCTAAAAATATTATATTATCAGTTGTCCAGCCACTATTCAAAATGCTAAACACCCACTCACACTACCATTAATTGTTTGAATCAGAGTCAAACATAATGCATGTTATATAGTGCAAACTGGGAATGATCACAAGAAAAGGAAGCTTTTAATTAGTAACAGGAAGTACAAATAAGCAGCCTGAAAAATAAAAATGTGTGCTGTCATTAACTGTATCATCTCTTTCCCGTGGCTGTGTGGATGCCATTCCACAGGAAATTTGGCCTTACCTTTAAAGAGAGAGATCATGTGCACAATTATATGTAACTCTTGGATTATCCAAATGCCTGCTTTTAATAGAAACGAAGTGGTTTGCCTGAACTCCATCAGGAATAGAAGAGATCATTCATTCAGCAGGAAAAAGACGGCTGTGGATCGTATTAGCCCTTTAATGATGTTGTGCAGGCACACAGCACAAACAAACACACACACAAATGGATTGTGCAGCGCTTTTCAGGCTTTGTTAAAATGATCCTTGCCCTAGGATACCCTGAATAAAATTCCATAACTTCAGGGGGGACAAAAAGGCAAAGGACTCACAGCCGTGAGGTTGGCTGGACAACTTGCACCTGGATAATTCATTTTAGCTTTCACCATGCCTTTTCTGAGTTCTATTACTCTTTGCATTCTGACTACTAACCGAAAACAGGATTCCTTCAAATTCCTGGGCACCTTGCCACCACTTTGGGCCAAGGGGCCAATAAAAATCATTAGCAATACATAAATTTTATCCAGTGGGCTTTCCCGAACATGTGCATGTCTTCATAAGGTCTGAGCACTGAAATCCACAGGCCCTCACGCGTCATGTGCTCCTCGTTTGGCTGCGATCGGTTACACTCAAGTCTGTTATGCGATTATACCGTAATTTATATCAAACGAGGATCAATATGCCATTCAAACGTGCTCATAAAAACGGTGGTTAGATAGACACTTTTGTTAATGAAAGACAGTAGATAAGACTGAACAGAGTTCTAGGGTTTTTGACCTCTGCAGAACACATGCCTAGTCTCCATTTTTATTTATACATTTGTAGTGAGACCGGTATGAATAGATTCATAAGAGGGAAATATTAGAATGAAGTAAGCAGATTCATGATGATCATGATGAAATGGACCGGCCGCTTCATGAAAGTGAGAACCTCTAGCTTACTTTTTTGCACTTAAAACTCAAAATTGTCTGTTGACGACGTTGATTTGTCCTTGTTGATATTTTATAAATTTTTCATGATAGTGAAAACTCTTTTCCATGAAACACTTTTCCAAAAAAAAAAGTATTTTTACCCAGTGCCAGGTTAAAACACCTACACTAAACACACTTGAAAGATTATGTGAAGTGTATTTACTCTGATGTTTAATTTAAAAGTTCCAATATCGTAGCAAGTACTCACGATATGGAATCAGGCTATTTCCAGTAACTCTTAGCCCTGCATCGACATGACATCCAGCATCTGCCTTGGGCACATTACCCAAAACAATGAAAATAAGCAGTAGGACTTCATGAATAGAGAACATGGAATAAACGAAGATCTAGCTTTAAACACATACACACAAAAACTCCTATTAGGTGTTGTGTTAACAAAGTTGTCCTCTACCACATTAATTGGATTTTCTGATCATACACTTCTTTTTGGTGAATAAACTTGTTGTTGTTCCTCGTAGAAATCACCGTTGAAATCAAAATACAAAATTAGGAAATGAAAAGGAAATCAAAGGGTACCTCCTCCTTAATTTAAACCAGAAGGTGGCCTACTTTAGACTGAAGTAATCTAGTGGGAAATATATTTTGGCAATAAACATCTACTTAAAAACACTTTAAAACAAACTAACACCTCCTTGTACACTAATAAATTAAATTCAAATCAAGGCCAAAGGATTTTTCTTTTTCTTCCTCTCTTTGTTAAGATTCAATAGAATATCAAGAGGGTGTTCTTTAAAAGGAGAGTTCAGAGAGCCAAAACTGAGGATTATATTCTATACCCTGGCAGAATTTTATTAAACTTGTTCTAAACAGTTGGCTGTCTAGTTTTAAGAGTTCCAGGGAAGACAGCGCCCCATAACTACAAAACCCATTCTTTTTCTTTTTTAATGTTTATTTATCTTTGAGAGAGAGAGAGAGAGAGAGAGAGAGCAGGAGAGGGGCAGAGAGAGACGGGGCACAGAATCCCAAGCAGGCTCCAGGCTCCGAGCTGTCATCACAGAGCCCAACATGGGGCTCGAACTCACCAACTGTGAAATCATGACCTGAGCTGAAGTCAGACGCTTAACCGACTGAGCCACCCAGGCGCCTCTACAAAGCCCATTTTAATGGCCGCCGTGGTCCTGTGGTTCTTCAGCTATCTTCTACGTGTTTGCAAACATTTTAGTTCATCAGAGGATGAACTAAAAGTAACAAGTTTAAATGAATTAGGCATTAGGACAAGAATATGGCAAGTTACTGTGCTTTATTTGAAGAAAAGAATGAGATAGAAAATTAATATTTAGCAGTTTCAAAATAAGCTTGTTATGCTTCGTTTCCCCCAAAGCATTAAAAAACCTTTGAAAATGATGTTTTTCTCGCATGTTGGCTTATTTATATCACAAAACATCTGTGAGGAAATTAATTTGTTTTTATTTGAATTTATAGAGCTTTTTCCCCCTTAATGGGATGTAAGAACTCTTTTTCTAAAGGGTCTTTTCCCAGCAACTTATAATGTGTATTTCCAAACAGTAAAAGCAAACAATGATAAGAATACTAGAATGACATTCATTCATGTGCTTGCCTTTTGCATTCTAATTTTTAAAACCATACATAATTAACATGAACAGAGATGTCCACACATGGATATGTGGAGACCTGAAGAGTGTTCATTACAACCTACCTGGACAGTTTGTCTTTAAACGTCACACTTAAACAATTATTCCATGAAATTGTACTGTTTCTCAAACATCATGATAAAAACATCCTATGTGTGGCTACCACAGGGCCTTGTCCACTTGCCCTCTTCAGAGCTCGTGCTTCCAATGGTCATGTGCTTGGAAGATGGCCTGCTAAGGACCCACAGCTCAGTCCTTCTGTGGCAATTGGGTGCAGGGACCTGCTGAGGCCGGGTCAAGCCCTCTCTCAAGGGTTGGCTCGTACCTAGTGATTGGCTGATATGGGATGTCCGTCTCTGGAATCCATGTCTGATTTCCAATAACTCTGATCAAGTAATGCCAACTCCAGATCTTGCTGTAGAACAGGTGAAACCACATGGTGGGTCAGCCCCTACCTCCTCCTAAACCTGCTTTCCCTCCTACCTCACCAGCCTAGCTCCTAAAACTACCCCCCAGTGAAACCTGTACACATTTCGCTCCTTCTTCAGGTGTTGTTAGAGGAATCCAAGCTAAGACACCAAAAATACCACCATGGGAATAGATTATTTAAAAAGCCATTCATGAAATGTTTGCACGCAGTCTAACAACGTGTGTTCTAAAGTTGCCTAAATAACACCTAAAATGTATCTTGGTGTGCTAGAAAGTCAACAAGGAAATTTGGGACCTGCTATGTGCCAAGTTTTCTAGATGTTGGGAATATGCCACAGCATGCAGTCATTATTTACTTGTCAAACATTTACCGTTTGTAGGTCCTATGTCCTACAATCCAAGTACTTATAATCTGAGAAGAGAGACAAAATGCCTACATATAAAACTAATTCTTGATTTTGCAGAAATGTTGTATTTCTATTATTTTCACCTTTGTTTCTGTCTCTCCACTCTTTACTCATCATTATATCGCATAAGATCATTGTTATAAACCATTGCAACACTTTTCAAAAGAAATACATGAGTCACAAAAGGGGATTGAAACGGTGCTAATAGTCTTCCAAGAGTTAAGGATCATGACCTTTGGAGAATGAAAAGACTTTAAATGGACAGAAGCAGGAACTGCATTCCAGAAAAGAGGATCAGCATTGAAGAAGCATAACCAAATAGGATACGTCCTTGGCACATTTGAAGTCATGCATAGTCCAATTTAGCTAGAGCTTATGTCACGGAGTTATAGGGGATGAGTCTGGAATGCTAACTAGGCCCAACTTGGCTACGAGCGCCAGGATAAAGAATTTAAGTTTGTTATGGAGAAGAGCGGTGAGTGAATAGGAATTGAAGCAAGACTGATCCGAAGATTTTTCTTTTATTATTTTGACCATGGTATCACACAACTGTTTCATAATGCAAAAAAATTAAATCAAAAATAAAATGGATATCCACCAAAATTTGGTGTCAACCTTAAGGAATGAACTTAGCTGCGTGTGGAGTGGGTAACATATCCACGCAAAGAAAATAAGTATTTAAGTGATTTTAAGTACCCAACCAAGAAGGTCCATTCAGTTGGAAATATCAGGAAGAATGCTTTTTTTCTAGATTATGTCTTTATTACCTCTGTGAACTGTTAAAGAACTGGAGAGTCAATGAGCATCCTGCAGAAAGATGCACTCTGGGTACTCCCTTGCCGGAGTCCAGCTCCAGCAGGTCCAGGGTTCCCTGAAGGATGGACGGTGTCAGTGAGAGAAAGAGAGAGTGAGCCTCGAGTTTCTTTCTGATCACCAGGCAGGCATCTCTGCACTGACTGGAAAGTCAGCTTTATTTATGAAAAAAAAATGTATGGGGCCAGCACAGAAGTGGCAATTGCCTTAGACAATGATTTCTGATGACAAATTTCTTTGGCATGTAAAAATTTCCCAGAACATAGATTGGTAGAAGACTCATGCATAATCTTTACCAATAGTGATTGATGTAGGTGATTTAGATGCTTATCACATGGGGAAGGAAGGTATCTTCAGCATTCAAATACAAGGCAATGTTTTTAGCACAGCAAAGGCAAAAGTTAGCTCTTTGTG